>JAFEMH010000149.1:600000-998371 GCA_022495995.1 Adenophora triphylla var. japonica | reverse complement strand
CTTGGAATTGCTTCCAATTTGGGAGCAGCTTGGCCGTGCAGCTGGACTGTGTCAACCGCAAGGAGAGTCCGGCCTGACTAGGATTGAATTTCCAGATTCCTTTAAATCGTTGCAGCTTCACTTTGCAATTTGTAAAACTACGCCTTTGCTTTCGATCATTTCGGGCCGAATTCCTTTCCAATTCTTAAGGCTTTTCTTCACTTTCTGTCATGGCTCCCTTTCCTAAGTTGTCGTCTCGGATGCAAGAGCGATACTTGGAAAACTTTCGCCATGGGTACTAACCACACGAGGCGTAACAAGGGGTTTTTTGAAGGTTGTTACGGGATAAAAATCTGTTTGGGCTTTGAAGGAGCTCATGCCGATTGGGATCTTTTGAGAGAAGCGCCTCGGTTCTCGTGGACGCACGGAGGAACGTGTACAAGCTTTTCGTACAACGAAATCACTCCTACATTCAAGATTTCCGGGCCATTCGGGAGGACCCGAGACGGAAACAGCCTAGTTCTTCCGTATGCCGGTGGCATGGCCACCGTTGAGAAGCTAGTGTCTTTGCTTGGTATCTCGGCCGGAGAAGCATACGGATGCCGATATCGAATACCGATTATGTTGACATTTTCGGGATCGCCCAAAGATTTGGCTGAGCCGAGGGGAGCGTCTTTGCGTGGGACGCGTTTGCACTCGTGCGCGATTGCTACTCGTGCTCACATTCACGTTTCTCGGGTGTGTGCCATCACAGCAGTACCGGACCTCGGTGAGGCAGGCCGGAGCGGGGGAGACATCGTGCCGCTGGTCTTGGGCGAGACGTTCCCGGGCATAGGTCGGATGGCGACCGGTAGCCGATACATGTGGGGAGGAGTCCCGCTATGCTTACCATGTGGCTAAGGGAGAGACCGCAGATGATGCCCGAGGTGCCAATGTCCCGTGACGCTTGGGTCTTTCTCTCGACGTCCTTCGGTGATAGGGGGCGATCAGCCGAGCCGGAGCTCGATGGCCGCACTCCGCACGCATCACTTGCGATGGTGGGTTCCCCATTGGAAGTTACATACTCTGTCGGACCGCTCAGAGGGTCTATTGGTTGTCGAGTGCCGGGGCTGCTCTCGCACGTCTTTCTACATTCCATCGTTGGTTCTCGCGACAAGCACGGGCCGGAGCAGGTGCCACCGACGGATTTGAGTTATGCCGCTACCTTGAGGTGGGATCTTTGCCGATGGAAGATCCTTCGACGCTATTGCCGCTCACGCGGTGGTGGCAATACACGTCCTTTCCCGCTGTGGTTCTCTTTCACCGAAGAGAGGGTACTCGTTTCCTGTCGACGCAAGATCCGAACCGGTACGAAGAGTGTATGGGGAGACACAGATGGCTATCTTGTGGAGACGGAGTGAGCCGCTTGGTGCCGATCACTGGACAGCTCGACCTTGAGGAGGACCGAAGCAAGGGCTAACCCTAGGAATCGTATCGGCGATGCCATGGCCGATTATGAGACCAATGCCGATCGGGAGGCCAATCAAAGCACCGTTATGATGGCTCAAGCGAGGCGCCGAGACAGAGCTAGAGAAGGGGCCGCGTTGACAGCTCACAGTGGTTGACGGAGGCGTCGGGAAGAGTCCCCGAGCTGTAGAAGGCCTACCGGAATATTTCCCGTGAAGGTGAAGAACACTCGCGGAAAAGGGAAGGGGAAGAAGGATGAAGGACCAAGTACGGGAAACTAGGTCGACCTTGCTATCCCGTAGTATCCACCCACTGCCATTGCATACACATTAATTGATTAATGTTTTATTGTAGTTTTGCTAGCGTGTAGCGAGTCAAGAGTTGACCGTGCTTGAACTCATCAAAGAATGTTTTACCCGTAATGAATTTGTAGGTTAAATGAAAAGAGTTTTTCAAACACAAGCAATTGATGCTTATTGTATTTTTTTTGTTTTTTAGACCGAACCAATGATGGCCGCCACGTTCCCCTTTTACAATTGGACTAAGGGGCTCAGTGTCACCGTAGTTCGACACTTTAGGTGAATTTGAGAAAAGCAAAGACAAAAGAAGTGCGACTGCGTTTTTACCTCGGATCATTAGCGGGAATGTATCCAAATGGGTATTACTCTTTAGCACTTTTAATTTTACCGAGGGGACGGTGTATGGGGAAGGTGAGTTGACTCGTGCTCTTCCTCAAACGAAGTATTGCAAGGAGCTTGCTTCCGTTCACGGGGTTAACGAAAGGGTTTCCGTCCAAATCTCGCTAGCTTCTATGGCTCCTCCGTGAGAAGATTCTTTGTACCACGAACGGTCCTATCCGTAGGCTCCCACTTTCCGAGGGGATTGGTCTCGCGTAGGGAGGCTTTTCCTTTAGCACCAAGTCGCCTTCTCGATGTCTCGGATCTTGACTTTCCTATCGAATGCTCGCCATTCTCGCTCCGGTAGGCTCCGAGTGTGCTCCACGGCTTTCAACCCGCGCTCGTCGAGTAGAGCAAGTTCGTCGTGACGGCTCGTAGCCATTCGACTTCATTGATCCCGTTTTCCAAGAGGACTCGGAGGGATGGAATTTCCAATTCCACGGGTAACATTGCTTCCATTCCGTAGGTAAGCGCGAACGGAGTCTCCCCGCGGCGGTTCGACCGATGTTCTCTGTATCCCCGCAGGGCTAAATGTAGCTTTTCGCGTCCCGACCTCTCGGTTGTCATCTTTCCGATTATCATGGCGAGAGTCTTGTTGGCCGCCTCTACCGCACCATTGGTTTGTGGTCCGTAAGGAGAAGACTTGTGACGTGTGACTCTGAATTCGGCCGTAAGTTGGTCACAATCTCCTTCAAGTGAGTCCCATTGTCGGATATGATCTCGCTTGGGCACTCCGTATCGGCACATGATGTTCTCTGGATGAACTCGGCCACCTTCTTAGAATTCAGCACCTTGTACGATCTCGGCTTCTACCCATTTGGTGAAGTAGTCGATCGCGACTAGAATGAACTCGTGACCATTGCTCCCCGGTGGAGTGATCTTGCCGATGACGCGATTCCCCATGTGGCGAAAGGCCATGGTGTAGTCATGCAATAGAGTTCATGAGGAGGGATGTGATTGAGGTTGGAGAACCGTTGACATTTGTCGCAGCTCTTCTGACGAACCGGATGCGCCTGTTTCCATTGATATCCACAAGAGTATCCCATACGGAGAATGATCTCGTGTCAATGCTCGGCGTTCATGTGCGGACCGCAGTTCCGTTGTGAACTTCGTTCATTAGCTCGCCGGCTTTTTCTTTGTTTACACACCGAAGGAGTGGCCCTTGGTGGCGCTTCTTGTACAACATACCCCCGTAATGACGAAATGGGATGCCAAAGTGCATTTTAATGCCATCATGTTTTTGGCTTTGATCCCTTCTTTTGTATTTTCCATCTTCATTTGTGAAGGAAGCTTCTCCGCTTTGGAGGTACCGGTAAATTTGATTGTACCAGGTTCGTCGATCGTTTCCTTTTTTATTTCGATCTCACAAAGAATAGGCGGGTGTTTCCCGTCCGCCTATTCTCGAGGGGTTTTACCGTTTCCCATCGGGAATTTCGACAAGAGAGGCGAGGGTTGCTGTGGCATCTCGCGGCGGTTCCCGTCTCTTGGCAAATAGTGAAAAGAGATGTCCTTGAACCGAGCAATGAGCTCCTCCATGTACGCGTGGTACTTCGAAGGCCGTAATCTACCGTCTTCCATTTGTTGGACACTTGATTGATGATCAATGCCGAGTCTCCATACACATCCAGCTTCCGAGATGTTGCGCCGAGGGCGGCTTCCGCACCGGCCGCACAAAGCCGTATTCGCCGCATTGTTGGTTGTTTCAAAATTCAGTTTGATGGCTATGGGAGTGTGCTCATCCTTGGGATCGACAAGGAGCATTCCAATACCATTCCCTTCTTGTTGGCTGCCCCATCGAAGAAGAGTTGCCAGCGGTTTGCGCTATCGAGTGAAAAGATTCCGTCGTTCGGAAATTGCGGATCGTGACCCTTAGGTTCACCGCTTGGGAAGTCGGCCACCGATCCGCCATTACTCGCCCTTTGTTGATTTTCTCGACCATGTACTTGATGTCGAACTCACCAGAAGAATGACCACTTGGCTAGTCGCATTGACAGGGATGGCTTGTCAAAGAGATATCTGACGGGGTCCATTTTGGAGACCAGAGCACCGAATGTGACCGCATGTAGTGTTTCCGCTTTCCCGACTACCCATACCAAGGCGGTACAAGTTTTCTAATGCCGAGTAGCCGAGTTCACTTCCTTGAAGCTTCCGGCTTACGAAGTAGATTGCATGCTCAACCTTGGAATCTTTCTCGTTCTTGTGCCAAAGATTGCTCCGATTGACGTGTCTCGTTACTGTGCATGTGAGTAGTGGCTTGTCTTCATGTCGCGGCGGGCAATGCACTGGGGGATTCACCAAGAGGTCTTGATCTTCTCAAAAGCCGTTTGGCACTCTGAGTCCCATTTGATGCTCGGCATTCTTTTTCATCGCTTGAACATGGGCTCGCAGAGAGATGTCAATCGGTTGATGAAGCGACCGATGTATCAAGTCTTCCCATGAAGCTCTTCACTTCGTTAAAGTCCGAGGCGGCTTCATGTCGATGATGGCCTTGATTTTCTTGGGATCGGCTTCGATACTCTTTTCTGTAACCATGTACCCTGCAAGACCTTGCCGCGCTTGACGCCGAAGGTGCACTTCGCAGTGGTTCAATCTCATGGAGTGTTTTCTCGAGTCCGTCAAGAACTTTCTCAGATCCGTCATGTGCCGCATGTCCGATCCTCCGGAGCGGATGATCATGTCGTCGACATATACTTCGATTTCTTTGTGAATCATGTCATGGAAGAGGGTCTTGCAGCCCGCCGGTAAGTAGCCCCGTGCTTCTTTCGTGACCGAACGGCATGACCGTGTAACGTATGTCCCCCACTGAGTGGTGAAGGCGCCTTGGCTTGATCCTCCTGACATCTTGATCCGTTGTATCCAGCCGAACCCGTCCACGAAGGACTTTACTTCGAAATTTGCCGTGGTGTCGACCAAGACATGTCGATGTTAGGCAAAGTGGGAAATCATCTTTAGGGTCTGGCCTTGTTGAGATCCCCGAAATCCACACAAAGATCCGACCTTTCCATTGGCCTCGGTGACCGTCACGATGTTGGAGAGCCAAGTCGGGTACTCAATCACTCGATGAAACCAACTCGAGCATCTTCTCAATTTCTTCTTTAACTTGCAAGGACCACTGCTTGATCTTGCGCAGCCTTCGTTTGATGTGCTTGGATTCGGGATCCAGGGGAATTCTCGTGCTCTACGATCGAGGATCGAGTCCTCGGCATGTCCTCGATATGACCAGCGAACACGTCAACATACTCCCTGAGGAGGCTTATCGTGGCTTCTTTTTTCTCGCATCGGCGAAGAAACCGCCCACTTGTGTCTCTTTAGGCTCTTGCACCGACCCCAGTTCACTTTGGTCATAACCTCTTCGGCGTCTTGGGCCCGGTTGTCCTCTTGGTCGACTAAACGCTCGAGAACTTCTCTAATGTATTGCTCATTTAATGTGTCTCGCTTCTTTATCAATTGAATTATTAACGTCTTTTAAGTTGTTTGTTAACTTATCGCTGTTAAAGTGGCAATGAGAGGATACTCCGAAAGGTCGACTTTTCATTAAGCAAGAACGGAAATACATGGACGGCTACATTATCATGGTCCTCCTGGCGTAAGGCCATTGGATGACTCGTAGGACTCGGACTTTTACAAGGACTCGACTCGCAGGGTTTGAGACCGGGCTTTAGGGAGATGTGGGTGCAGCCCAGCCTTGTCTTCCGCTTCGCCCGGCTTGCCCTTCGTCCGGTGAAAGTTACCCAGCTTCTTCAATGGCATTGCTGGATGCTTGACGAGGGTGCGGGGATCGAGAGGCTTGGCTTCGCCGTCCCAACCATGGCAATCATGCCGTTTCTGAGCCTGTGTCAATCAGTTTGGCACCTCCGTGACCTCTTCAAAGAGACTCCGTAGAGCCGGGGTCCACCGAGAGCGTCTTCTATGAATTCCCGGTTCCTTCGCTTGGAGTTACCGTCTCGAATGTGGCCTCTGGCTGATCCGAACACCTGTTTCCCATGGAGAGTACCTTGAGTTGCTCCTCCAAGTCTCGGGATTCCCTGAATGTGTATTCGTGGCCGGACTCGTGGTGGCGCTTGGTCCAGTAGAGCCGTGATGCCGAGGAACGCTCCCCTAATCGGATTAGCTTTGAGTCCTCTCGAAACGCTTGAGGTCCCGTGCTAGCCAGTTCCATTCTTTCGTAGTCTCGGTGCCGACTATCCTCGCTTCTTTCTCATCTTCATCAGCTTCCACCGTCGGTCCCCTCGCTTGCTGGCACCGGTTCCCGCTCTGCCTCGGTTCCCTGCTGGTTCCCTTGTTGGTCCCCTCAGCTTCTCGCTGTCGGTTCCTCAGTGAAGTAATGAGCGAGGTCAAACCGTAAGGCCGAGATTGGGTGTGCCGCTCTGAGGTTCCCCTTTGCGGGCCGTCGCCTTGGTGCGGGCGAGCCTTTTGTCTTCCTTGATGTCGCCGGTGTTGGCACGTAGCCAAGCCTGGACCGTGGTGTGGTCCTTGACTTCAATGACTTGGTGTTGGCCTTGTAGCCTTTTGCCGAGCCCCAGCCCGGGATGAAGTTCATGAGTTTCATCATCTTCATGGCAGGAGGAATCTGGGTCGTGAGATAGTGGAAGGTCCACGTTGCATATTTGGATCTTGGAGGTCTCCAGAGTGAATCCAGCTAATGCCATGTTGTCATTATGCTTGATTTCTAACACCGGAATGTCGTTGGTGCCGGTCCCCTCGGTGGTGACACCGTCGCCGTAGATCGTGGTTAGCTCGTTGCCTTGCATGAACTTGAGGCACCGATGAAGGGTGGATGCCACGCCATTGATTTGATGCAGCCGGGACGCCCGGTGATGGCCGTGTGAAAGTGATTGGAATGTCCAATACTTGGAATTCGGTGGGGATCATCCGCTTGCCGAATCCAGATGTTAAGAGTAGCAACTCCGAGAACCGTACGGGAAGTAGAGTCATAGGCCTTGACAAAGGTGTGGGTGAAGGCTTGAGATTCGTGGGCTTGATGTCAAGCAGGTCCATCATCTTGGCGGGCAAGACATTCATTCCGGGAACCTCCGTCTACCAAGCAACACGCGAGGAAGGCGATGCTCGTCCACCGGACTGGTGGATGCAGCGGCTCATTGTGATCGCCCCAAATTTTGGAAGGTCCAAATCTCACGGAAGGTGATAATGTTGCCGTAGTGGATGTTGCCGATCATCCGAATGACTTCATCCGGGGTTGCGTCCCACGGGGACCATGGTACGGGCCAGGCTTTCCTCTAGCTTGAGCTTGTGAGGATAAGAGGAGGTGAGCGAGAGACCAAAGTGGAAATGTTCGCCCGAGTCCGCTGAGCCGAGTGAGGATCGGGTCCTCTTTCGGGGAACTTGCGTCTTCGCGGGTTGCGGTTCGGGCTCCGCCGGCTTTTTAGTGGCCTTGGATGGTAATGCATGGATTTGACCCGATCGGGTTAGAACAGCGACATCGAGTTTGGTCCCTTACGAACAGGCCGCTCACGAGTTGAGCCATAGTTAGAGGAGGATTCCTCGCGGCATAGGGCCATATGTCTTCCCTCAACTCATTGGCCGTAGAATGTATTCTGGGAGCTTTGGCGGCTTGACGGATTACGTCCCCGGGATGCGCTTAGGTGCCTCTGCGGGGAGGTAGCCTACGGCTTGGCCATGTTTGCTCGAATGTCGGTGCACGGTGGTCGTCGGAGGTGAGCCGTGCATTCTTGACCCTCAGAGGGAGGTTGGAGAGTTCTAGGTTCGGGCGAGCAGTCTCCTTGATCTCTTTACGGTATACCGCGCTCCTTTCCTTCTTCTTGAGCATACTCAAGAGCATTCTAGAGTTGGGTCCGGCGTACTACCATGGTTTGCTAAGCTTCCTCCACTCTTGGCCCGCATTAACTTTCTTGGAGCGAGCTCGCGTCGAGAGTTAATGACTGCGTTTCTTCCCATGTGAGAATAGCCGGGGCTTCTTTGAACTTCATGCGGCGGTCTAGATAAACTTCCACCGGGGAGAGCTTTCTTTTACGCTTTATGCGAGTAGCGGGTATGTCGGAAGGTGAGTACACGGCTTCCCGAACATCCGCCCATGTAAGCTGGTGGGCGACCCGGTCGATCGTCTCTGTAAACGAATGCCGTAGGCTCGTGGAATCTCCCCGAGTAGTTGCTCGAGATGAAGTTCCATCTTTCTCTTGTTTTTAAATAGACCTTCCTCCACACGAGTTGGCCTTTCAATTTGAGTGTGGAAATGATCCGTTTCCATCCTCCCGAGGACCCTTGGGATTAGGTTTTGTTGACTTCATGCCCGGCTTGGAAGAGAATAGTTTCATCGCCTTCGTCGTCGCTTTCACTTGAGAGAACTTGCTTTCCTCGGGGAGGTAAGCGGCGAGATTTGTTACCTGGCTGTGTCGTTCCATCTCCTAGGTCATCGGGACCGTTGACCACCCTCGTGTGGCGAGAGGGGTTGGATGAGAACGAGACGGTAGTCGAGGAAGTTGCCGTGAGCAAAACCCCGAGGTCGGCCGGTCTAGAGTGGCCTCTAGCTTTGTCTGAAGCTGCTGTGACACTTTAAGGGCTTGGTCCCTGTAGGTATTTCGAGCTTGGTCTTCGTCCCAAAGACGGCTTTCTTGAGCGGCTACTTCCATGAGGGCTTTCCTTGCGAGAGCTAAACAGTCTCCGTAGGTGCCGCCGTCTGGCTAGTGTCCGAAGCTGTGATCACATCCAAATCGCCGAATGGCGGGAACACTTGGATTACGTTAATGAAGGAAGTCGGGCCAGGACATTCCATGCGGCCTTCCTTGATCTCGATTACCAAGAAGTTTGCCCAATTTTGCTTGATTGAACCCGGGGTGTTGAACTGCGATGTTGATAGTCTCGTGATCTGCGCTCGATCGCCAAGTCTATCGAGCTAGCGGTCTCTGGCGGGAAGGATGTCGACTCAGGGCCGTGACCGGCGGGAGTAGACTCGAGCTGGAGCATGTTAATGCTTGAGGTGGTCATTTCCAATGTCGGAAGGCGGCTCGTCTTGCGGGGAAGACCTTCACGAGATGTTTTCGGAGTGGGCTGCGGAAGCGTTCCGAGGTTGATCGATTCGTGACGGGGTGAGGAGCTTGGTCTCCTTCGGCCGTTGCCCTTATCCTTGGCGGCGCTTGAGGATATAAGCTTGGCCGACGGCACGGGCCGGTTGCCGTGGGGCAGTACTCGGAAGTGCGATGAGCTCTGAGCTCGGTTGGCCAGGGCCTCGTTTACCATGAGCAGGCAGTCGTCGAGGGTGACTTTGGCATTGCAGAATCTGACGATGAGGACCGGATCCTTGGTATCATCAGGATATCTGGAATAGATGATGTTGACGAAGTCGTTGTCAGTCACTTGATCAGAGGGATTCTTTGTCGTGTCGACCAGTAACTTCCAATTGTCGGATAGCTGCCTGTACTGGATGTTGAGCTTGAAAATATCCATGGTGTTTGAGCCTTGGTCGTAGGTGACCTGATCGGAACGGGTGTCGTCCTCGAAACTGAGCATGTGAATGCAGAGATCTGCCCGCGGGTCTGCCGCGTCTTCGACTCCGGAGAGTCCTGACTCGTCGTCATCTGACGGTTCAATCCAAACGTAGGGACGTATTGCGTCCGGGTGCGTTGCTGGAGCTGCTAGGAACACATCATGCCCTTCATTGGAGAAGAGAGGTGCAGCGGGTAGTTCCTCGTGGAGGACATCCCATACGACTTCCATGCATTCATCCCGAGAATGACGGTGCTTGTTGACCTTTATCATGAAGATCTCTTCGCACAGCGGGAGCCGAGAGATTTGGTTTGAAGAATGCGACGAATCTCCGATTGGAGGCGGGGGTTTATGTGCCCGCATCATGGCGATGTTCGGCGTTTCTTTCCAATCTGCCTCCAAATGTTGGAAACGACAGTTGAACTTGATGTATCGGGCGCTTCGGGTGCACTTTGCTCAAGTACGTTTACATAATTAGCATCTCGGACTACGAGGAATTCGATGAGATTTGCCCCGATAGTCCCTTGGTTGATTTGAAGGTGGTAGCCCGGTGCACATTGCGGGCACGCTTGGCTATTGTCTCGGCTTCGTTTCCTATGAGAAGCTGTCCCCTACGATGACTTCAAGATCTCCTGCCGGTTAATGAACTTAACACGGCGATGGAGAGTGGAGGCTATGGCTTTCATGTGATGTAGCGAGGGCGTCCCAAGAGGGTTGTGAACTCGAATGGAATGTCCATCACATGGAATTTTCTTGGCACCATTTGGGTCTCGAACCCGAAGTTCCAGAATGCTTAGTCCCGAGGATGGGACGAGACGTGGTGTCATAGGCCACGATAGTCGGGTTGACGAAATCGAGATGGCTTTCGTTGATGCGGAGGGCTCGCATCATCTTTGAGAGGGAGAACATTAACGGCTGACCCGTTATCTACCAATACTGCAGGGAGTGATATGGTGTTGAGCTTGAGAGTGATGTCTGAGCTTCATTGTGCCCCGAGGCATCTCTCGGTAAATCTTCGTCACGAACGTGATCATCTTGCCATACGATCGGGAATCGTAGATCTCATCTCTATCCGTAGAAGGAGAGTCATCCGGCCATCCGTTTCTGTCTTTCTTTGCGAGGTAAAGCCTTTGCGGGAACCTCGGGATTGCGTTGAGGCTGCTTGTGGCGGTTGCCGCCCTTGGTTAGCACGTTGATCGAGTGCGAGTGCCAAGGCGACTTTGATCTTCCTTGCCGGTCCGGGCTCGGAAAAGCCGGACAAGTTGAATCTTAGGCCGATCCGTGGGGGTTTTGTCTCGGCGCGGTAAGGTTACCAAGGTGCGAGGTATTCCGGAGCCACAGGGCTGAACTCTGGTTTCGGCGGGACTTTTCGGCTTTTCCACCCTTATGCGCTCTAAAGATGCATGGCCTGGAGGAAGGGAGGACTGGCTAGAGTACAGTACGTAGTAGTCGAACCTCCCAGATGGCTCTACGAGTGTACCCACACTTTGGTGTCTCCGGCTTCGTATCTTTCTCTCGATTCTTTGTTGAGAGGACTTCTTCTTTTGTTTTCTCGGAGGATTGCTCAGGACCATCTCTTGGGACTCGTACTCGAGCGGCGGAGCGATCACAAACATCGTAGGCGATGTGGACATTAGATGAGGACCCGGCTGGAAGAGTCGGAGGAAGCGCTCTGCGACAATCTTCTTGGGCACCCACTCAATGGAATTCACACTTTGTTATTGTTCGGAAAGGGGTTTCCGGCGTATTGGGCCCACGGGGACGCTCCAATTTGCCTTCTTCTATCAAGTTACGGATTTCGTATCGTAACCCCAAACGGTTATGCGTGGTATGGCCGTGATAATCTTTGATGGAAGGCGCGATATTTGTTCTTGTCCGCATTGGCTACGGGATTCTTGGGTTTGTAATTTGCAACGGGTTTAAGGAGACCTTCCTTGATTAACCCTTCCAACATCTTGCTTAGCGGCATGTCCAACTTGTCGAAGTGTACGGCAGTTTGCTTTGAAGTGGAGTTGTTGCTTTGTGGGGCCCAGGGTTTACATTTGCCAGGCTAGCTTGTCACGATAGATATAGTTGACAGACGTATCTTTCCCTTTCTTAGGGGCGGTGCGGGATTGAATGCAAGCTGGCGAGCGGTATACGTATGTTTGTGCGGTAGCCAACTTTTCCTTGAGATCCTTCTCGAGCGTGAGCCGGCATTGACCGTGGCCGGAGATGCAGGAAGAAATGATGAGCGATGAGAGTTACGATGGACGGTCTTAAGCAGGACTTGAAGATCCGCATCTGTTCCTCTTTGGAGAGTGGCTCTATGGTCTCGGAGAGTTTCCAACTCCACCTCTTGTAGAATTCCCCAACACTTTCATCCGTTTTCTGCTCAGTGGTGATTAAATCCTCGCGACTTGTTTCCCACTCTAAGTTGGATCGGTACCGTTCCGGGGAAGATGTTACTAATCGATCCCAGGTGTGGCGATCCGAGCTTGACCCTTAGAAACCATTGTAGCTGAACTTTTGAGTGTATCTTTGGAAGTGGTCGGCCATTTCTTTGGAGGGTTGCTCCTTTTGATCTCATGAGAACGTAGGTGTCGACGTGCGTTTGAGGACATTCGGTTCCGTCGAATCGGTCCATCTCCGGCATTCCCGAACTTAGCGGGGAGAGGCGTGACCATTCCGGATCCGTGGATTTGAGCGTTTCTGCTTTGAGTGCTCATGGTGGCTTTCGGAGTCTTTCATACGTTCGACCATCCGAGGCTAAGGTTGGGTCCGGTGGTGGGCTTTGTGAGGCTCGGCGCCAGGTGCTACCACGTGAGCGGTAGTGATTGGAGGTGGAAGGCTCGATATATGTGGATATATGGGGGCCTTTTCTGAACTGTATCGGGGTTTGTCCCCGATGTTTTGGGATTCGTGTATAGGCAATGGGACGAACCCGGGAGAGTATTGAAGGATATTGGCATCTGAGATTGTCGGCGGTGCTGGTGGTATTGAGTGATAGGAGTAGCTGGGGTGGCGAAATATGACGGGGTTGCCACAGGAGGTGGCAACGTGAAGCCTAGGTCATTTGTTTCCTTGATTCGAAGGCATCCCGTAAATTGGCGGAGGAGGAACCTAATTGAAGGTTTGGTGAGCTGGTTTCGGGGAATCGTCATCCTCGACCGGGACAAAAGTACCGTCGGCGGGGATAGGCTGCTATACCACGCTCATTCGAAGGCGTACCACGAAATTCTGGCTGATCTTCTTTACGCCTCTTGTGAACCTCACAAGCCCGGATGGCTTCTTCCAATGTCATATACATTGCCGGTGGCGGGGGTCCTTCCCGTCCACGATTTCTCGGTGAACTAGACATGTCGGAAATTACAGTGAGGGCGAGGGAACAGAAGAAGCTGTACGGCAGCTGCCGTTCTTGTGATTACGGCAAGGCGGCCGGAAATCGAACCACTTTCTCCTCATTGCCGAGGGAACGAAAGGAAGGGTTTAGGCTTCGAAAAAGGGTATTTGGCTCAAGGTTTCGGGCTTGTGCAATGTGCAGTTACCGATTAATGTTTACTTAAAGCGTGTTTTCTCAGAGTCCTAATCGGTTGGAAAAGAGCGAGTCTTCTTTTTCGCAACTAATCCTAGAGCTCTAATCAGTGGATCTCGTCACTACGCTTATAAGCCCCTCGTTTCCATTGTAGATCATCTTTCTCGAGACGGACTATCCCGAGCGAGGTCTTATAAGGCAAGCGAGTTCCACCGACAAAGGAAAAAGTGAACTTAAGGCTAGCTGATCACGCAAACTTTCAACGTATGTGACGCACGGGCCACAGTCGAAGTCAACGTCCTTAAGTTAAGGTGGGGATCGTGCCAAAATTTCGGCATGACCTCTCCTGACTCGCTTGCGCGAGGGACCTTAGCTTTTGGCGTTGGCCAAGTTGTGGCTGGCACGGTGGATACGGTGAGGTTTGGTGACACGGCGTCACATTGAACCTTCGGGTATATTTTTCGGCAGAGCTCCGCGTCAAAGTCAAGGCTGAAAAGCTCGAGACTTCGGGTCGGGAATGACCTTTGGTCTCAACCTCTCGAGCTTGACTCGGAGCGGGGCCCGGCGTAAAAACATACACTTAGGCTTTATGACACGAGCTAAGCCAAAAACCAACCGGGGTCTTGGACAAAGTGTGACACAAAGAGTGCATGGTTTACACGGGCTAGGATGGGATGTTTGGGACGACCCCGTGCGCCCCCGAAAAGTGTCTGGCAGACCAATCGGGGTGTCGGGGTGCAACTGATAAGGCCATCCCGGGTTAGGGGTTTTAGTGTGCAGTGTACCGAGGCAGCAAGTGCACGTGAAGTGCGGTGTTCCGAGGCAGCAAGTGCGCGTAGTGTGCGGTCACTAAAATTCTTTTTCTGAGTAAAAACAAAGATTTTTCAGAATGTGTCTTAAAGCATTATGATGCGCAGTTCAAAAGACAGCATGAAGATCAAACATAAATGGGAATGCACAAACATGGTATGATTTTGGAAAATGTCAATGTAATGCCTTTGAAAAACAAACCGTTCGAGGTTTAAAGTAACACACGCACACGAAAACGAGAAAGGGTAAACGAAAGTTTGACCCACGGAAGGCTTTTTTTGAAAACATCGGCAGTTTTTGAAAAAAGTATCCTTGTCCCCAGCGGAGTCGCCAACTGAAATTACCCGGGATTTCGCGTGGGCGGCGCGAAACGCGGTTGTCTTTCGCGGAGGGTTGGTGTCTGAGACCTCGCTTCATGGGAAGGAAAAAATGAGGAGTCGCCACGCGGTTTTTGTATTTTGAGCCCAAAACGTTGAGAAACGGCTTTTGTGAAAATGGTGTCGTTTTTATTGGTAGCAAAAACTTAGGAAAAGGCTTTGAAAATGGGGGTCATTTTTATTGGTAGCAAAAACGAGTAAAAAACTTTTTTAGTACCAGAGATTGTTAGGTTCGGAGGTCACGTTACGTTTCGGAAAGAGTATATTGAGATCACCCGAAACGCCTCGTATGACGAGTCTTTCTACCTTTCTCGAAATCGTGTGTGTGTGTGTGTGTTTTGAAATGGGGGCTTGAATGACAAGCTTAATCTTGGTTTGAATGTCAAACGTTGATTAGGTGACTTTTGAAAAAGCGATCGTTTGAATGACAAACGTCGGTTTTGAGACGGAAATGAGTGTTTGCGTGGCAAACGTCGATTTGAGTTTGAAATGAGCGTTTGCGTGGCAAACGTCGATTTTGAGCCTTTTGAAAAGGAGTTTGAATGACGAACTCCGATTTTGAACCGGGCGATTCATTGTTAACGATTTTTACGGGAAAAATACGTATTAAATGATTTTGAATGTCAAATAGCGGCTTTTAGTTTGAAAGATGAGCGTTCGGAGGCCAAACGTCATTTCGCGCATTTTGAAAGAGAGTTCGAAGGACGAACTCCGGTTTTGAACCGGGCATTACATTGTTAACGATTTTTACGGGAAAAATGCGTATTAAATGACATGCAATCAACGAATCGGGTTGCGACTCGGACTTTGAAAAGTAAATACTATCACGATCCAAACGGGTCGGACTTTGTAAATGACAGTATTTAAAGCAGTATCAACGGAATCAAACGATCCGGAATCGTAAATGACGATCGACGAGCCAAACGGCTCGGAGTTGTAAATGACGATCAACGAGCCAAAACGGCTCGGAATTGTAAGTGACAGAAAGTAAATGACGATCAACGGATCGATCGATCCGGAATGGTAAATGACAGAAAAAGTAAATGGAACGGGGTCGGAACGCCGTTTTAACCCGTGATTACTTCTCTTACGGAAAGAGAAGAGGATCGAGGGGCTAAAACGTATCGGACCCCGTTAGACGGAGGCGTCTACATTTCAGTAACGGTGTTTGAAACGGTTATAGCGACTGGCGCGTAAACCGAGACGAGACGAGAGATTAGAGAGAGGGAGTTATACCTATGGCTAGGGTCGACTCCTTTGGCTCGGAAGGTGTGTACGGGATACGGAAAGAGGTTTGAAACGGTGTTTCGTAGTGGTGAGGGACGTATTTGATCGAAATACGGAGGTTTCACGCGAATCGAGGCAAAACGGGAGCTCGGGAGGGGTGAAACTGGCTTGTGCCGTGGGGTAGTGAGTTTTTTTGGGGTAATTTTGTGTTATGAAATGGCTTTGACAGCCCTCCTCTTTATAGGTGAAAAATGCAGTAAGAGTCAGATTTGGACTTAGGCATTTTCCGGGGTTTTTTGGTATTTTGGAATTTTGAGGGGCTTGCTGGCAATTTCAGAAAATGTGCACAGTGAGTCCGGCCGGACTTTGACTGTATACCAGGGGTATTTTAGTCTTTTCCCCTTGATTTCTTATTGAAAGGTGATGTGTGGGCTGTGGCATAGCTGCCACGTGTCCCATGACTCACCAAATGCGTGGGAGTTCGTTTCCCGGTCCCGGTTTTGTCCGTTTTTTAAAATAACAATCCGGAAAATGTCCGAAACGCCCCCGGAAAGTGCCGGAAAGTGCATTTTTCAGGGAAAGACATACTTTTACGTGAGATGACACGTATTAAGTACGCTTCGACGTCGGGATGCACGGGGCAGTCCCGGGACGTCTCGTTGGCTTGGCAACGGGGAGTTTAACGAGTTCTGGTTAACCTGGAGCGGGCCAGTTAATGGATTTTGGTTAACTTTTTGACGGATTTTGACGATCCGGATTTGGGTACTTACACCAGCGGAGTCGCCACTGTGATGAATGTGCCCCGCCGCGATTTTTCTTTTTGAAAATCATTAAGAAACGGGAGTCGCCACGCCATTTTTATTTTAAGGGCCAAAACTTTGAAAAATGCCCGAGATTAGAGATTTGGGTTCGGAGGTCACGTTACACTCCGGGAAGAACGTTAGGGTTCACCCGGAATGCCTCGTAAAATGAGTCTTCCTAATTTGAAACCATTTGTGTGTGTATGTGTGTGTTTATTTTTTGTTAAAATAAGTGCAAACTGAGAGAACTAAAAATTGAGAACTCTTTATAAGACATTAAACAAGTCCCATGATTTTTGGTATGATTTTAGGGTTGAGTTTTGGTACTCAAAAGACTCCTTGAAGTTGAAAGCCAATTCTGCCAGAATGAAAAAGACAGTGGACACTTGATTTTAAAATGGATTTAAGGGTTTTAAAACTTCAGAATATGAGGAAAGTCAGAGAATGAAAGTTGTTCAAAACATCTTAAATAAGGTGACTGCAACATATTTTTATTATTGGAGATGATTTGAGGGACCAAAACCTTCTGGAAATCACAGATGTGAAATCTGGATTTCCAGAGACTGCTAAACTGACTTTTGGAAAATAATTTGAAAAGGGGAGTTATACTCACGCAAAAAATAAAGTAAAAATATTTATGGAATCCTATAGATGTTGGCTACAAAAAGTATTTGTAGTCAACACCAAATTCCAAGTTTTTCTGTGTCCAAAAAATTAGACAATGGACAGAGGTCTTAGAGAAAGGCTACTGGACAGCAACATTCTCAAGAAGGAAAATGTGATTTAAAGGGGTTTTGCATCCATGCTTTGTCCCCATTTCCTTAGGTTTTGATTAGTGATCACTAAACTTGTTTAGTGGTGATCTACTATATCAAGCCATCCTTATGGTACATTAGGACTTAAAGCACTTCATTTGCTTGGGGTGGGGGAGATTTAACTTGAAATCAAGATTTTATGTATGAAAATTGATCTTTAGGTTAAGAAAAATGTTTGTAAGTAAGTAAAAACAATTTGGAAGGAATGTTGATCCTTGTAGAAGATCATCCATGGTGATCCTCTTGGATCTAGGGCAAGGGATGGACAACAAACAAGTTACATCTTTGAAATGTGAGATGCATGCATGGATGAGGGAGGTTTAAGGTAAGGAGAAGGAGGGTTTACCAATGGTGGTATCCTATCTTCCTTATGTTTGTGTTTGAGACTTGAATTTAGTGAGTGTTTAGTGAGTGAGATTTGGGAAAATGATTAAGAAAAAGGTGGCAATTCAAGGAAATTCCCACTGTTTTCTATAATATTTTCGCCAGTGCTATTGTGAGTGAGTTGTTCTTCATTTTGTTCCTTTGTTTTTCTGAGACTGAGGGGCTCTATTTATAGGCCTCTGGAAATTTCATTTCCATTCGCGCGGATATGTATGTAAGCGTGCACTGTTCAATAAATGCTGCTCCAGGCTTTGGACAAAGGGAATATATTTTCAAAATAAGCAACCAGTTGTGTTTTATAGCTTACTATTTTCGAATTTTTCTCTTTTGTGAGATTCTTTACCATGCTTAACTCTAAATAGCAATCCCCAACTTACCCTTGCTTTGTTAGAAAAGTTAGGCTTTGTTAGAAAAGTTAAGGCTTAGGTTAAGAATGTGAAGGCTTTCGTTAGTTTTCTAACGGAAATACCAACAACTCAAATTGGAGCACTTACAACTTTGTTTAAAAAATAACGGTTTTTTGTTTTTTTTTCAATTTTTTTTTCAAATTTAGTTGTTTCCTAAAGTCAAAGAGAAATGATAATTTTATATAATGAATTAACAAAGTAATAATGTAAAAAAAAAGGCTTTGAAGTTTGAATTAACAATTTTCGTTATAGAGAGAGAGTGAGAGATAACTGAGTTTTTGTGAAGTAAATCATTTGGGGTGGGAGATTATATTTATAGTTAGATAATTATATTATTTATATATGAATAACAAATTTTATTTTTGAATGACTGAAAAGAGGTCAAAAAGTCAGTCAAACTTTAATATTTTGGTCAAACTGTCCGTTACTAACGGGATTAAAGACAAATAGGTCAAAAAGTCAGTCAAAAAGGTAATATTCTGACGCTTCTGACGCGGTTCCTGACACGGGTCTCACGGGTACGGTTCCACGTAATGATATGCGGTTCCACGGGTTGGACCCGCCGGGTCACAGTCAGAAAAATGAGGAGCGTAGCAGAACCGCCAATTGTACGCGGTACGGGTCAGCGGTTAACGGGTCTTACACGGTTACGGTTACGACGGGTCAAATCCGGTGCGATTCCACGGGTCCAGATGCAGTGCAGAATGCGGGTCGGCCATGTCTATAAGTGACATGTAGACGTACACTACTAGAAAAAAATGAATTACCAACGGCCAAATCCGTCCTTAAATTGCAAAAGTCGTCCCTAAATGCAATATTAGGAACGACTTTGGTCGTCCTTAAATCCTCGTCGCTGAAGCGGACCACCCTTGGTCGTCCCTAATTAAGGACGACAAAGTCGTCCTTAAATTAGAAATGTCGTTGCTGAATGGTATGATTTTAAGGACGACAATGTCGTCCCTAAATTAGGGACCAAAATGAGGGACGACTTTTTCGTTGTTATTTTACATTTTAAGGACGACATTGTCGTCCTTAATATAATCTTCCAATTTTTTAAAAAAAAACAATTATTTTCATAATAAAGTATTATAATAATAATAATAATAATAATAATAATAAAATCAATTATTTGAATTGCTGAGTTTAAAAAAAAATATATATCTATATATATAGAATTTTTGGAAATATTTTTAAATCAGTTCCTTAAATTCTATTATTGTCAAATCAGTCCCTTAAGTTATATTATTGTCAAATTAGTCCCTTGAGATGAGCTCTTTTGGAGATTTAGAATCATTAATTTTTATCCTTTTTTTTTTAGTTTTAGCTTATCTTCTGCATCGACCCTTTATCCGCCAATCCCGTCTCTTATGCTTGAGTTTCATTTGCAGGATGAACTGTAGGAACAACGGGATGCCAAGTTCATGTGATAATCTGAGATGACCTCTGAGTGATTTAGAGTCGTTAATTTTTATCTTTTTTTAGTTTTAGCTTTTTTGTTAGGGAAAGAATTATTGGCAGCCAGCAATATTTTGTGTGGCTGATTTGTTTAATCTCATTCAGTAGCTATCTGAAACAATTAGAACTGAGAAAAGAAATATGGGGTTTTGCTTACATTGATGAAATACTCCCCCGCCCTCTCTCTCTCTCTCTCTTTTTCTTTCTCTGTGCTGCATTTTTTCTTTATCCTATGCATTTTTTCTTTATCCTATTTCAGAAGTCTGATTACAAAATACTACCATTTTGAGTAAGTTTGTATTGGGATGTCGTCCCTTGGTCTCCTTCTACACGCAGATCTACACGCACACACACAAGATCTACCCAGATCTACCGTGTTACTGTCACCGGAGATGATGAAAACCCAGATCTACACGCACACACTCAAGATCTACCGTTGCCGTCGCCGGAGATGATGAAGGAGTGGCGGCGAAGGAAAAGCGGTGAGAGGGAGACAGTTCCAAGAGTGGCAGTGGTGGCCGGCGATGGCGTAGGAGGCTGCGTAGGTGGGTGAGATAGCGAGAAGGGGTAAGGTGTGGTGGTGCTGGTGACGAGATGGGTGGTTGGGTGGTGGTTACGAGAATGGGAGGGCGGTAGATGGAGATTGGGAAGTGGGGAGAGAGAACCGTGCTCAACATTGAGAGAGAGAGAGATGAGGGAGTAAGTAAATAAGGAAGGAAGAAAGAAAATGTGAGGGTTTTGTTGGGATGATTTTGGATCATTGGATGTATATGAGTTAATGGTTTAGATTGTGTTGGGGGCTCAATCCATGTGAACATTTGTAAGCCAATCAAATAAAAATGTGTTGTGCTTTGTTAAATAAAATTTGGACTATTGGATTTAATTATTTGTGATGTATTTAATGGTTAAGATTTAGATTGACTAGTGATTTATGTGAATATATGTGTTTCATGTGAATATAAAAGAAAAATAATAATATTAATTATTATACTCATTAATTATTTTATAAAAAACTATTATTTAAGTTTTTTTTTAAGAAATGATAGTAAATAGAAATAATTCAAAATATACATAATATTAGATAAAAAAAATATTTAAGATCTTGATAAAAAAAATACTTAATAATAATACTAGTAATAATACATAATATCAAAAAAGTAAATATTTTTATATTATATACTTTTATTTCTTTAAAAAATATTAGTAATAATACTTAATAATAATACTAATAATGATGCTATTGTTAATTATTCAATTAAATAATTGAATATATTAATAATTATTATTACATAATTAATAATAATGTTATTAATTAATAATAATACTCATTAATTTAATAATTTAAGAAATATTAATATAACTAAGTAATAATTGATAGAAATATTTAGTTAATTTCTAACTTATTTTATATAATAATACTAGACCCTGTACCCTATAGGGTATATCCTATAGTGTATACCCTATAGGGTATATGGTATACCCTATGGGGCATAGGGTATAGGGTATACCCTATAGGGCATAGGGTATAGGGTATACCCTATACCCTATAGGGTACAGGGTATATGGTATACTCTATAGGGTATAGGACATAGGGTATAGGGTATACCCTATATGGTATAGAGTATACCCTATAGGGTACAGGGTATAGGGTATACTCTATAGGGTACATGGTATAGGGTATACTCTATAGGGTACAGGGCATAGGATATACCTTATAGGGTATAGGGTATAGGGTATACCCTATAGGGTATAGGGTATAAGGTATAGGGTATACCCTATAGGGTACAGGGTATAGGGTATATCCTATAGGATATAGGGCATAGGGTATAGGGTATACCCTATAGGGTACAGGGTATAGGGTATACCCAATAGGGTACATGGTATAGGGTATATGGTATAAGGTATAGGGTATATGGTATACCCTATAGGGTACAGGGTATAGGGTATAAGGTATACCCTATAGGGTATACCCTATACCCTATGCCCTATACCTTATACCCTATACCCTATACTCTATAGGGTATACCCTATTCCCTATGCCCTATAGGGTATACCCTATACCCTATAGGGTATACTATATACCCTATGTGTTGGGTTTTACGGGTCCATGCGCAGCGGAATTAAGCATTAAAAACATAAAACCCAAGAAGCCCTAGGATCCGTTCTATACAATTAATTTAAATTCCTATGAGATAGAATTATACCAACCTTAAACGCTTTCCGTTCTTGAGCTATCGAACGATTTGATTGTGTGATATCGAATCACAAACTTCGTTCTTCAACTTGCTTGAACTCTAGGCCTTGATCGATGAACGAGCGAAGACCCTCTTTCGGTATCCACACCTTTGAATGAATTCAAGAACAACTTCTTGATGATTGCTAGATCTAAACCTTGAAGAATATTGAGAGTATTTGATTATGAATTTTGCTTGAAAATTTCGGCTAGAGAATTAGGTCTGACAGACCTCCCATATTTATACTACAATAGTATGAATACGTCTCCTAATCGTATTAGGAGAACAGTACATCAAACCGCGTATGGGCTTGATATGTCGCACGGTATATTAAGCCAATGGCTTAGTATGTCGCGTGACATATGTAGCCGATTCTGAAGACTCTCAAATCATTCTTCCTCCGGTTTAACCAATTCATTCTAGTTGTGTGTGACCCAATAGGATTACATTATGTTGGCAATGAGTTTGATCATATCGAACCTCATAAGACATAAGCGGACTCTAGCAAGCCATTATGTCTACCCAAATAATGTAACGTAAGAGTTCACGTCTCCAATGGTGTACTTCCATTTCTCCCTTTGTCTCACGATGTTATATTGAACACAAGTCATGGTCCTTGTCAACTTGTCTTTGTTCAATGCTTTCTCGATTCTTTGAGTATAATGATAATTCCAATCATATTGGGGTATGGGCCATACACTTTCATCATTATCACTCATCGAGGGGCCAAGCAGAACATCTCTCTTTCGAGGGACAAATTCCATCTTGACTTATCATCCTTCCCATCATGAATCCGATCATGCCAAAGATAGCCTTTATAGATATCGTGTTAAGATATCGTTTGACTAAAATCAAACATGATTTTTCATCATATGTAAGGTCATGATAATCTCAGGTCTAGGGACTAAATGAAGTAACCTTATGAGATTTACTTATGACACTTGACCATGTCATAAATCTCATGCGGGTCATGTCCAGTCACTTGTTCTCTAACAAGTACTCATAATTTCAATGTTCATATAATCATCACATGATTATCCATTGACAATTATACTAATCATTCTTTCAATAATTAGGGACGCAGATTATTATAAACAAATATACAAAAACATATAATAATCAAATGATAAACATCTCATATAATAATAAATAATGTCAACACATAAGTCTATGAATCATAGGCCTAGGGCATAACACCAACAGTCTCCCACTTGCACTAGGCCCAATCTACCATGTATCGAATACCCATGGACCTAACATGACCAT
Source organism: Adenophora triphylla var. japonica (assembly GCA_022495995.1). Classification (NCBI taxonomy): domain Eukaryota; kingdom Viridiplantae; phylum Streptophyta; class Magnoliopsida; order Asterales; family Campanulaceae; genus Adenophora; species Adenophora triphylla. The sequence continues at coordinate 975,519 of JAFEMH010000149.1, read as the reverse complement.
CATGTTTAGCTTGCGGGAGAGCCTTAGTTAATGGGTCCGCCACGTTGTCATCAGTGTCTACTCTGCATATCTTAACGTCTTCCCTTTCACATATCTCACGGATAATGTGGAAACGTCGAAGTATGTGTTTGGATCTCTGGTGTGATCTTGGTTCCTTTGCTTGTGCAATGGCACCATTGTTATCACAATAAAGTTCAATAGGATCTCTGATGCTTGGAACGACTTCCAAATCACTAATTTACTTTTTTTGATCCAAACTGCTTCCTTAGCTGCATCGGATGCCGCTATGTACTCAGCTTCGGTTGTAGAATCAGCGACGGTGCTTTGCTTGGAACTTTTCCAACTCACAGTGCCTCCATTAAGCGTAAACAAAAATCCAGACTGCGATCTGAAATCATCTTTGTCGGTTTGGAAGCTAGCATCTGTGTAGCCTTTGACTACAAGATCTTCTCCCATTCCTCCAAAGACCAAGAATACATCCTTAGTTCTTCGTAAGTACTTAAGGATATTCTTGACTGCTATCCAATGTGGTTCGCCGGGATCCGATTGGTATCTACTCGTCATGCTTAGAGCATTACTTGCTAGACATCGGGTCTAGTACATAACATAGCATACATGATAGACCCAATTGCCGAAGCATATGGAATACCATTCATTCTCTTTCGCTCATCATTAGTCTTGGGACTTTGATTCTTGCTAAGAGATATACCATGCAACATTGGCAAGTTTCCTCTTTTAGAATTTTCCATTTGGAATCTTCTAAGGACTTTGTCAATGTAAGTACTTTGACTTAAACCAATCATCCTCTTAGATCTATCTCTATAGATCTTGATACCAAGGATATATGCGGCTTCGCCCATATCTTTCATTGAAAAACACTTTCCTAACCAAGACTTAACAGTCTGTAGTGCAGAAACGTCATTTCCAATGATTAAGATATCGTCGACATACAACACTAAAAATAGTGCTACGCTCCCACTAATTTTCTTGTATACACAAGGTTCATCTTCGTTTTTGATAAAGCCAAACTCCTTGATTGCTTCATCAAAACGTAGATTCCAACTCCTAGAAGCTTGCTTCAATCCATAAATGGATTTCTGCAACTTACACACCTTGTTAGAATTTTCTGGATTGACAAAGCCTTCAGGTTGTATCATGTATACATCCTCAAGTAACTTCCCATTAAGGAAAGCTGTTTTGACATCCATTTGCCATATCTCATAGTCATAATATGCGGCTATGGCAAGTAAAATTCTAATAGACTTAAGCATAGCTACAGGCGAAAAGGTTTCATCATAATCTATGCCATGAATCTGCCTATATCCCTTAGCTACCAGCCTAGCATTATAGGTGTGCACCTTCCCATCCATGTCGGTCTTCTTCTTGAAGACCCATTTGCACCCTATGGTTTTTACACCTTCGGGTGGATCAATCAAGTTCCAAACTTGATTATCAGCCATGGATTGTAATTCGGATTTCATGGCCTCTTGCCATTTTTCCGAATCAGGAGCGGATATCGCTTCTTGATAGCAAGTGGGTTCATTGTTTTCGATTAACTCCACTTCGTCACTTTCCGTAACGAGAAATCCATATCTCTCGGGTTCGGATCGTGACCTACCACTTCGGCGAAGAACTTGTGCACCTTGAACCGGTTCCACAACGGTTTGTGAACTTGGTTCAGTTTCTACCATTGGTTCAATGTTGTTTTCGGGTTCTCGAATTTCTTCGAGATCTATTTTACTCCCACTGGTTCCTTTGCGAAGAAACTCTTTTTCTAAGAAAGTACCATTTCGAGCAACAAACACTTTGTTCTCGTTTCGGTTGTAGAAATAGTATCCTTTGATTTCCTTAGGATATTCCACGAAAACACATTTATCAGATTTAGGTGCTAGCTTGTCAGAAGTTAACTTCTTGACATATGCATCGCAACCCCAAATCTTCATGAAAGACAAACTAGGTTTTCTTCCATGCCACATCTCATATGGGGTCTTTTGAACCGATTTGGTAGGAACTCTATTTATAGTGAAAGCAGCAGTTTCTAGTGCATGTCCCCAAAAGGATAAAGGAAGCTCAACTTGACTCATCATAGAACGAACCATGTCCAACAAAGTTCTATTCCTCCTTTCAGACACACCATTCCATTGTGGTGTTCCGGGTGGAGAGAGTTACGAAACGATTCCACAACTCTTAAGATGATTGTCAAATTCTTGGCTCAAATATTCACCACCTCGATCGGATCGAAGTACCTTAATAGTTTTGCCAAGTTGATTTTGCACCTCATTTTGAAATATTCGAAATATCTCAAACGATTCACTTTTATGTTTCATTAGATAAACATATCCAAATCTACTATAATCATCAGTGAATGTTATGAAGTACCGAAATCCTCCCCTAGCATCGCTACTCATAGGCCCACATACATCGGTATATATGAGTCCTAGTAAGTCGCCCGCCCTTTCACCGGTTTTGGTAAATGGGTCCTTGGTCATCTTTCCAAGTAAACAAGACTCGCATGTCTCATATGATTCATAATCATGTGAGTCCAAAAATCCATCTTTGTGGAGTTTAGAAATGCGTTTCTTGTTTATATGGCCAAGACGACAATGCCATAAGTAAGTGTGATTTACATCATTGGGTTTAGATTTCTTGTTAATGTTATAGATATCATTATCTTGATTTTCAACATCAAGAATATAAAGGCCATTGAATGAAACAGCAGTACAATAATGCATATCACTCTTGTAAATAGAAAATTTCTTATCACGTATAAGAAAATTAAAACCTTCATCATCCAAAGCTGAAATCGAAATAATATTCCTACTTAAAGCTGGAACGTAATAACAATTGTTCAAAACAAGTATTAGTCCACTAGGTAAAGTAACTTCATAAGTTCCTACGGCTAATGCAGCAACTCTTGCTCCATTCCCCACACGTAGGTCTGTAAGTGCTCCAATTTGAGCTTGTTAGAATTTTCGTTAGAAAATTAACGAAAGTTATAGCATTCCTAACATTTCTAACAAAGCAAGGGCAAAGTGGGCATTGTTATTTAAGGATAAACCAAGGAAAGGAATCAAAAAAGCAAAAGAAATAGTCAAAAACCAAAAATAGAAACTGCTGGAACAAAAACTGGCTGTTAATTTGATTTTTTTTGAAAAATATTCCTTGTGTCCAAAGCCTGAAGCTGTAATTAATGAACAGTGCACGCTGACAATCCCATCCGCGCGGACATGTTTGCATTTTTCAGAGGGCTATAAATTAAGCCCTCCAGTCTCAAAAAAAAAAGAGAGAACACAATCCACAGTTGCACCTTGGCGAAAATACTTGAGAAAATAGTGAGAATTCCCTTGAATTGTCACTCTTTTCTCTTGATTATCTTCCCAAATCTCACTCACTCACTATCATATTCAAAGCCTCAAACACTCTTACATTCAAAGCCAAAGCTCCAAAACACAAAGAAGATAGGTATAACCTCCCTCTTCTTACTCTAAATCTCTCATCCATGCATGCATTTTCAAGCTACAAAATGTAGTTCATTCATCTTCTTGTCTTAGATCCAAGAAGATCACCATGGAAGTTCATCTCCATGGATGATCTTCTACAAGGATCAACATTATTTTCAAAGTGTTCTTACTTTTTTCCAAAGAAAACACATTTTCAAAACCCTAAAAAATCATTTTCATACATCAAATCTCATTTTCAAAGGATAAAATTCCCCTTCCCAAGCAAATGAAATGCTTAGTCCTAATGTACCCCAAGGATGGTTTGATATAGTTGATTCACCACTAAAATGTCAAGTGATCACTAATCAAAACCTAGGGAAATGGGGACAAGCATGGATGCCAAACCCCCTTTAAAATCACATTTTCTTTCTTGAGAAGTTGCTGTCCAGTAGCAATTTTCTAAGGCCCCAGTCCATGGTCTAAATTTTTGGACACAGATAAACTTGGAATTTGGTGTTGACTACAAAACACTTTTTGTATCCAACATCCATAGCTTCCAAGACATATTTTTATTTTATTTTTTGCGTGAGTAAAACTCCCTTTTCCCAATTTTCTTTTGAAGGTCAGATCACCAGTCTCTGGGAGTCCAGATCTCATATCTGAGAACTACAGAAGGTTTTGAGTCCTCAAATCTTCTCCAAAATGAAAAATTCTTTCATAGAAATATTATTTGAGGTGTTTGGAACAACTTTCATTCTTTGAGTTTTCTCAGATTATGAAGTTTTGAAGCCCTTAAATCCATTTCAAAATCAAGTGTCCACTGCCTTTTTCATTCTGGCAGAAGTGCTCTTCAACTTCCAAAAATCTTTTGAGTACCAAAACTCTACCCAAAAATCACACCAAAAATCATGGGATCTGACCAAAGTCTAATAAAGAATTCCCAATTTTTACTTTTCTGATTTTCAACTTATTTTGGCCAAAACATACACACACACACGCACAAATGATTTTCAGCTTGGAAGACTCGTTTTACGAGGCATTCCGGGTGCACACTAACGTCCTTCCCGGCGTGTAACATGACCTCCGAACACAAATCTCTAATCTCGGGCATTTTTCAAAGTTTTGGCCCTTAAAACAAAAATGGCGTGGCGACTCCGTTTTCCGATTTTATTTGGTTTTCAAAGAAACGAAAAATCGAATTTTCCCGCGAATGGCACATCATCACAAGGTCCACTTTGCCTTCCTTAAGCATCCTTCTGTTCTTTAGACCCTGCACATTTAGACAAATGTGATTTCCACATCCGGTATCCAATACCCAAGAACTAGAAGTAGATAGGAATATATCTATAACAAAGATACCTGAAGTTGAAGCAACTCCTTTGCCCTTCTTCAGTGCTTCCTTGTATTTTGCGCAGTTTCTCCTCCAATGTCCAATCTCATTGCAATGGAAGCAGACTGCGTCCTCTTGGGACTTAGGCTTAGCCTCTTTAGGCTTGGAAGCCTCTTTGGGCTTGGCAACTTTTGCCTTAGGATTAGCAACCTTTGCCTTTCCTTTACCCTTGAAACCCTTCCCCTTGTTAACCATTAGCACTTGGTCGGTTTTCTTCTCGACAATATTGGTTTCCGCAGTGTTCAACATTTGAACTAACTCGGAAAGGTTTCTATTCATTCCACCCATGTTATAGTGCATTATGAAATGACTAAAACTTTTAGGTAATGAATTCAATATTATGTCGGTAGCCAACTCTTGGCTAATTGGAAAACCGAGCCTTTCAAGATGCTCAATGTGGCCCTTCAACTTGAGAGCATGGGGACCAACAGCTTGTCCTTCACTCATCTTGCATGAGGTCAAGGCTGCAACTGTGTTGTACCTTTCTTGCCTAGCTTGAACTTGGAACATTTCCATCAGTCGATTGTTTAAGTCGACTGTCCCCAAGTGCTCAAGATCCTTTTGAAGGTTCTTGCACATGGCGGAGAGCATAAGGCAACCAACATCTGTGGAGTCACGCTTATGCTTCGGATATTGTTCCCTTCTGCCCTAGCAACATTGGCGGCGGAGTTCGGGTGGAATAGGTTCCTCGAGAACGTACGGTTTTCCTCTTGCCTTAGAACAATTCTAAGGCTACGGATCCAATCCATATAGTTTGTACCATTCTCTTCCAACTTCTCCTTCTCAAGGAGAGATCGCGATGACAAGGTGATTATTGTTTGATGCCATTTATTCTACAAAAAGATATACATAAAATATGAACACATATAAGTAAACATATTATATGAAAAGTATAATGCATTTATTTAAAATGCTCCCACTAAATTATACACCTTCAAATGCAAGTAAGCATAATATACATTTAATGGGCTAAGATCTAACTTTAATTCAATTTCAAGTTTGCTATGGCAAACCGCTCAAAATTAAATTAATTAGGTAGAAAACATCAATCATAACACATATATGACTCTTAGATCTTTTATGAGATTAATTCAAGACATCATATGTCTAGGCATATTTTTAATCTCATCTTATGCCTTGGATTCAAAACCATTTTGATAACCCAATTAAGTTCATTCATTTTAAACTTATAGGAACCACCATTTCCTCATCTTGCTCGCATTCGAATAGAATCAAAGCACCTTGCTATGGCAAGCCTACCCAAAACTATCCGAATGGTCTCAAGTGTTTAATCATGAATTGGCATAAAGAACTTAAAAGTTAAATGAAGGTTCTTTAAAGGTAGATTATAAGCATATCAGAAAGATAGTCAAAATCATGCACCAGGTAAGTTCCCAGGAAGATAGGTGAGCCACAAGGACTTCTTAAGTACCAACTCTTCCTTAGACAGAACTCTCCTAGACATGCATAATTAGAAATCAACTCTGATTAGGCAACATAATCCCCACCTTTTTCTAAACAATCAGTTTCCTTTTAAATTTCGCGTATTTATGACTTGTTTCCATAAACAATCATAAGATCCAAAATTTACAATGTCTAAATCTAAACACATTAGGAAACTAAATATCATGTTTCAACTAAACATCTAATTAAAAAATTCTTAGCATGTAAGAACAAATAAAACATGCATCGCAATAATTATTAAAATCACATTTTAATCAATTAATCATGCATATCAATGAATCAATCTAGCATGGTCTTATAAACTCAATTTTATAACATCCAGATTTTCATATGAACATATCAGGATTGTAAACACAATCACAAAATAGCGAGAAAAATTTGAACAAAGCGGATTACGCCGGTTTTGGCTTATTATGTCGCGTGACAACATCGGCCCGGAGGCTTGATTTGTCGCGCGACCTAACAGCCGAGATAACCGAGAATTCCACATGGCTCATCATGTCGCGCGACCTAAGCGGCCGAGATTACAGGATTTCAGTTCGAACCAATTCGGATCGCAACCAATTAAATCACATAAAACAACCTTTTTACGGATTAAATTCGGCATAATTCGAAAATGATTTTCACATTGTTTCACATAAACAATTAAAAATTCTATCGCATACAAAACATGCAATAAGCATATAAACAATTTATATCTTAAATCTAGCATGTTAATTCAAACTTAATCATACGAACGGGGCTCGATACCCTTTGTTGGGTTTTACGGGTCCATGCGCAGCGGAATTAAGCATTAAAAACATAAAACCCAAGAAGCCACATGATCCGTTCTATACAATTAATTTAAATTCCTATGAGATAGAATTATACCAACCTTGAACGCTTTCCGTTCTTGAGCTATCGAACGATTTGATTGTGTGATATCGAAACACAAACATCGTTCTTCAACTTGCTTGAACTCTAGGCCTTGATCGATGAACGAGCGAAGACCCTCTTTCGGTATCCACACCTTTGAATGAATTCAAGAACAACTTCTTGATGATTGCTAGATCTAAACCTTGAAGAATATTGAGAGTATTTGATTATGAATTTTGCTTGAAAATTTCGGCTAGAGAATTAGGTGCGACGGACCTCCCATATTTATACTACAATAGTATGAATACGTCTCCTAATCGTATTAGGAGAACAGTGCATCCAAACCGCGTATGGGCTTGATATGTCGCGCGGTATATTAAGCCAATGGCTTAGTATGTCGCGTGACATATGTAGCCGATTCTGAGAGAATCTCAATCATTCTTCCTCCGGTTTAACCAATTCATTCTAGTTGTGTGTGACCCAATAGGATTACATTATGTTGGCAATGAGTTTGATCATATCGAACCTCATAAGACATAAGCGGACTCTAGCAAGCCATTATGTCTACCCAAATAATGTAACGTAAGAGTTCACGTCTCGAATGGTGTACTTCCATTTCTCCCTTTGTCTCACGATGTTATATTGAACACAAGTCATGGTCCTTGTCAACTTGTCTTTGTTCAATGCTTTCTCGATTCTTTGAGTATAATGATAATTCCAATCATATTGGGGTACGGCCATACACTTTCATCATTATCACTCATCGAGGGCCCAAGCAGAACATCTCTCTTTCGAGGGACAAATTCCATCTTGACTTATCATCCTTCCCATCATGAATCCGATCATGCCAAAGATAGCCTTTATAGATATCGTGTTAAGATATCGTTTGACTAAAATCAAACATGATTTTTCATCATATGTAAGGTCATGATAATCTCGGGTCTAGGGACTAAATGAAGTAACCTTATGAGATTTACTTATGACACTTGACCATGTCATAAATCTCATGCGGGTCATGTCCGGTCACTTGTTCTCTAACAAGTACTCATAATTTCAATGTTCATATAATCATCACATGATTATTCATTGACAATTATACTAATCATTCTTTCAATAATTAGGGGCCTTGATTATTATAAACAAATATACAAAAACATATAATAATCAAATGATAAACATCTCATATAATAATAAATAATGTCAACACATAAGTCTATGAATCATAGGCCTAGGGCATAACACCAACAGTCTCCCACTTGCACTAGGCCCAATCTACCATGTATCGAATACCCATGGACCTAACATGACCATCATGTTTAGCTTGCGGGAGAGCCTTAGTTAATGGGTCCGCCACGTTGTCATCAGTGTCTACTCTGCATATCTTAACGTCTTCCCTTTCACATATCTCACGGATAATGTGGAAACGTCGAAGTATGTGTTTGGATCTCTGGTGTGATCTTGGTTCCTTTGCTTGTGCAATGGCACCATTGTTATCACAGTAAAGTTCAATAGGATCTACGATGCTTGGAACGACTTCCAAATCACTAATGAACTTTTTTTTGATCCAAAGCTGCTTCCTTAGCTGCATCGGATGCCGCTATGTACTCAGCTTCGGTTGTAGAATCAGCGACGGTGCTTTGCTTGGAACTTTTCCAACTCACAGTGCCTCCATTAAGCGTAAACAAAAATCCAGACTGCGATCTGAAATCATCTTTGTCGGTTTGGAAGCTAGCATCTGTGTAGCCTTTGACTACAAGATCTTCTCCCATTCCTCCAAAGACCAAGAATACATCCTTAGTTCTTCGTAAGTACTTAAGGATATTCTTGACTGCTATCCAATGTGGTTCGCCGGGATCCGATTGGTATCTACTCGTCATGCTTAGAGCACACGAGACATCGGGTCTAGTACATAACATAGCATACATGATAGACCCAATTGCCGAAGCATATGGAATACCATTCATTCTCTTTCGCTCATCATTAGTCTTGGGACTTTGATTCTTGCTAAGAGATATACCATGCAACATTGGCAAGTTTCCTCTTTTAGAATTTTCCATTTGGAATCTTCTAAGGACTTTGTCAATGTAAGTACTTTGACTTAAACCAATCATCCTCTTAGATCTATCTCTATAGATCTTGATACCAAGGATATATGCGGCTTCGCCCATATCTTTCATTGAAAAACACTTTCCTAACCAAGACTTAACAGTCTGTAGTGCAGATAAAAATAGTGCTACGCTCCCACTAATTTTCTTGTATACACAAGGTTCATCTTCGTTTTTGATAAAGCCAAACTACTTGATTGCTTCATCAAAACGTAGATTCCAACTCCTAGAAGCTTGCTTCAATCCATAAATGGATTTCTGCAACTTACACACCTTGTTAGAATTTTCTGGATTGACAAAGCCTTCAGGTTGTATCATGTATACATCCTCAAGTAACTTCCCATTAAGGAAAGCTGTTTTGACATCCATTTGCCATATCTCATAGTCATAATATGCGGCTATGGCAAGTAAAATTCTAATAGACTTAAGCATAGCTACAGGCGAAAAGGTTTCATCACAATCTATGCCATGAATCTGCCTATATCCCTTAGCTACCAGCCTAGCCTTATAGGTGTGTACCTTCCCATCCATGTCGGTCTTCTTCTTGAAGACCCATTTGCACCCTATGGTTTTTACACCTTCGGGTGGATCAATCAAGTTCCAAACTTGATTATCAGCCATGGATTGTAATTCGGATTTCATGGCCTCTTGCCATTTTTCCGAATCAGGAGCGGATATCGCTTCTTGATAGCAAGTGGGTTCATCGTTTTCGATTAACTCCACTTCGTCACTTTCCGTAACGAGAAATCCATATCTCTCGGGTTCGGATCGTGACCTACCACTTCGGCGAAGAACTTGTGCACCTTGAACCGGTTCCACAACGGTTTGTGAACTTGGTTCAGTTTCTACCATTGGTTCAATGTTGTTTTCGGGTTCTCGAATTTCTTCGAGATCTATTTTACTCCCACTGGTTCCTTTGCGAAGAAACTCTTTTTCTAAGAAAGTACCATTTCGAGCAACAAACACTTTGTTCTCGTTTCGGTTGTAGAAATAGTATCCTTTGGTTTCCTTAGGATATTCCACGAAAACACATTTATCAGATTTAGGTGCTAGCTTGTCAGAAGTTAACTTCTTGACATATGCATCGCAACCCCAAATCTTCATGAAAGACAAACTAGGTTTTCTTCCATGCCACATCTCATATGGGGTCTTTTGAACCGATTTGGTAGGAACTCTATTTATAGTGAAAGCAGCAGTTTCTAGTGCATGTCCCCAAAAGGATAAAGGAAGCTCAACTTGACTCATCATAGAACGAACCATGTCCAACAAAGTTCTATTCCTCCTTTCAGACACACCATTCCATTGTGGTGTTCCAGGTGGAGAGAGTTCTGAAACGATTCCACAACTCTTAAGATGATTGTCAAATTCTTGGCTCAAATATTCACCACCTCGATCGGATCGAAGTACCTTAATAGTTTTGCCAAGTTGATTTTGCACCTCATTTTGAAATATTCGAAATATCTCAAACGATTCACTTTTATGTTTCATTAGATAAACATATCCAAATCTACTATAATCATCAGTGAATGTTATGAAGTACCGAAATCCTCCACTAGCATCGCTACTCATAGGCCCACATACATCGGTATGTATGAGTCCTAGTAAGTCGCCCGCCCTTTCACCGGTTTTGGTAAATGGGTCCTTGGTCATCTTTCCAAGTAAACAAGACTCGCATGTCTCATATGATTCATAATCATGTGAGTCCAAAAATCCATCTTTGTGGAGTTTAGAAATGCGTTTCTTGTTTATATGGCCAAGACGACAATGCCATAAGTAAGTGTGATTTACATCATTGGGTTTAGATTTCTTGTTAATGTTATAGATATCATTATCTTGATTTTCAACATCAAGAATATAAAGGCCATTGAATGAAACAGCAGTACAATAATGCATATCACTCTTGTAAATAGAAAATTTCTTATCACGTATAAGAAAATTAAAACCTTCATCATCCAAAGCTGAAATCGAAATAATATTCCTACTTAAAGCTGGAACGTAATAACAATTGTTCAAAACAAGTATTAGTCCACTAGGTAAAGTAACTTCATAAGTTCCTACGGCTAATGCAGCAACTCTTGCTCCATTCCCCACACGTAGGTCTGTAAGTGCTCCAATTTGAGCTTGTTAGAATTTTCGTTAGAAAATTAACGAAAGTTATAGCATTCCTAACATTCCTAACATTTCTAACAAAGCAAGGGCAAAGTGGGCATTGTTATTTAAGGATAAACCAAGGAAAGGAATCAAAAAAGCAAAAGAAATAGTCAAAAACCAAAAATAGAAACTGCTGAAACAAAAACTGGCTGTTAATTTGATTTTTTTAAAAAAATATTCCTTGTGTCCAAAGCCTGAAGCTGTAATTAATGAACAGTGCACGCTGACAATCCCATCCGCGCGGACATGTTTGCATTTTTCAGAGGGCTATAAATTAAGCCCTCCAGTCTCAAAAAGAAAGAGAGAAAGGAAGAGAGAGAACACAATCCACAGTTGCACCTTGGCGAAAATACTTGAGAAAATAGTGAGAATTCCCTTGAATTGTCACTCTTTTCTCTTGATTATCTTCCCAAATCTCACTCACTCACTATCATATTCAAAGCCTCAAACACTCTTACATTCAAAGCCAAAGCTCCAAAACACAAAGAAGATAGGTATAACCTCCCTCTTCTTACTCTAAATCTCTCATCCATGCATGCATTTTCAAGCTACAAAATGTAGTTCATTCATCTTCTTGTCTTAGATCCAAGAAGATCACCATGGAAGTTCATCTCCATGGATGATCTTCTACAAGGATCAACATTATTTTCAAAGTGTTCTTACTTTTTTCCAAAGAAAACACATTTTCAAAACCCTAAAAAATCATTTTCATACATCAAATCTCATTTTCAAAGGATAAAATTCCCCTTCCCAAGCAAATGAAATGCTTAGTCCTAATGTACCCCAAGGATGGTTTGATATAGTTGATTCACCACTAAAATGTCAAGTGATCACTAATAAAAACCTAGGGAAATGGGGACAAGCATGGATGCCAAACCCCCTTTAAAATCACATTTTCTTTCTTGAGAAGTTGCTGTCCAGTAGCAATTTTCTAAGGCCCCAGTCCATGGTCTAAATTTTTGGACACAGATAAACTTGGAATTTGGTGTTGACTACAAAACACTTTTTGTATCCAACATCCAGAGCTTCCAAGACATATTTTTATTTTATTTTTTGCGTGAGTAAAACTCCCTTTTCCCAATTTTCTTTTGAAGGTCAGATCACCAGTCTCTGGGAGTCCAGATCTCATATCTGAGATTTACAGAAGGTTTTGAGTCCTCAAATCTTCTCCAAAATGAAAAATTCTTTCATAGAAATATTATTTGAGGTGTTGGTAACAACTTTCATTCTTTGAGTTTTCTCAGATTATGAAGTTTTGAAGCCCTTAAATCCATTTCAAAATCAAGTGTCCACTGCCTTTTTCATTCTGGCAGAAGTGCTCTTCAACTTCCAAAAATCTTTTGAGTACCAAAACTCTACCCAAAAATCACACCAAAAATCATGGGATCTGACCAAAGTCTAATAAAGAATTCCCAATTTTTACTTTTCTGAGTTTCAACTTATTTTGGCCAAAACACACACACACACACGCACAAATGATTTTCAGCTTGGAAGACTCGTTTTACGAGGCATTCCGGGTGCACATTAACGTCCTTCCCGGCGTGTAACATGACCTCCGAACCCAAATCTCTAATCTCGGTCATTTTTCAAAGTTTTGGCCCTTAAAACAAAAATGGCGTGGCGACTCCGTTTTCCGATTTTATTTGGTTTTCAAAGAAACGAAAAATCGAATTTTCCCGCGAATGGCACATCATCACAAGGTCCACTTTGCCTTCCTTAAGCATCCTTCTGTTCTTTAGACCCTGCACATTTAGACAAATGTGATTTCCACATCCGGTATCCAATACCCAAGAACTAGAAGTAGATAGGAATATATCTATAACAAAGATACCTGAAGTTGAAGCAACTCCTTTGCCCTTCTTCAGTGCTTCCTTGTATTTTGCGCAGTTTCTCCTCCAATGTCCAATCTCATTGCAATGGAAGCAGACTGCGTCCTCTTGGGACTTAGGCTTAGCCTCTTTAGGCTTGGAAGCCTCTTTGGTCTTGGCAACTTTTACCTTAGGATTAGCAACCTTTGCCTTTCCTTTACCCTTGAAACCCTTCCCCTTGTTAACCATTAGCACTTGGTCGGTTTTCTTCTCGACAATATTGGTTTTCGCAGTGTTCAACATTTGAACTAACTCGGAAAGGTTTCTATTCATTCCACCCATGTTATAGTGCATTATGAAATGACTAAAACTTTTAGGTAATGAATTCAATATTATGTCGGTAGTCAACTCTTGGCTAATTGGAAAACCGAGCCTTTCAAGATGCTCAATGTGGCCCTTCAACTTGAGAGCATGGGGACCAACAACTTGTCCTTCACTCATCTTGCATGAGGTCAAGGCTGCAACTGTGTTGTACCTTTCTTGCCTAGCTTGAACTTGGAACATTTCCATCAGTCGATTGTTTAAGTCGACTGTCCCCAAGTGCTCAAGATCCTTTTGAAGGTTCTTGCACATGGCGGAGAGCATAAGGCAACCAACATCTGTGGAGTCACGCTTATGCTTCAGATATTGTTCCCTTACTGCCCTAGCAACATTGGCAGCAGGTTCAGGTGGAATAGGTTCCTCGAGAACGTACAGTTTTTCCTCTTGCCTTAGAACAATTCTAAGGCTACGGATCCAATCCATATAGTTTGTACCATTCTCTTCCAACTTCTCCTTCTCAAGGAGAGATCGCAGTGACAGGTGATTATTGTTTGATGCCATTTATTCTACAAAAAGATATACATAAAATATGAACACATATAAGTAAACATATTATATGAAAAGTATAATGCATTTATTTAAAATGCTCCCACTAAATTATACACCTTCAAATGCAAGTAAGCATAATATACATTTAATGGGCTAAGATCTAACTTTAATTCAATTTCAAGTTTGCTATGGCAAATCGCTCAAAATTAAATTAATTAGGTAGAAAACATCAATCATATCACATATATGACTCTTAGATCTTTTATGAGATTAATTCAAGACATCATATGTCTAGGCATATTTTTAATCTCATCTTATGCCTTGGATTCAAAACCATTTTGATAACCCAATTAAGTTCATTCATTTTAAACTTATAGGAACCACCATTTCCTCATCTTGCTCGCATTCGAATAGAATCAAAGCACCTTGCTATGGCAAGCCTACCCAAAACTATCCGAATGGTCTCAAGTGTTTAATCATGAATTGGCATAAAGAACTTAAAAGTTAAATGAAGGTTCTTTAAAGGTAGATTATAAGCATATCAGAAAGATAGTCAAAATCATGCACCAGGTAAGTTCCCAGGAAGATAGGTGAGCCACAAGGACTTCTTAAGTACCAACTCTTCCTTAGACAGAACTCTCCTAGACATGCATAATTAGAAATCAACTCTGATTAGGCAACATAATCCCCACCTTTTTCTAAACAATCAGTTTCCTTTTAAATTTCGCGTATTTATGACTTGTTTCCATAAACAATCATAAGATCCAAAATTTACAATGTCTAAATCTAAACACATTAGGAAACTAAATATCATGTTTCAACTAAACATCTAATTAAAAAATTCTTAGCATGTAAGAACAAATAAAACATGCATCGCAATAATTATTAAAATCACATTTTAATCAATTAATCATGCATATCAATGAATCAATCTAGCATGGTCTTATAAACTCAATTTTATAACATCCAGATTTTCATATGAACATATCAGATTGTAAACACAATCACAAAATAGCAGAAAAATTTGAACAAACCGATTCATCGCCAGTTTTGGCTTATTATGTCGCGTGACAACATCAGCCAGAGGCTTGATTTGTCGCGCGACCTAACAGGCCAGATAACCAGAATTCCACATGGCTCATCATGTCGCGCGACCTAAGCAGCCAGATTACAGGATTTCCAGATTCGAACCAATTCAGATCGCAACCAATTAAATCACATAAAACAACCTTTTTACAGATTAAATTCAGCATAATTCGAAAATGATTTTCACATTGTTTCACATAAACAATTAAAAATTCTATCGCATACAAAACATGCAATAAGCATATAAACAATTTATATCTTAAATCTAGCATGTTAATTCAAACTTAATCATACGAACAGGGCTCTGATACCACTGTTGGGTTTTACGGGTCCATGCGCAGCGGAATTAAGCATTAAAAACATAAAACCCAAGAAGCCCTATGATCCGTTCTATACAATTAATTTAAATTCCTATGAGATAGAATTATACCAACCTTGAACGCTTTCCGTTCTTGAGCTATCGAACGATTTGATTGTGTGATATCGAAACACAAACTTCGTTCTTCAACTTGCTTGAACTCTAGGCCTTGATCGATGAACGAGCGAAGACCCTCTTTCGGTATCCACACCTTTGAATGAATTCAAGAACAACTTCTTGATGATTGCTAGATCTAAACCTTGAAGAATATTGAGAGTATTTGATTATGAATTTTGCTTGAAAATTTCGGCTAGAGAATTAGGTCTGACAGACCTCCCATATTTATACTACAATAGTATGAATACGTCTCCTAATCGTATTAGGAGAACAGGCTGTCAAACCGCGTATGGGCTTGATATGTCGCGCGGTATATTAAGCCAATGGCTTAGTATGTCGCGTGACATATGTAGCCGATTCTGAAGACTCTCAATCATTCTTCCTCCGGTTTAACCAATTCATTCTAGTTGTGTGTGACCCAATAGGATTACATTATGTTGGCAATGAGTTTGATCATATCGAACCTCATAAGACATAAGCGGACTCTAGCAAGCCATTATGTCTACCCAAATAATGTAACGTAAGAGTTCACGTCTCCAATGGTGTACTTCCATTTCTCCCTTTGTCTCACGATGTTATATTGAACACAAGTCATGGTCCTTGTCAACTTGTCTTTGTTCAATGCTTTCTCGATTCTTTGAGTATAATGATAATTCCAATCATATTGGGGTACGGCCATACACTTTCATCATTATCACTCATCGAGGGGCCCAAGCAGAACATCTCTCTTTCGAGAGACAAATTCCATCTTGACTTATCATCCTTCCCATCATGAATCCGATCATGCCAAAGATAGCCTTTATAGATATCGTGTTAAGATATCGTTTGACTAAAATCAAACATGATTTTTCATCATATGTAAGGTCATGATAATCTCAGGTCTAGGGACTAAATGAAGTAACCTTATGAGATTTACTTATGACACTTGACCATGTCATAAATCTCATGCGGGTCATGTCCAGTCACTTGTTCTCTAACAAGTACTCATAATTTCAATGTTCATATAATCATCACATGATTATCCATTGACAATTATACTAATCATTCTTTCAATAATTAGGGACGCAGATTATTATAAACAAATATACAAAAACATATAATAATCAAATGATAAACATCTCATATAATAATAAATAATGTCAATACATAAGTCTATGAATCATAGGCCTAGGGCATAACACCAACACTATGCCCTGTAGGGTATACCCTATGCCCTATGCCCTATACCTTATATCCTATAGGGCATACCCTACACTTTATAACTTACTCTATATCCTATACCCTACACTTTATACCCTATACCCTATAGTTTTTTTTTTTTTTTTTATGAATATAAATAAATATTTTGGACATTTTTAGTATTGAATTTTTTTTCAAAAATTTATATAAAAAAGTTAGAAAAAATATAAACAAATGAAATTATAAGAAAGAAATCATGGACGGATAGAATTCTTTAATTTTTATTTATAAATGTATAGTTTTTTTATTTTTTATGAATATAAATAAATATTTTGGAATTTTTTTAGTATTGAAGTTTTTTTCAAAAAGTTATATAAAAAAAGTTAGAAAAAAAATAAACAAATGAAAGTATAATAAAAAAATCAGGGACGGATAAAATTCTTTAATTTTTATTTATAAATATATAATTTCTTTCTTTCCTTCAAATTTCAAATAAATAAAAACTTTTAAAAGAGGAAAAGGGAAAATGAACTAATTTTGTAGAAAGAAAAGAAAAGTGAGAATAGTATTTTAATAATTTAATATTATATAAAAATTGAGAAAATATTAGCAACGACCATTGTAAATTAGGGACGACAATGTCGTCCCTAAATAAACTTTTTATTACTAACGACATTTTCGTCCCTAAATTGATAAAAGTGGTCCCTAATTAGGGACGGCATTGGTCGTTGCTTCTTGTCCGTTGGTAATGAGAGATATTCTAGTAGTGGTACATGTATAAATCATTAAAATAATGTTATTGTAAAGTATAAAATATTAATTAAATGTGTAGAATTTTCGAGGTGGAAATTACCTATTTATGATGGGCAGAATGGTAATTTCACACCGCTTAATTGAAATGGTGGAGTCCCTTGATGAGTGCCATTGTTTTCCTATATATAGAGGCTTGCCGTCAGCCTAAAAAATAACTACATCATTTTTATATACTCTCTCCATAATTTGAGTTTCAAGAAAGACATTTATCATCAAGAAGATCTACATCTCCCTCCTTCATTTTCTTCTTCTTTTCTTCTTCTTTTCTTCCTTCCTTGAAAAACGTTATCAAGTATCAAAATGGACTCAACAGGTATCACGCTTCCACCTTTATCTTCTTTTCTTACTTAATTCGGTCTTAAGTACGTTTGAAATTTTTGGAATAGCAATAATGTTTCAACAGAGGACCCAAGTAGTGCAAGTTGTGTTTCACAAACAAACTGTACAACATACTTATGTGATGGTCAGGTAGGGCAGGCCAGTGGAGTTGAAGCACGTGAGACTGAGGAGTGTGTAGTCTGACACAAGACAAGGTAACTCATCACAGAAGCCAACTTGAGTTTTTATAATAAGCTCGTGACACCCAAAGTCATGCCCCGCTTTACGTACTTTCCCTGCTCTAATAAAATTGGGATTAGGGGTGTTGGATCCGTGCGTTTTTCATGAATCCTTCACTCACTTGGACATTGTTTTGTGCGGTTGTTCGCGGTTCACATTATCGATTTTTTATTTATAATTGATATTAATTTTATTTATTATGTATTTACATATTATTAAATTGGTTCCAAATGCTCATAAAAAACTAAGAATGTGGCTTGTTATCCCATGGTTGAAGCAAGGATAGCAACACTTGATCGTAGAACTAGAAGCTGTGTCAAGTTCCTATCCCACCTGCTTATAGCTAAAATTGTACCACTTATCTTTTATTCAAATTAATACTTAAATATTAATTTATTCAAGTATATATATTTCATACTCCGTCCGTCTCAGTATAAAAGGCACAAAATGAATTGTATACAAAAGTTTAAAAAAAAATGTATATTGGAGTAAGTGTTATGAGTATGAAAAGTGAGATATTAGAGAGAAAGTAGGGTAAAAAAAATAGTAAGTGGATAGATGATATAATAAGTATTACAATTTTAAAAACATTCTTTTTTAAACTTATGTTTTTTGTAATGAGACACCAAAATAATGGAGTATACACTATTTCAATTTGACTGTCTCCTCACCAATAAAAGGATGTGACTAATTATACAATTGCAGGAGAAGCAAACTCGGGAAGAAAAGGGTCGAATTTCCAAAAATTGGAGTGAGTAGACTTTAGTAAAAAAAAAAATCCAGCGCACCAACTTTATCATATTATTCACAAAATCACTTAAAATTTAAAATATTCAAAATTATCATTCAATTTACTCTCATTTAATGATTCCATGCTACACATGCTTCTTCCATAAAAAAAAAAAAAAAAAGGAGAGTATCTTATTAGTTTTCATGATCAATTTAATTGAACCTTGATCGATTATTTATATGATCACTCTTATAAAATTCTACATATTGTTATTGATTACACATTAAGAATATGATCAATATAAATTTTTTAATTATATTAAAATAATTAAATTAATATTAATATTTAATCAAAATTCAATTATATTAATCATCAGAATTAAAATCTAACTAACTGTCGTGACAGAGAGTATATACAAATTACAAGGATTTTTGTGTAAGAAATAAATATTTGTCTTTTAAAAGAATTACTAAAATATATTTTAGCCCCTAAATTTAACAATGTTTGCAAAGATAAGTTAATCAATTTCCCCTCCACCACTAAATTAAAATAAAACAAATTAAATCTTGTTGAGTGACTCATACTCACTCCGTCCTATCCTAATTAGAATTTTCTCTTCCGACATAAATATTAATAAATACTATTATAATAAAAGGAGAGAGAATGAATGGAAAGAATAGTAAGGGGATTGTTGTTTTGAGTGAGTCTCATTAAATATAAAAATAATATAAACTTGTTATTTTAGAATGTTATAAATAGAATGATACGTCCAAAATAGCAAATTGTTATAAGTCGGGTGGGGACGGAGGGAGTGCGTCTTCTAGAATGCTACATAAATTGATTTTCTACTCTTTTAAATGTTTGGCATACACATCACGAATAAATTAATTTGATTAGAATGTTAATCTCATATGATAATTGATTTATTAATAAAATTTTGGAACGTGCTTTGTCTCCATGCATCACCAAATTTATTTTGAATATATTAGTTGATCATTCTGGCAAAATTAGCATGCATGTTTGTACTGTATAAGATTCTAACAATGAGAACTAATAAAATTCCATTTTTTAATAAGATACTTCTTGTGTCCAGAAATGAATGTCAAATAAAATTTCATATTTACTCTCGATAAAAAACAAATTTGAAATATTTTTATACATTTATTTTGAGACGAACGTAGTAATTCACATTTATATAAGCAAGTTCAAGCTTTCAATTTTAATTTAGAGTTCAAAGATTGATCATTAAAATTAAAAGCAAAAATAAAATGAGATTATCTTTGTTTCTATTTTTGTAGGTGTATTTAATAACATAAGTTCATATTAATCATTAATAATTAATAATTGAATTATATTGTATTATAAATCTAAGTGTAAGTTAAAACTTGTTTTATTATGAGTGAGGATTAAATAATTTCTTAAATTTGTGATGATTTTTTTTTAATTTAAAATATTCATTTTAACGGAAAGACTAATTAATTGCATAACTCCTCTTTATTTTCAACCTTTGTGGTAGCACTAATTACCTAATAAAGGAATAAGGAGGTCGGTCCATGGCACTACCTTCTTAAAGTTTAAATAAAGCATAAATATAATAATCCATTAACCTAAAGCTAAATAATGCGACAAGCCGTCACATAGAAAACATCTTCTGGTGGCCCTATAATTTACCTCAAGCTTGCTTGTTCACGTTGCTCGTTTTCCACCTTATATAAATGAGATCAATTTATTAATGGGGTATTTATCAAAAACCATTTTTAAAAGATGGATATTATATAAAAAAAATAAACAATTTGGATATTACAAAAAACTTTTTAAATATTAAAAAAACTACTTTTTTTTTTTTTTGCATTTATATGTCAAACAACTAATAAATGCATTTATCAATTATAAAAACTGATAAATGCATTTATTGGTTGTTTTAACAAAAAAAATCAAGCACAAAATACTCTTTAAAAAACTGATAAATAAATTTGACAGTTATAAACGACTGATAAATGAATTTATCAGTTGTTTAACCAAAAAATCAAGCACAAAATACTTTTTACAAAACTGATAAATGAATTAATCAGTTATAAACAACTGTTAAATACATTTATCAGTTATTTTAAACAAAAATATAAAGTACAAAATACTATTTAAAAAACTGATAAATGAATTTATCAATTATAAAATGCATTTATCAGTTGTTGTTTTAACTGAAAAGGCAAAAAAAAAAAAATTAAATTTTTTTTGTAATATCACATATTACATATTTTTTTTTTGTAAATAGTATCTTTTTAAGATAGTTTTTGATAAAAATATTTTATTAATTGTGGGTTGCACTTAACTCGTAAGTTCGTCGAACAAGAAAAGTGGATAAGTTGAGCAAATCAACATCGCTCGCAGCAACAAACATGAGCTAAAGAGAGATAGCGATGTCATATGCCGAAATAAGGGCATCTTTTATCTTAAAATTGAATATGTACGCTGCTCTAATGCAGATAACTGCCCTATTGATTAGGTTCCATATCCATTACTCCCTTTGTCCCAGCTCACTTTGACACTTATTTTCATTTTGGACCGTCTCAGCTCACTTGACACCTTTCAAAAATAGCCTACTTTTTATATTTTTATATTAGATGGACTCCACCACTCATTCTCTTTCTTCATTTTCCACCACTCAATTTATTCAACCAACACTACTATTTACCCCACTCATTTTCTCTCTTCATTTTCTACCACACATTTTTTTATTTTATTCTTTTTTCTTAGTTTTTGTACTCACCTTTTGGGTGTCAAGTGAGGTGGGACGGAGGGAGTATTTGAGAGAAAGGATGTTGTTGCAATGATTCAAGAGAATTATATTTGTATTTCTACTTAGGAAAAGGGTTGGGAAAAAAAAGAGAGTATGATTGGAGTGTAGAAAACATGAAATCTATGGGGTAAACTTGGCATCAAATAAATATTGTTAAATAATAATTGAATACTAAATAAAAATTATTTTCTTTTCCTTTGACAAATTAATAATAATTTTTTTTTGTTTTATAAATATACAAGAAATAAAACAAATTAATATTTTAATATAAATAAATAATTAAATGATATAAAAAGATACTAATTGACAAAGTAAAGGAGTTAAGCAATGGACCAAATTTGGCACATTCCCTAACTCTTAATTAAAATTTGGTACCTATAATATTTAGCATTAAAAATGCTAACTCTTTAATGTGGATATCAAAATTTGGTAACTTCGATTTTTTTAGTCTTAGCTACATGTATATATAGAAAGGGGTCAATCGACCCCATTTAATTTAAAAAATAAAAAAATTCAATAATGTAAATTTTGTATAAAATCTCTGAAACAATGAATATTAGTGCAATAAATAAATAATTTGCCTCGTTTTTGTAAAGAAAAAAAATATAATAAATTTTATTTTATCACATTTTAATTATTAAAAAATGATTATGTCTCCTTTTAAGTTAGTGAACTCTTTATTGAGCCCATGGGCTTTCTTCCCTACTATATATAGTACACATGAGCGACCCACTTAATGTGTACTGGCAGTAATGGACCTATCTCATTTTCTAATGTATGCATCAATAAAGGGCTAACTTAAAGCCCATAATTTGAAATTAAATCAAATACAGTATCTATTAAACCGAAAATGGATCATGAAAACAGAAAACTAGGGAGACGTGACCAAACCGATCAAAACCGCCATCAAATTAGTCAATGCGGTTAATCGAATCGATTAAACCGCAATTGAATTTTTTAAGGTTCAATCAGAGTTGGAATTTTTTGAAAACTGATCAACCGCCGGTTAACCGCCGATTATAACCGACGGTTAACCGCCGATTAAACCGGTCAAAACCACCATCAAATTGGTACGTATCGTTTAATTTTGAATTGCTTTTTTAATGTTTCAGGGAGTTTGTATTAAACTGTTTAGGATTGTTTTGTTATGACTGATTTCTAACTATGACGGTGTAATAATCAACAAAAGTCAACCAAGAAGAGGACTTCGATTGACCACTGCCACAATCATCGTCCCCATCTATCGCCGCTCCGGACACCGGTCCATATTCGTCTTATAAATTGCAATTTATCCAATCTTCAAACATCAACGTTAAGAGGACAGACCTTGAGAATAACTTTTCTGTTGTTTATTTTCTTTAACAATATTGCGTCATTCAGCCCCAACTTCTCCTTATTTCAATTTGGATACTTTGTGTTCTTGATTTCTTAATGATAAGTTCCATTGAGTTCATATCCAAGTAAACATTATTGGGTTTCTATAACAATATTTATGTTTACGGTGTGGAGTTGTTTTCAGTTTATTTCTTAGCGTTCATTTCAGAGGAGTAAATTGATTTAGCATCTATAAGAGACTCACATACGGCCCAACTAAATGTATGTATACATTCTCCTTTGACTGAATCTCTCTCTCTTTTTTTTATAATTGCTAAAAGGTGGTGCAATGAAATCTGGTGCTATTTTGTTCCTCTTCATGAACTTAATAAAGATTTTGACTTTTGCAATAGCACTTTCAGTGAAAGAAAGATAGAAAATTTGTGTATATTTACTATTCTATTTAATTGTTTATTTTACTTTCATACTTTGGGAAAGCAAATTTATGTTCTTAATTGGTTAGAAGTTATGTTTCTTTGATGATCTAATTTGGTGTTTATGAATTTGAAAAATAAAAATATTGTATTATTTTCTTTCAGGGTGATAGGTTCATATCCATTAACCAATCAAAATTTGATGGATCTTGATCAAGCATATATTCTTCTCTAAGTCTCTCTTAATCTTTTGCTTCCTTCTTGAATTTTTTGTGGTTATACAATACTAGTGCATGTCCGTGTTCAAGGACACGGTTTTTTTTTATTTATTTAATTAAAAAAAAAATTTAAGGGCAAAATCGAAAAGGGACAAATGTATGAGGGCAAAATGGAAAATTCGCCGCTTAGAACTATTCATAGTACTGTAGCACACCACTCTAATTTATACTAAAGATTGTTAGAGAGAGAGAGAGAAAGAGAAAGAGTAGGAAAGTGATAATTTGTTAGGGGGGCTCTATGCAGTCATGACTTTGGTGGTTGGAGCTCCACACAAAGATTTCATGTTGGTAAGGAAAGAATGTGCCATCACTTTTCTTAACCCATTTGGCTTGGCTTGACTTGGCTTGGCTTGGCTGCCTCTTCACGGGTTTTCTTTAAGCTTGCTTATTTAGGTTTGCTTGATAAATGAATTAACTTAGGAAAAGAGGATAGCGGGCAAATTTGGGGTGGTTATAGGAAAGAGGGTACTGTCTTATGACTATGAGAGAGTAGTTGGGGGGTGGGTGGGGTGGGGTGGGTGGGTTGACAGGAAAAAGTGACATATGTTAAAACTTATTTTCTTTTGTTGGCTATATAGACTATAGAACTTTTTAGTTTGATAATGGGTATGGATATATGGTTCGGGGTTGATGTGGAAAAGAGGAAAATTTATTGTAATGGAAATTTACGTGTAAGAAAGACAAAATTGAAAGGGTTCTTTAATTTTCTTCACTTTACCACCATGCATACCGTCCCGTGTTATTGTCACGGGCATTTGAGTACTAGTAATACAACATCATGTGGCAACCGACGACCAATTTTCGATGGCCGATGGCAGCGATGGTGATAGGAGACAGTATTGATGATAATGTATCATATTTTTTAAATATTTCATATTGCATACAGTATAATATATTACAGCATATAAACTTATAGAGCATTTAATTTAATGTGAAACTTGAAGGAAAGTGATTTGACCCTAAAGAAACTTATGGGTAAAAATTTCATCTTTTTTTGTTTCAACTCAAATTATCTTTGATCAAGATTATATAGGTGATGATTCAGGAATCGATCCGGATTAGCCTTATTGCAGTAATAGGTTGTAATCCAGCTAATATGAACTGAAGTCACGAACAAACGACTAACCGATATGTCTCCAGCTAAAATTCTCCGACGTGATGATGAGATGTCAAGTTATATGATTAACTGTATGGAAATGACGTTATCTCAAAATAGTCAAGATAACATTACATTTTTACGTTGAAAGTTGTCTGGTATATATAGTGGTGATATGAGATGTTTATGAATCCCTTAGATTACGGAGATAATGGGGGGGGGGGTTAACGGTCTCCACAATTGTAGAAGACGGTTATAAATCACGACTTGGATAAGCACACATGTTGTTTGGTTGAGGTCGCCCGAGTATTCGAGCTCAATCTGAATTCGTGCTTTAGCTGAGCAGAGATTGCACAAGTAAGAGAACGTATGTCGAACAAACTTAGGTCGGGATCAAGAAATGTCGAACAATTAGATAGGTCGACTGATCTGTATTGATGGGCTTGGGAAATTGTGGCCATATTGTAGGCTTACTTTATTTGATGTATCTCTGAAATGTTGTAAACATTGAGACTAACCCATTACTTTTATTTTGTTCAATAGGTATTTAAATTTTAAAAAAAATATATTATTATAAGTATTATTAATGGAGCATAGTAACAATTTTCAGAATTTAATAAATATTGAAATTATGTAAAAAAAAATGGTACAAATAAATCAACCTGATTAAAATGAGATTTTCTATCCGAAAAACATGATGTTGAACAATCTAAGATCCCAAGCAGTCTTCAGACCTTAAATTCTTCGTTCAAAGGCGTGTGATTATTTTGGAGTACCAAATTTAAGTTTGACTTTCCTTTCGGCAACTGAAAGAGTGGAATTCAAGATTAATTATTGATCGTTTTAATTATCGAAGTCAGTCTGATATACATACTAGTTTGCAAATTTAAGAGACTCTTAAAACAAGAGGAGCTCTTTTTTGTTGGGCTTGTTGTCATCTAATTTGAAAATGCCTAAATTAATGAATTGAATCAAAATCGAGCAATTCATTTGACAGCGACTAGGGCAACCACGAATTTGAAAATGCCTAAATTAATGAATTGAATCAAAATCGAGCAATTCATTTGACAGCGACTAGGGCAACCACGTGGAGCTAAGGGGCGCGATCGCACCAAGTTTCTGAATTAGTGGATAGATTCATATAAGTGTATTTATATGAATCCAAACGTTTACTCGTATAAATTCCGGAGAATTTTATTCAAATTTTCTTAACTTTCATAGTGTACATTAAAATTTGAAAGACATTATTGAATTATTATTGGTACGAGTTAAATTCTAATTTTATAGATGATTGAACTAACAATATACTCCCTCCGTCCCAATAATAAGTTCACTATTTTGATTTTGGCACGTAAATTAAGAAAATTGGTGAGCGGAGAAAATATTGTGAGTGTAATAGTAAAATAGGAGAGAGAATGAGTGAATAGAATAGTAAATATTCTTTGTCATTTTAGGAAAGATGAAGCTTTAAACGGAACACCCATTTTAACAAAAAGTGAAATTATTAATGAAACGGAGGGAGTAGTTATTATGAAGTTAAATAATTTGACTTACTATATATTATATATTATGATATCAATCATGATTAGTTAATATTATTAACTAAAATAGAAAGGTTTATAAAGTACATTTAATTTATTAGTAGAATAATATATTTATCATACACTAGAAAAGTAGTGCTTTTAGTTACGATTAACTAATATAATAACCATCATATTAAACAAAAAATTAATTTAGTGATATTATATACTCCCTTCGTTTCAGTCGAGTGTATACTTATTTTCCTTTTGGTCTGTTCCAGTCGAGTGTGAACTGTCCAAAATGAAAGGGAATCTTCACTATTTATCCCACTCATTCCCTCTCATATTTTACTTTTACACTCGCAATATTTCCTCTCCACTTTTTCTCTCTCTTACTTTTCCTTAATCGGTGTGCCCAATATTTCGGTTCACACTAAGCTGGGACGGAGGGAGTAATAAATTAAACATCTAATAGTTATCTCATGTATTACCTTCGTCCTATCTAAAAATACACAAATTTTCATTTTGGTTGTCCTATTTAAAAATGCACACTACCAAAATTGAATTATTTTAATATTTCTTTATTCGTGTGACCCAATTGTCATACTCACAATAATTATCAACTAACTATTACATACCCCACTTCCTCTCTCATATACCACTTTTATACTCACAATATTTACTCCACTTAGGCTTGCCCAGCCGGTTCAGACCGGCGGTTCCGGTTCTAAACCGGCGGTTCACCAAACTAGCACCCCTTGAACCGTAATCAGACCGGTTCTGCACGATTCCGGACCGGTTTCGATTTCGGTTTTGAACCGTCATTTCAACAAACATATATATATATATATATATATATATATATATATATATATATATATATATATATATATATATATATATATATATATATATATATATATATATATACATATACATATACATATACATACACATATACATATACATACACATATACATATACATATACATATATATATATACATATACATATACACATATACATATACATATATATATATATACATATACATATATATATATACATATACATATATATATATACATATACATATATACATATACATATATATATATATATATTGAAAAGAGAAATTGGGTTCGGGGGTCAGGTTACGTGTTGGGAAGAACTGAGAGTTCACCCAACACGCCTCATTCATAAACGAGTCTTTCTATGTTCAACATCAAAAGCATTCAATAAGTGTGTGCAAATCGTGTGTGACAAAATATGTAATGAAATGCATATAAGTGCTTTGTTTTATTGCTCAACTGAGAACATTACATCTTGTGAACCATTTACTACGGGAGGCCACATCCCGATCGCAACGAGGATGAACGGATTACAGTTTGGAAAAGTGATTTCTGCAGATTGGCAAGTTGTGTTGCGTGACACAGGATCTGCCTGGCTAGTTGTGTCGCGTGACACGGAGCGCGGCCCGAGCAAGGATTGTGTCGCGTGACACAGGTTGCCATCCTACAGAGACCTTACAGAATTAAGCACAGGATGAACTGAGATTGATTCAGATCCAATTACAACACAAATTCAACTCAGAAAACAATGAATCCACCACGAATTGACAAAGGGGGTGTGGATATGGAGAGATCCATACTCCCTTGGCAAACAAGCAAAGTTGTAATAAGATCAAACCATAAACAATGAAATTATACCAAATAACTTGAATTAAACAAAGAGATGGCGATTGTGACTTGATAATCAGAGCAGATGGAGCTTGATTATCAAGTCAATGAACAATGATTACAATGAATTGATTATGCAAAGAGCAAATATGAGAGAGAGAGAGAGAGAGAGAGAGGTGTTACCCTTGTAGATCCACGTTCTCTATACCAAGTCGGTATAGGGAACCTTCAATCAGCTTCAGAAAGAGGACTTAAACACATATGGAGTGTTGGACTCAGATCTTCAAGGTGTATGTGAAGTATGGAGGTAGATGGGTAAATTGTGTATGAGAGATGAGGGAGTTGAAGGGAATTGGTGTGGATCTGTATGGAAGGAGGAGAGAGGCAAGGTTCTGGGCATATTTTGGCAGGGTAACAGTAGGGAGCTGGAAAAGGGCTCCCGAAATGAGAGGGGGAGGGTCTCATTTATAGCCTGCAGATGAGGGCAACTTGTGTCGCACGACCTTACGCTTCAACTTTCCATGGCTCGTTGTGTCGCACGACTTGGCTGGCCACTCAACCATTTCTGGCGCCAACGACCGGTTCTGGAACCTTCCGAGGTAATTCCCAATAGGTCCAAAACTGGTAATTTCTTGTAGGTCCTTTTGCCTGGGAAAATGACTTAAAAGTACTTTCTTCACAAAAACTTATAAAAAGTTTCAGAAAATCTTGAAATAGACCGAAAATTTACCAAAACGCCCCTAGTGCAATTTTATTACATTAAAAGACACTTATAAAGGGTCGCGAATTGGATTGACGTACTTACAATGTGAAGTGCCATCTTTTAACTTTCATATGAATGCAATTAATTTTCCTTAAAAAATTAATTATAAATAAAGATAAAATTAATAAATAGTTTTTTTACAAGTTAACAAATGATTATATTAGTATTATAAAGATTGAATAAACAAAATTGATGATCGAAATCACACGTAACACTCTAGATCTGTAAATTAATTTTGTGAAATATCATGAGGATAATATTCGAGGAGATGGTCTCCCATGAGAACACATATACCCGTCTCATGGATGAGACGGGTCGGAATGACCCGAATCCTGGACCCATAAGTCGACCTATAAATAGTTCGACCTAATGAAAACACACACAAACACATAGTAAAAGGTGATCCGCTAATCTACACACACAAACACGCACTGAAAATCAGAGGTCGCCGGAGGGACACGATTCCGGAGACTGAACCTAAAAATCCAGATCAAAGGTCGCCGGAGTCGATTATTCAACAACAACAACTCAGATCTAGGAAAATCAGAACAAAATCCAGATCTAAAATTTTCAGATCTCGTCTCGCCGAAGGTTAATGGAGAACGATATACAACATCAGCAACCTAATGACGGTAAGATTGTTACTAGAAACTAGATTTCACATTATTTAACTTGAATTTTGATATGAATTTGCATAACATTACACATACGTATTACATGAAACTTTATGATCTATTACGATTATATTTAACAAGTATTACTTCAATAATTGTGAACTATTATTTTAAATATAAAGCTATAATTTAGAAGAACATTATTTACTGTCATTGTTACTTTACATAATGTATTGTGTTACTTTAATTGTAGTTGATGATGGATCAGTTTACAAACCAACTTGGAGACTACAAGACTATGCTGAAGAAACATTCAAAGAAAATGAAATAATAATTGAAGAAGAACAGAATGATACAGGATCAAACATGAGTGGATCTCTATTTGGTTTTACAGCAAAGACAATTGATGAAATGTATGACTTATATTGTCAACATGCTAAGGAAATAGGTTTTGGTGTAAGAAAGTCAACTGCAAGATGTCGAGGAGATGGAGTTGTACTACACAAATATTTCATTTGTTCTAGTGCTGGATCTCGAGTAGAAGGGTTTGATGATAATGAACTTAAAAAGCGAAAGACTCATATAACACGCACACAATGTAAAGCTTTATTAAAAGTAAAGCTTTTAGAAGATGAAGGACATTATGTGGTCGATAGACATATTTTGGAGCATAATCATCAGTTGACAAGGAAAAAGTGGTCCAAGTATTATAGATGTGAGAGAAGTATTACGGAGGATAAAGGTAAAGTAATAGAAGATATGATTTCTTCTGGTATAAGAGCAATGGACTCCTACCGTTATATGTCATATGAAGATAGTGGAGATGACATTCTTGGTCACACTAAAAAGGACCATTTGAATTATGTCAATAGATTGAAACTAAAAGAAAGAGGGAGTGGAGATGCACAGACACTTGTTGAGATGTTGTATAAACAACAATCTGAAGAAACTGATTTTTTCTTTAGAGTAATGTTGGATGATGAAGGTAGATTAAGTAGTGTGTTTTGGAGAGATTCAATGATGAAAGAGGATTATGATATTTATGGTGATGTGGTTGTCTTTGACACAACATATAGTACAAACAAATATGGTTTGATTTGTGCTTCAATAGTTGGGTTAAACAATCATTGCAAAAACATTATGTTTGGGGTTGCATTTTTGGCAAATGAAGAAACAAAATCATTTGAATGGTTGTTTGAAATATTCAAGAAAGCAATGGGAAGCAAGTGCCCGGTGACAATATTCACTGATCAGGATCAAGCAATTACAAATGCTATAGCAACGGTAAGCATTTTTATATTCATTATATTTAAGTATTACATTAACTGTATGATACTATTATAATTAGGAACATTAACTATTACTTTTTGTTTAAGTTCTATTACACATTCTACAAAAATGCTACATTAATAAATACTCTTTATTACCTTTACAGGCATTCCCTAATACAAAACACAGTTGTGCCAATGGCATTTGTATCAAAATGCCATAAAAATTTTGGCCGTTTGAAGAGCGATGATGTCTTCAAGGACGAGTTCGAGAAAATGTATGTCGGGCCGTAATGATGAAGCTGAATTTGAAGAATGTTGGAATGAAATGATTAGTAAGTATCGGCTACAAAACGAAACGTGGTTTAAAAGATTGTATGCTTTGAAGGATAAATGGTGCACGGCCTTGAACAAAGATTACTTTTCACTGGTATACTTTCATCACAATGCGGTGAGGTTACAAATAGTGCAATGGGGAGCAATGTGAAAAAAACAACTAGCCTTGTAGAATTTCATTCAATTTTTAAAAGTATATTGGAAAATTGGAGGAAGACAAGAACAAGATGAATTCAAACTGCAAGATCAATTTCAAAGTCTACACTTCTATTAATGGGATTGCTTAAGCACGCTTCGTAGGTATACACTTTATACCGTCTTTCAACGATTTGAAAAAGAATTCATGCTAGCACTTACAAGGAAATGTACTCTTATGGATGTTGATGAACTGCTGCAAACTTATGAGATTTGTGGACTGGATGGTTCTGGACATACAAGATATGTCATGATGGATCCAAAACCGACTTTGTGAGTTGCAATTGTAGAAAATTTGAAGAATGTGGTATTTTGTGTAGGCATATATTGAAAGTCCTCTATCATAATGATCGTATAAAGATACCAGAAAAGTATATACTGAAAAGATGGACAAAATTAGCAAAATCATCAGTTTGGGATAAATTCCACACCTTGGAAAATTTTGACAGGAATAGCGCTTGATTCAATGGCGGCATGAAATGTCAAGAAAGTTCTATAATCTATTTTTGAAGTGCCAAGACAGTGACGCAGCAAGAAAAAAAGTTGATGACACTTACGAAGATCTATGCGTTGCTCTTTCTTCATTGACCAATAGAGAAGAACAAGAAGAAACTTCAGGTTCACATGTTTCATCTACATCAAATGTAACACTAGATCCAGCTCGTTCAGTCACTAAAGGAAGGAAAAAAAGGATAAAAGGGGCTATCGAAAAAGGAGGAAAAAGAGTACGAAGCCCATGTTAACGTAAGTGATCGCCAAGGGAATTTGGTTCAAAAACACCAAATGTTAGATTGTTTTAGAATTAATATTACAAATGTTACTTTTTCTCGTATTAAGTATTAGAATCAAGTATTACATTATCAATTAGTAAGTATTACATTAGCTAGCTTCAACTATTACAATAGTTTTCATCAACTATTACCTTTTCATGTATTAAGTATTACACTATCAATAAGTAAGTATTACATTAGCTAATTTCAACTATTACACATGCAGTTGATTTTACATTTTCATATATTAAGTATTACATTAGCTAACTTCAACTATTACACATGCAAAGCTTGATTTTACATTTTCATATATTAAGTATAACACTATCAATTAGTAAGTATTATATTATCCATTACTAAGTATTACATTAGCTAATTTCAACTATTACACATGAAGTTGATTTTATATTTTCATATATTAAGTATTACATTAGCTAATTTCAACTATTACACATGCAGTTGATTTTACATTTTCATATATTAAGTATTACACTATCAATTAGTAAGTATTATATTATCCATTACTAAGTATTACATTAGCTAATTTCAACTATTACACATGAAGTTGATTTTATATTTTCATATATTAAGTATTACATTATCAATTAGTAAGTATTACATTAGCTAGCTTCAACTATTACAATAGTTTTCATCAACTATTACCTTTTCATGTATTAAGTATTACACTATCAATTAGTAAGTATTACATTAGCTAATTTCAACTATTACACTTGCAGTTGATTTTACATTTTCATATATTAAGTATTACATTAGCTAACTTCAACTATTACATTAGTTTTTATCAACTATTACACATGCAGTTAATATTACCTTTACCTGTTATGCACCAAAAACAATAAAAAAAACTTATACTTCGTAACAAAAATATTTTCGGTGATTACTACCAATATTTACATTGATTACTAGTGAAAATCGAAAAGTACATAACATTGTTTGAACCAAAATAAAAAAACCTACCATTGTTTCAAAGGTGCCCATATTCCCACGAGACTTAAACATAGAACATTGTTTAAACAACACAACTATTTCTTCAAAGATATACATATCCCCATGAAAACATAAACATAAAAAATTGTTTCAACAAACACGTCTATTTCTTCAACTTTTCTTTCTTCTTCAACTCTCCAGCATTTTTCTTCTTTTCTTCCACTTTAAACTTCAATTGGGCTTTGTTTTTACAAAATTCAACAACATTACCCAACAAAAATTCTTTGACAGTATTGATTGGATGAAGAACAACTTTCGCAAGTACTTCGCCACGAGAACTCTTCTCACATTACCCTTCAAAACAAAAACAGAAAGTATAAAAAATTAAAAAAAACTGAACAGTAATGCTCTAATAAACATGTTGTACTAATTAAAAAGTAACGAAGTAATACCTTGCTTATATCATCATCACTGGACACATTTTCTCCATCAAAAAAATTCCATATTATACATCAGAAATATACCACAGTCATTTCCATCCGAGTTATTCTGCCCGTTAAACTTCAAAAATTCAATAGGATACTTCATTACTTGCCCGGCCTTAGGATGATTAATATCACGAACAAACTTTACCAACAACTTGTGCTAATCATAATAAAAAAAAAAAATACTATTAAACAGATAATATACAAAAATAAAATAAAAAACAACCACTACATTATTTAAAAGTACATACCACTGTTTTTGCAATATTTTGATATATTTTCTGAATTTTCGGCTCAAACAAAATTCTGTCATCATAATCTCGATTATCAATGACTTGAACCTTGCCCAAATTGAAATTCAAAACAATACAATAGTAGTGCTCTCGGATGTTAATCGGAACAAAAATCTACAATACAAATAAGAAAACATTGGAAGTTTTATTATAAAGTAAATAAAAAAAACTGAAAAAATGAAAAGTATAACTATATTAACAAAGGTACTAACCATTTCAGCCATCTTCGCATCCACATTAACAATTTTAAGAGATTGCTTGAAAGAATCTCTTACATTCGACTCCATTTTAGAAACATCAATTCCCACGCCATTCATAATAAGGTCCAAGTAGGCCTTTCAAAAAAATAATATATAAACTATTATTAGTTAAAAAAAAAAAAAACAATATTACTTTACAAGGGTAGTACTATTACTTATAGCAATACCAACTATTACTTAAACATATGAGAAGTATTACTCAAAATGAAAACAGTTCCTATAACTATTATTAGTTAAAAAAAAATACAATATTACTTTACAAGTGTAGTACTATTACTTATAGCAATATCAACTATTACTTAAACAAATGAGAAGTGTTACTCAAAATGAAAACATTTCCTAAAACTATTATTAGTTAAAAAAAAAAATAACACTATTACTTCACAAGTGTAGTACTATTACTTATAGCAATACCAACTATTACTTAAACAAATGAGAAGTATTACTCAAAATGAAAACTGTTCCTAAAACTATTATTAGTTAAAAAAAAAAAATAACACTATTACTTCACAAGTGTAGTACTATTACTTATAGCAATACCAACTATTACTTAAACAAATGAGAAGTATTACTCAAAATGAAAACAGTTTCTAAAACTATTATTAGTTAAAAAAAAAATAACACTATTACTTCACAAGTGTAGTACTATTACTTATAGCAATACCAACTATTACTTAAATAAATAAGAAGTATTACTCAAAATGAAAACAGTTGGTAAAACAATTATTTACTTACACAATGCGACAGATTTAAGAACACCCGTTTTCCATCCTTCTGCTCTTTGTTTAAAATAACAGTCCAAGCATCAATGATATTAACAAACACCCATCTCTTCATGTTCATAGAAATTATATCTTTCTTGAATACATAACATGGGTATTCATCAGCATTTTGAAGCATGAACATCACCATTTCCCTGAATAAAAAAAATAAAAAAAATAAGACATTAGTATTTCAATTTAAAAAACAAAAATATAATTAGAGAAATAGTAATTAAACTTACCCATCATAGAAATCATCAACATCAAACATACAAAAATCAATAATTTGTTTCTCTCTCAAATCACTATTCACAAAAATCTTTTGTTTTGGGTCATAAAACTTGAAACAAAATCGAGTCCTTTCAAGAATGACACAAGTAGAAAGTGTCAAAGGATCATAAAATCCGTTTGACCGATCACACTTTTCAACAGATTTGATGGCTTCCCGTATGGATTCATCTACCTCACCAGACAAACCAATATTTACTGTCTGATCATCATCAAAAATATTGAATTTTGCCTGAACAGGAGTGTTAACTTTTGAGGACGAAAGAAGCTCAAAATTCGGCATATCATCGCTCATCTTCATCATTTGATTCATTCTCTCACAAGCTGCATCTATAATCTTCAGAACTTCTTCATTACTCCAAAACCTATCTTCTTCTTGAGAATCTGTATAGTGCACTTGGTAAACCTTAGGAACATTGTCCTTCAAACCCTTCAAACTGTGCATATAATGATCAAAAACTATTCACATGTCTCTCTTCATCAACATAAAAATTTCATGAAAATTCTGAAAATTAAGAGTAATAATTAGAAACATATAATATAATATATAACTATATATAATGTAATAGATGAAATAAATAATGTAATCCATAAACAAAATAACACTATTACTTCACAAGTGTAGTACTATTACTTATAGCAATACCAACTATTACTTAAACAAATGAGAAGTATTACTCAAAATGAAAACTGTTCCTAAAACTATTATTAGTTAAAAAAAAAAAAAACAATATTACTTCACAAGTGTAGTACTATTATTTATAGCAATACCAACTATTACTTAAACAAATGAGAAGTATTACTTAAAATGAAAATATTTCTTAAAACTATTATTAGTTAAAAAAAATAAAAAAATAACACTATTACTTCACAAGTGTAGTACTATTACTTATAGCAATACCAACTATTACTTAAACAAATCAGAAGTATTACTCAAAATGAAAACTGTTTTAAAACTATTATTAGTTAAACAAAAAAAAAAACAATATTACTTTACAAGGGTAGTACTATTACTTATAGCAATACCAACTATTACTTAAACAAATGAGAAGTATTACTAAAAATGAAAACAGTTCCTAAAACTATTATTAGTTAAAAAATAATGTAATCCATAAACAACATGAAATAATATATGGCAATACATAAAGTAATATAAAAAAAAAAATACTTACATCCTTTGCAGACTTTTTGATATCTTCATTTGTTTGAAGACCTTTTGGAATACCAAACTTAATATATCTTCCATCTTTTTTTTCAACTTCCTCGTACAATCCCAAACCCTCACTGTTTATTTCGTCAACAATATTTTGAACAAAATCATCATTTCTAGCTCCAACATCAGGAGCAATGTCCTCCTTCTTCATCTTCTCTGTCTCACAAATAACCACTTTTTTTGTAATAGGATAAACATCCTTCACCCAGAAACCATTACCAAACGAACCTGATTTTTT
Source organism: Adenophora triphylla var. japonica (assembly GCA_022495995.1). Lineage (NCBI taxonomy): Eukaryota > Viridiplantae > Streptophyta > Magnoliopsida > Asterales > Campanulaceae > Adenophora > Adenophora triphylla. The sequence continues at coordinate 939,044 of JAFEMH010000149.1, read as the reverse complement.
TTCTTCCAAAACTCTTTCCATGATTTTGTCACTGGTCCAATGTTTGATAAGTGGGAGTGTAGTTGGCGAAACAATACCCCTCCAATTCAATCGATGCAAATAAATTATAGTAAACGCCAACAAACACCCTCGAAGATGTATTTTCGACTCAGTGTGGTACTTGTGAATGGAATTGCATAGCTTATTAAAACAATAAGCTGACCAATCATACTTCCCAATATTCTGAACATCCAACAAAGTCTTCAACAAGGGCAACACAACAGTGTAATTACCCCTTGGCACGAAGAAACTTGACAAACAATACAATGCAAACAAAATCTTAAAATCATCTCCAGATCACTACCAGAAAAAGGTCATTTAGCGACGGAAATTTCCGCCGCTAAAATTAAATTTCCGTCGCTAAAAATAATCACCGGCGGAAAAATTCCGTTGGTGGTCCGCCGCTACCAGCCCGTCGCAGTGCTCCAACGGGTCAATTTCCGCCGGTATTTTTTTATTTTACCGACGGAATTAAATTCCGCCGGTGAATTAATGGTTACAGCGACGGAAATTTCCGCCGTTAAATCAATTTAATTTAATTAAATTTTCATTTTAGCGGCGGAAATTTCCGTCATTATAATAAAAATTAATTTAATTAAATTAATTTCGCGGCGGAAATTTCCGTCATTGTAATAAAAAATAAATTAAAATGAATTAATTTCAATGCGGAAATTACCGTCATTGAAATTATTTAATTTTAATTTAAATTTTATTACAGCGACGGAAATTTCCGCCGCTGAAATCAAAAATTAAATAAAAATTAAATGATTATAGCGACGGAAATTCCGTCGCTGAAATAAAAATTAATTAAAATAAATTAATTTCAGTGGCGGAAAATTCCTCCGCTGAAATTAATTTATTTTAATTAATTTTTATTTCAGCGACGGAATTTCCGCCGCTATAATCAAAAATTAAATTCGCTGAAATTAATTTCAGCGACGGAATTTCCGTCGCTGATTCTGAAATAAATTAAAAAAAATAATTTAAAATATCAATAAACCAAATTTTTTTGTACCTGATATAACATTTCAATTTATAAAACTAAAACTATAAAAACTAAAAATCAAATATCAGCGTACCAAATAAAAACTAAATATCACCGTACCACCGTACCAATTCGGGGGGGGAGGGGGAGAGGGGGGAGGGGGGAGGGGGAGAGGGGGGGAGGGGGGAGAGGGGGGGAGGGGCTCCCGCGGGTACCAAATGTCTCAAATGTTTACAAACAAGTATAAATTAATACAAAAATGTCTAAAAAAGTCCGCAATCAACTCGGGGGAGGCTGGAAATTACCCTGGAAGTCCTGGCCGAGATGAGCCATCAACAGCGCCAATTGTCTTTGAGTCTCTGCATGTTGTCTTTGAATCTCTGCATGACGCCGATCATTCTCCTCCTGCATCTGCGTCTGAACCGCCAAAGCCTCCGCAAGCTTTGCCCGCTCGCGTTTCTCCTCCTCCAACGCAGCCTCCAGAGTGTCAACCCTCGGATCATACGTGGGCGGGGCATCAATTCGCCGACGGCCGGTCGACGTCGACGGGCATTGCCGCCCGTAATCCCCCATCCCTAACACTCGGGCTCCTCTCTTTGGATGTCCCTCAGAGGTGACCGAGTGCCAAACATCAGGCACGAAGGGGACGGGCTCGCCGGGAGGCGTTCCTTCGGGAACAACGGCGGCTTGATATGCAGCCTGTCAAAATAAAACAAATAATTATAATCATATACACAATGTAAGGGGCATAAATAAATTTACATATTCAAAATCAAGTCATTTAATGATAGTTTACTTACAAAGGCATTAGCAGAGCGATCATCAACCCATTGCGGAGGTTGATCGGGCGCTGTAGGATTCCGAAGATGGGTGCTAGCGTAAACATCCACAAAACTGATATTCGGACCATACTCCCTTTCCTATAAATAAAATAAGCGAGATTATTACTTTGAAATTGTATAAATGCAACATTTAAACTGATTTAAAAGCATGCATACACTACATTTACACTAAAACTATGGATTTCATAGCATCAACATGGCTCCCAGCTAACATACGTACATAAACCTATTTAAAAGCATCCATACACTACTACATTTAAATTAACATACATACCATGCGGTCGTGATGCTCGGCGACCGGGATCGTCCCCATGGTATGCATCGCCGCCGACCCCGAGGAGCCTGCTCTATTGGCCTTAGCCTGTTCGGATATAGCCTTCGCCGCATCCGACCCCCAATATTCACAAAATTGACGAAACACCTCCTCGGTCATCCAAGTAGGCGTCGAGGGCTGTTGTCCCGCCGCGAGCCGATTAGTATAATAATTTCTCTTCGTGCTACCTATAAAAAATATGAATATCTCGTAAACATATAATGATGACATTATAAAATTAAAAGAGTATAATCATTGTTAATTAAACTAATTAAGGATAGATAAATATGTTACAAATAAAATCCGTAAATAGCTTGTGAGCCTGCTGATCGAAAACATATCTAGTTGTCGCCTCGTTGATGTCTGACGCCCAATAATATTTAGCCTACAACATATAATGATAACATTACAAAACTAAAAGAGTATAATCATTATTAATTATAACATTTTAATAACAAACTAACATTTAAGTTTTAAATAAAAACCATTAACACATTACCTTAAACTCCTCCCACGCATCCTCCTTTCCGCCTCGGTGGCAATTTTTTTCCACTGGGCCAAAACTCGGTCATTTTCCGAGACCGCCGGCATTGCCCGATCTTAGTCCCCTGGTGGGGTATCCACCTACAAACCCGCCAAGTATATTTATACAATAACATTTTAACTTAAATAATGAATTATATATAAAACAAAAAGGAACCAACTTATATCAAATTAATGAAGAGTTACTTATCTGGTCATAATGTGATGATATCCTGACAAATATCCTCCCATCGTAATCGACAGTAGTCCGAGTACCGGCCCCAGAGGTGGAGCTAGTACTACCGCGTGAAGGGTCGACATCATCGGTACCGGATCGAGACGGTTGCGTCCCAAGCAATCAATGTGTAGATGGGCTTAGTCTTAAGCTTACCCTTACCCTTTCTATTAGAACTCATATACGTATTACATAAAAATATTAAAATATACAACTTTAACAATAGGAAACAATATATTCACAATACATCTAAAACTTTAAAGTTCTAATAATCTAAAGCATTCACAATACATATAAAACTTTAAACTATTAATAATATAAAGCATTCACAATACATATAAAACTTTAAAGTTCTAATAATCTAAAGCATTCACAATATATATAAAACGACGGATATTAAAAATAATCTAAAGCATTCACAATACATATGAAACTTTAAAGTTCTAATAATCTAAAGCATTCACAATACATATAAAACTTTAAAGTTCTAATAATCTAAAGCATTCACAATACAATTTTAAAGTTTAAACTATTATTAATCTTCGTCCCCATCATCATCACTGGACTCCGAATTACTACAAAACTCGAGTTCTTCATCTTCGTCTTCGGACTCTGATGAATCAAACTCTGGTTCCTCTTCCTCTTCCTCTTCCTCTTCCTCTTCCTCTTCCTCTTCCTCCGATTCATCAATATCAATGTGCGCGAGATGACCCGAACGAGGCGAAGGAGTTGGCAAATTCACCGGTAAGATATCCTCCTGGGTTCATCAACATTTTGAGGAATACGAGTAACATCATCTAATGGATGATTAGGCTGATGAAACGTTAGGTGGCACCGGCATTTCATCCTCTTGATAGGGTGTTTCTAATGACGACTCAGTAGTTGTCGACGAGGGTAGGTTATCAATCATGCTCCTAGCCTTGGTCATCCGTGTGCCCCACCATCCGTCGGGTCGCGGACGAGGGTAGGGAGTCATGTATACTGTTGTGCTTGAGATGCTAAGATGAAGACGTCGTCGCCATTATGTCCGGACGAGTCCTTTACATCGACGAGGTCAAATATGGCGTGCTTCTTAACACCTCGCACAAAGATCCCGCCAATCACAATTGAACAAGACAACACTGTTTCTACCCAAATACTCCACCTCGACTACTTCTTTCAGGACGCCATAATAATCAAGGTTTCCTTTAAGCTTCACACCGCTATTCCACGTCAATTTAGATCCCCCGTAAGCTTTGGTATGAAACACATAGCCATTCACGAAATAACCGTTGTATAAATGAACGTTCAAGTACGGAGATGATGCTAAATGTCTTAACCTCGCAGCTTTGGCATCACCCGAATGTTCAGCTATCTATATAAGACAATATTGTAACCAATTTAATACAATTTTAAGATTGAATGTTTAAAGAAGTGTATAGAATAAATTTGAATGAAATGAAATATTTACATATTTCCTTAGCCAGTTTGGAAATTCTCTTTCTGTCCTAGTTGCGATGAGTTCTGGAGATAAATCCTGAACTAAATCTTCAAACATTCTGCAATAGAGTTAACCTCTTGGCCTCTATGTCTCTTAATGTCCGGCTGGAAGAATAGTCTGCCCCAAAACACTCTCGGCGTCGAGCCTCTATCATCAGCTGCGTGACTCCGCCGCTCCTCGTACCATGTCGATACTCGGTGGTCGAAATGTGCTACCTCTAGTCCGACGGAGTAGTGGTCGTATCGAAGAAAGCCCTCTAGAAATGCTCGCCAAAGAAATGTGTAGTCCGAGGCTCGCCATAATCATCGCATCAGATTAGTGGTTGTCAACCGCTTCTCTCAAAGTCCGAATGGTCCGTCGCGGGTATCCGTACCGGCTTCTGCCACTAGAGATGGAATGCAAAAGGATGATACATGTAGTCCCTAAGACACAACAACCATCGAATTCCGAATATCTCTCATAGCCGCAATCCCCTACGCCGAATCCAATAAGTACAGTTTGCGGTCTCATATCGGGCCAAGGCCAACCTCCTATGCCAATCCTCGCAGCGGCATCCTCAATATCCTCGCGCCGTCCGGGCCACCCAAGGTAATGCCGTCTCGCCCTTCCTCTGTGTGGCGAGATCAAGCGAAATCTCTCATACACACAATGATAGTAACTGGGCCGCCCGAACCTACGTACTGGATCCTCCCGCTAATCTATCAATGCCGTGGTATGTCTCCGCTAGCAACAAAGTGGAATGATGTCCATCGCTCTGTCCGTATTGAATATGCCGGATGTCAACTCCTCGATCACCTCTCACCGCCCGATGATCTCTAGCCGTACAATGACACACACGTACTGCCGTTGCCAGCAGTGCGCATAAGCATTAATGAGCAACATGAATATATCTAAAGTGGATAGATCAAACAATGGCCGGTCCGACTCAACTCGGCTATATGAGTCAAGTCTATGAATCTATCGTCAACGATAATGCCCGATACCCACGCCGATAATCCCAAGATAGTTGTTCGTAATCGATCGTCCGTCTCGAGGAAATGCCACAGCCTCGACTCAGCCTCTAGTGCTCGAAAATCCTCCATCGTTGGCACTCGATCGTTGCAGACGACAGGCGAACACATGTCGCTCCGAATTCCAAAAGCACGAAGCCCTGAGCGCATCCCAATCAATCTTCCAATCTTGAGACCAGATGTACGGCATGCTATACCTCCCGTCAATAAGTTTTCTGTTGTTTTTGGTGGAAGCGCGAGAGTTCAAGAATGTCTTGTTGAAATTGATACTCTCTAGAAACAATTTCTCCATTGTAATGCTCCATGCCGCCTTAAATCGGGGTCAGCTGGGACTTTTTACCTATTAATATTATCGGAATAATTGTAAATTGTTAATATTTAAAATTAGGTTTAGAATTGGGGTTGGCTTCTTAGTATCAACAAATCTTGAGCTCTAGTTCAAACTGAACTAAAGGATAATGGTGTCCCTACCTAACCACCTACTCTGTCCTTTAAGTGCATGTTTGATAATCCTATCCCATCCCGAAATGCATGATTATATGAAATGCAAATATCACTTTGTCTACTTGCTTTATAATCGAAAATAAAGAAATTTCGCTTTTGCATAGACCTAAATTATTACTATTGTGAATAATTTTAAATATTAATATTTAATTCTTTGTTGTAAAATATATAATTTTACAATGATGAATTAAATTAACATTTATAAACAAGATGACCGATCATTCACAACTATCAAAACCCTATTCAAATTTAGACCAAGAAAGACAGAGCAAACAAGTTCTCGACAGTTTGAGCAAAGGATTTTCCGCTTAATATAGTTTTTCCAGCCACTATCCTCCTCTCTAAGAATCTCAAACATCACAGCCATACCTGACAGTGCCTGTTTTACTCTTTCACTAGTGTTATACACAGTAAAACAAGGCAACAAGATAACACCGCCGAAGAGAAAATGTATCTTTCCACCAATTTTTCAATCTCACCTTCCATTTACCCTGACGCAATCTTCTCACGAGTTTGCGGGTTGCCCTCAATCTCACCTGCACATGCGGCAACCGTGAGATTGAGGGCAACACCGCCAGCCTTTCAAGCTCCCGAGGAAGATTCTGCAATCAGTATTCGAGTAAATGGAAGGTGGAGATTAAAAATTGAGGAAAGTTTTGTTTTTTCTTCAATCGGTGCTATATCGTTACCTTGTTTTTACTTGTGACCGTATAACACCAAGGAAGAGTAAAACAGTATTAATCGACAAGAACATGGCCGTGATGTTTGAGATCCTTAGAGAGAAGAGGACAAAGAAACCGAAAACTCTTATTAAACGTAGTAACTTATTGACCAAACCGACAAAAACTTATTTGCTCTATCTTTCTTGATCAAAGATGGACGGATTTTGATAGTTGTGGGTGAGAAAGGCTCTCATCTTATTTATATTTTAAGATGTTATACACTATACCACAATACCCTAAGGTGCATCTAGGGTGCCAGATTGATATCGCGCCAAACGTAGGCGATATTACATCACCGTCCGCGATGCCGTCAATCGCCCAAAATGGGATCTAGAACCACTAAGGTAGCGCGGTTGAATATGTTACATTATTGATACATTCACCCCCTTCCTCCCCCTTTGACTTTAAAAGACTTGAAAATTAGATATTTAAATACTTATCTAATTTGCTGCATATGTAACATGTTATGTTTACTAAATATGTAACATGTTATGTTTACTAAATATAACATGTTACATATTTGATTATGAGTACTAAGTTATTTATCGTTTTCTTTATAGTGGCATATGTTTTCTTCTATTAGTTAATATTACTATGATACGTAAACCGTATCCTAGTTTGTTTCATATAAGGTGCATCTAGGGTGCCGTGGATTGATATCAGCGCCAAACGTAGCGATATGCATCACCGTCCGCGATGCCGCCAATCGCCCAAAATGGGATCTAGAACCACTAAGGTAGTATGCGGTTGAATATGTTACATTATTGAGACATTCACCCCTTCCTCCCCTTTGACTTTAAAAGACTTGAAAATTAGATAGACCTAAATTATTACTATTGTGAATATTTTTAAATATTAATATTTAATTCTTTGTTGTAAAATATATAATTTTACAATGATGAATTAAATTAACATTTATAAACAAAATGAGAATCGTTCTTATCCACAACTATCAAAACCCTATCTCATCTTAGACCAAGAAAGACAGAGCAAACAAGTTCTCGACTGTTTGATCAAAGATGGACGGATTTTGATAGCTGTGAGTGAGAAAGGTTCTCATCTTATTTATATTTTAAGATGTTAACCACCAACCACAATACCCTAAGGTGCGTCTATAGATTGAAACTTTAAAAGTAGATTTACTATTATAATGAGCTGGAGTGAAAAATATCAAGTCTTTTGCACAAGCATTTGGCCCAAAGATTGAAACTTTAAAAGTAGATTTACTATTATAATTAATCAGAAAACAAGAAAATCTCCAACTCCAGTTTTTGTATCTTCCACAAACTGAAGTTGGGAATTTTCTTGTTTTCTGATTAATTGCTAAATCTACTTTCAAAGTTTCAATCTTTGGACCTAATGCTTGTGCAAAAAACTTGAGATTTTCCACTCCATATGTAACATGTTATGTTTACTAAATATAACATGTTATGTTTACTAAATATGTAACATGTTATGTTTACTAAATATAACATGTTACATATTTGATTATGAGTACGGTTATTTATCATTTTCTTTATAGTGGCATATGTTTTCTTCTATTCGTTAATATTACTAACATATGTTTTCTTCTATTCGTTAATATTACTAAATATGTAACAAACTAGGATTAATCACTTCTACACTTGGATAATGAAACCACATATGGAGGAGGTTAGTATCGTTTGTCCTAATAACGTAGCACCACCGCCATTGATCATACACAACTAGCACAAGAAGTAAAATGGTTGTCCCTTTTCACTTCCACTATTATCACCTAGCTAGAAAATATATGCTTAACCACTTCTACACTCGGATAATGAAACCACATACTAAATTTCCAATTTGTAATCATTTCTACGGCTGGAGCTGCACTTCATACATTTCAGTTCTTTCAACAAAAAATAAATTGTCCTAATAGTCTTGGCTTTCAGACACACACACCTCTCTTATATGCAAGTATACTTGAGGGCTTCAATCAAACAACATGGATGCCTCTCATGGGTAGATAGACCGACTCGCCATTAGTGCTTTAACTAAAGTTTCCATTTTTGTTTACCAACTAATCTACTTTTAGTCACAAAAGCCTCTTTATATATCTAGAGAACCTTCTAGACCCCACAATCAACATATACAGATAGATAAGATAGAACAATAACAGATTTACTAAACTAGCATATACTGTATCAATTATAGCGTTGGAAAAGGTAACATTATTTCTTATTTGTTCCTAAACACATAACCATGATTAAGGCCAAAACTACTTAGTATTAGTGCAATTATAGCTTGATATAAACAATTTACAAACAATAAAGTCATTTTTTTTATAAATAATCTGACAAGTGAACTTTTTAAAAATAATTTGACAAATGAACTGCAACTAAACAAAAGAGAGTTACCGAGAAACATACCATTCCCATTGTCTCGCAGATGCTTAGGATAAATTGTACTACTTTCGTCCCAATATAATGTTCAATTTTACTTTTGATGAAGAGTAAAATTAGACAATCATTTTGGAAATAGTAATGTAAAATCAAGCTTCAATGCATACTCTGATAAGGAAATAGCATTACCACACCAAGGGGTTCATTTGGGTGTTTCTAGGATGCATCTAACAATTGCAAAATCTCAATGTAAAAATGTTTAAAACATCATACAAAAACAGTCAGGTAAACCCAAATGAACCAGATTGCCAACCCTATCCCCAAAAAAAAATTCTATACGCACTTTTGTCATAATAACCAGTAGGCAATAGACAAACTTTTTGAGTCACAGGCAGTAAGAATTTGTTGCAAGATTGGTTCTGACGCCTCAAATATATACAGTTCCAAGAGAACAAATTCATGGCCGTGGTGGCAACTTCCAAGTCAATAATGTCAAAGAATATAATGTGAGACGAAACTAAAATTCAATGGACAACATAATTTGTTCAAACATCAGAGGTGGGCAATAGAATTAACCCCTCCCATGAGACACAAAAACATCAGTGGTCCCCTTGAAAGAACCACCATGGAAACAGAAAGAACAAATAAAATACACACACACACAAAAAAAAAAGGATTAATCAATTTATGTGTGAACAGCTCATCTAGGGATATGTTCTAAGTCTTTTCCTCGTCCCCCTACTCTCCCTATTGATTCAGATTAACACACACACACACACACACACACGTACGTACGTAAATTTCACAAAAACGAGAAAAAGTGGGAAATAAAAAAAAAAAAGGTTGTACTACAATGAATCTTTCGAAGGTTTGGCACAAAATCAAAAGGATTAATCAATATAATAGCCATGGCTAAGCTTTTTCTTCCTCAAACGTAAAATTAAAAATAAAAATTGATCTCGTAAATTATAATTTCGAGAAATCTATAACAAACTCATCTGGAAATCATTCAAATTTATCCAACACAAGATCTAGAAATCGAGATTAAGAGGGGAAATTGAAATACCTCGGTTGAGTACAGAGAAGAGAGAGAAAGACGGTGGAAGGAGGCGGACGGACGGAGACGACGGCTAGATGCTCGAGACTCCGACGGAGACGGCGGAGAGGTGGACTGGACGGCGGCGGCGTGAGTCCTTCTTCTTCTTCTTCTTCTTCTTCTTCTAGGTCGCAATGGGAAGAGAGAGAAAGCGGTAAGAGAGAGAGAGGGAAATGGCGTAATTGATTTCGAGGATAAAATCGCATTTATAATTTCCCTCGGCGACGGAATATTCGCCGCTAAATATTAATTATAGCGGCGAAATTAAATTCCGACGCTATAATTAATATTTAGCGGCGGAATATTTCGTTGCTGATAAATCCGACGCTAACCTATACGTACGTTCACCTGGATCGATGACGTGGCACGTCCACCGACGGAAATTTCCGCCGCTGATTTTAAATTCAGCGACGGAAATTTCCGCCGCTATTATTAATAAATATAATTGTTTTTATTATATTTTTGAAAAAATAAATAAATAATAAATATTTATTAATTTTAATTTAATAAATATCATTATTTTTATTTATATAAAATATGAAAGTTATTTTAAATTACTCTCAAAAAAATAAATATGAGTCAATAAATATTATTTTTTAAAAAATAAATAAATTCTAAACCCTAAACCTAATACCCTATATATACGTACACTATACACTATACATTATACCCTATACCCTATACCCTATACACTATACCCTATACCCTATACACTATACCCTATATCCCTAAACCCTATACCCTATACTCTATACACTATACAATATACACTATATACTATACCCTATACCCTATACCATATACCCTATACACTATATACTATACCCTATACCATATACCCTATACCCTATACCCTATACACTATACACTATACCCTATACCCTATTTAGGATTTAGGATTTAGGGTTTAGGGTTTAGGGTTTGGAGTTTAGGGTTTAGAGCTTAGGGTTTAGGGTTTAGGGTTTGGAGCTTAGGGTTTAGGGTTTAAGGTTTAGGGTTTAGGGTATGGAGCTTAGGGGTTAGGGTTTAGGGTTTGGAGCTTAGGGTTTAGGGTTTGGAGCTTAGGGTTTAGAGCTTAGTGGTTTAGTGGTTTGGAGCTTAGGGTTTAGGGTTTAGGGTTTGGAGCTTAGTGGTTTAGGGTTTAGGGTTTAGTGGTTTAGGGTTTAGGGTTTAGGGTTTAGGGTTTGGAGCTTAGGGTTTAGGGTTTGGGGCTTAGGGGTTAGGGTTTAGGGTTTAGTGGTTTGGAGCCAGTGGTTTGTGGCCTGGAGCCAGGTTAGTGGCTAGTGGTTTGAGCCAGTGGTTTAGTGGTTTCAGTGGTTTCAGTGGTTTCAGTGGTTTAATTAGGGTTTCAGTGGTTTGTGGCTTAGGCTTCAGTGGTTTAGTGGTTTAGTGGTTTGGAGCTTAGTGGTTTCAGTGGCTTCAGTGGCTTAGAGCTAGGTTTGTGGTTTAGAGAGCCAGTGGTTTAGTGGTCTGGAGCCTAGGGGTTAGGGTTTAGGGTTTGGAGCTTAGGGTTTAGGGTTTGGAGCTTAAGGTTTAGGGTTTGGAGCTTAGGGTTTAGGATTTAGGGTTTAGGGTCTAGGGTTTGGAGTTTAGGGTTTGGAGCTTAGGGTTTAGGGTTTAGGGTTTAGGGTTTAGGGTTTGGAGCTATTCCCAAATTGGTAAATTGCATACAATTTTAAATTTTTTATCCAAAATAAAACAAAAACAAGATTAGTCCAAAACTAGGAACTAACCAACTATTAGACAACACTCTGGAGATTATTGTCTCATAAGTCATAACTAAGATATCCAGAAAACAAAGACCCACATCATTACTGCTGAGCACACTGCACTCTCTGGCCCCCACCACTGTGCATGTCATCATCTTCATCGTAAGCTTCATGCGCCGCCTGTTATTTTCTGCGCATCTCATCTTCAATATGTTGACATCGTGAAGGGTTGTCTCCTCGCACTCATCAAGCTCCATATCTGTCATCTGCGATGAAGGCTTAGGAGGCAGCACACCCTCTAGGGCCTTGCATTGTTCGGAAGTCAAGGAATCTGGGAAGTCGACCGAGAAGTGGATGTATAATTTGCCCTGTCATCACCCTTTCGCTTGAACTTTGGGTGCTCTTTCGTTGTATTACAAAGACTATGTCTCCAAGAAGAGTGTTAGGAGCTTCATCGGCTTCTCTGGGAATGTAATTTTCTGTCCATTTTGCATACCCTTCTCCACAACCACTTCCAAGACCTTCTTCTCCTGTACAACCTTTTAGCCCTTGCATTGTGGGCAGCGGTCCTTGTCATTGATAGTTTCTCCAGTACCCTTACATTGCAGGGGTTAGGGTTTAGGGGTTAGGGTTTATAAGGGTTTAGGGTTTAGGGTATAGTGTATAGGGTATAGGGTATAGTGTATAGGGTATAGGGTATAGGGTATAGTGTATAGGGTATAGGGTATAGGGTATAGGGTATAGTGTATAGGGTATAGGGTATAGTGTATAGTGTATAGGGTATAGGGTATAGGGTATAGTGTATAGTGTATAGGGTATAGGGTATAGTGTATAGTATTATAGTGTATAGGGTATAGGTATAGGATAGTATAGGGTATGTATAGTGTATAGGGTATATATAGGGTATAGTGTATAGTTGTATAGGGTATGTGGTATAGGGTATAGTATGTATAGGTATAGTATAGGTATGGGTATAGTGTATAGTGGTATAGGGTATAGTGTATAGGGTATAGGGTATAGTGTATAGTGTATAGGGTATAGGGTATAGTGTATAGTGTATGTGTATAGGGTATAGTATGTATAGTGGTATAGGGTATAGTGTATAGTGTATAGGGTATAGAGTTTAGGGTATAGGGTATAGTGTATAGTGTATAGTGTATAGGGTATAAGGTATAGGGTATAGTGTATAGGGTATAGTGTATAGTGTATAGGGTATAGGGTATAGTGTATAGTGTATAGTGTATAGTGTATCGGGTATAGTGTATAGGGTATAGGATATAGGGTATAGGGTATAGGGCATAGGGCATAGGGTATAGGGTATAGGGTATAGGGTATAGGGTATAGGGTATAGTGTATAGGGTATAGGGTATAGTGTATAGTGTATAGGGTATAGGGCATAGGGTATAGGGCATAGGGCATAGGGCATAGGGCATAGGGTATAGGGTATAGGGCATAGGGCATAGGGTATAGGGCATAGGGTATAGGGCATAGTGTATAGGGTATAGGGTATAGGGTATAAGGTATAGTGTATAGGGTATAGGGTATAGGGTATAGTGTATAGGGTATAGGGTATAGGGTATTGGGTATAGTGTATAGTGTATAGTGTATAGGGTATAGGGTATAGTGTATAGTGTATAGGGTATAGGGTATAGTGTATATGGTATAGGGTATAGGGTATAGGGTATAGTGTATAGTGTATAGGGTATAGGGTATAGGGTATTTATTGACTCATATTTATTTTTTTAGTGTAATTTAAAATAATTTTCATGTTTTATATAATTATAAAGAATGATATTTATTAAATTAAAATTAATAAATATTTATGTGGTATTTATTTTTTCAAAAATAATATTTATTGTCTCATGTTTTATAAAATAACTTTCATATTTTACATGTTTTATTTAATTTTCATGTTTTATAAAATAACTTTCATATTTTACATAAAAAATAATGATATTTATTAAATTAAAATTTAAAAAATATTTATCATTTATTTATTTTTTCAAAAATATCATAAATATTTATGATATTTTAATGTTTTTTAGTTTGTTATTTTGTTATTTAGTTCTAAAAATAAACAAAAATTTCATTTTATTATCAGCAACGGAATATTTCCGTCGCTGATAAATAAAAAAATATTAACTTATCAGCGGCGGAAATATTCCGTCGGTGTTTAACCAAAAAAAAAAAACATTTAATTTCACCGTCGGAATATTTCCGACGCTGATAAATTAAAAAAAATTAATTATTCAGCGGCGGAAATATTCCGTCGGTGTAATATTCCAAAAAAAAAAATAAAAAATATTTTAATTTCACCGTCGGAATATTTCCGACGCTGTTAAAGAAAAAAATAAAAAATGATATATTTCTACCGTCGGAATAATTCCGTCGCTGATAAAGATTTAGCGGCGGAATATTCCGTCGGTAAATCAACTGCGAAAATAGTGGCGGTAATTAAACGAATATTCGAGGAATATTCGTTTTAGCGGCGGAATTTAGCGGCGGAATTAAATTCCGTCGCTAAATTTGACGCCAAAATAATTCCGACGCTAAAGCTTATATTCCGCCGCTATTTAGCGACGGAATGAGTCCGTCGCTGATAATTTCGTCGCTAAAACACCTGTTTCTGGTAGTGGATTGACCACCAATAACAGAAGTCAAAATATTTCTCAAATCTTTCACAGTACTCTTCACAATAAGACCATACTCATTTTTAAAGCGAGTAAAAGCCTCAGGTTGCTCATCATTCCACTTGTATGAAACAACTTTAAAACCACTGATGGGTAATTGAAAAACATCGCAATAATCCTCGGCAGTTAATTGAATAAACTCACCATTAGAAGCATCGAGAATCCTAGAAACCCCATTAAACCTCTCAACCATCCACTTTGCAATAGAAAGATTAACAGTCTTCACCTTCATCTCAAGAAGACCTCCAAAACCCATACTAATAACTGCTAACCTTTGATCAGAATTAAATGTCTTCACCATCTCAGTTATCCCCAAGCCAACACTCTTTGAAACAAATGGTGGCCTATAAAAAAAAACAGTTAATACTTGATTAAACTTAAATTAATACTCTAAGCATTATCAACTATTACTTATATAAAAACTGATATTACATTATGAAACAGTATATATTACTAATAAGAATTATCAACTATTATTTATTTATAAAACTAATATTATATTATGAAGTAGTATCTATTACTTATATAATGTAATAGATGAAATAAATAATGTAATCCATAAACAACATGAAATAATATATTACTTCACAAGTCTAGTACTATTACTTATAGCAATACCAACTATTACTTAAACAAATGAGAAGTGTTACTCAAAATGAAAACAGTTCCTAAAACTATTATTAGTTAAAAAACAAAATAACACTATTACTTCACAAGTGTAGAACTATTACTTATAGCAATACCAACTATTACTTAAACAAATGAGAAGTATTACTCAAAATGAAAACTGTTCCTAAAACTATTATTAGTTAAAAAAAAAATAACACTATTACTTCACAAGTGTAGTACTATTACTTATAGCAATACCAACTATTACTTAAACAAATCAGAAGTATTACTCAAAATGAAAACTGTTTTAAAACTATTATTAGTTAAAAAAAAAAATAACACTATTACTTCACAAGTGTAGTACTATTACTTATAGCAATACCAACTATTACTTAAACAAATCAGAAGTATTACTCAAAATGAAAACTGTTTTAAAACTATTATTAGTTAAATAAAAAAAAAATAACACTATTACTTCACAAGTGTAGTACTATTACTTATAGCAATACCAACTATTACTTAAACAAATGAGAAGTATTACTCAAAATGAAAACAGTTCCTAAAACTATTATTAGTTAAAAAATAATGTAATCCATAAACAACATGAAATAACATAACAAATATTACTCATTACTAACCTCTCAGTTTTAATTTTCTTCAAATCACTTCCTTCCAAATAAACAACAGCAGCTCTTTTTGAACCCTTTTCCAATTTCACTTCAGATGTTACAATTTTTTCCTTCATATCCTTCTCCTTAAAATAAACAGCCTTTTTCTTCAACTCTTTTTCCTTTTTACCAAAGAACATTCTTCATAATTTTTCCAACAACATCTTTTTCTTTTGGAGAAGATCTAGCAACAACAGTTCTTCGAATATGCTTTTCCTTTGTTTTCTTTTCAGCCTCCACATTTTTTTCAATACAAACTTTTGATGAAGATCTGGTGAAAACATTTCTGGTATTTTTCTCTTCATCCAACTTGTTTTTGTAACCTTTGTTCCCAATCCGACGTTTCTTTGCTGATTGTTTAATACGAACAATTTTACCATCTTCTTTTTCAAGTGAAAGTACGATACCACCACCACTACATTCAACATTTTCTTCATTAACAGAGGCTTCATTCCTCTGTTTATCAACTTGTTTCTCTTCATTAACAGAAGCTTCATCATGCTGTTTTAATCGATCAGTGGTATCCTCCAATATATCCACATCAATACCTACTTGAGAAACAGGTTGATAAACAACCAAAGATCTTTCCATTGAGGTATTTTTATCATCATCAGAAGAACTATAATCAACCAAGCCTTTGTCCATCGGAGTAACTGGACTTGATTGATCAGAATCTGAGCTAATGACAAGAGAAACTGGACTTGATTGATTGATCTGCTTTCTACTCGAAGAAGATGAAATCCTTGATGATCTCCTCTGCCCTTTCCTAAACTGTTTAATGTTACTCTTCATCCTATATCCGTTAAAAAACAACAAAATAAAATTTTAGTACTCAAAAACATTACATTAAAAAATATATAACTATTACATAATGATTGTCAACACTATTACATTATATTATTCTGACTATTACACAATCATATGAACACCTATAAACCAACTATTACATATTATGTATATTAAACAATGTAAAATATTATTCAAAATAACACTATTACTTCAAAAGTATAGTACTATTACTTATATCAATACCAACTATTACTTAAAGAAATGAGAAGTATTACTCAAAAGATATCTTATTCTGACTATTACACAATCATATAAACACCTATAAACAATCTATTACTTTATGTCAACAATATAACATTATCTTATTCTAACTATTACAGGACAAAACTCAGATACCAAATATATATATATATATATATATATATATAAAAAAAAAAACAAAACAAACAACATATATAACCCTAGAAAATAATCAAAACAGAAAAAACAAAACAACAAAAAAATGAACCAAAACAGCAATAACAATAGAAAAATACAAAATAAACAACATGCATTATAACAAATTTCATATAAAAACACAATAAAATATGAAAAATCACAAAAAGTACAACCAAACAACATCTCTAACCCTAGAAATGAACAATGTTACCAAAATCGACTTGAAAATAATAGCAAAAAGACAAAATCAAAGCATAAAATGCAAGAGTCGCACTTAAAATCAAACAAAAATGATGTACAAAACGACATGAAATTTGAAAAAAAATTTGGGAAAAATCTTACATAAACTTCGAACAAAAAGCTAATGTAACTTTACAAAAAGCTTTTAAGGAAGAAAATCGACTTGAAAGGAGTTACCTAACAGTTGAACGACGGTGAACGGCGGTTGACGGTGAACGACGGAGAGAGATAGATGATCGCTGAAGCTTCTCGAACACTGCTAACCTTTTTTACTGTGTGTATTGTGTGTTTTTGGGCGGTTTAGTCTATTTATATTCCGGGTGATGGGTCGGGTGATGAAGCGGGTTTCGGGTCGAAATAACCCGTCTCATGGATGAGACGGGTATCCCTGTTCTCACCCAAGTTTTTGTCATATTCGAGAGAGATCATCGACGCTTTAGGGGCTAAAGGAAAACTTTAGTGAGAGTGAAAATGAAAAAAAAAAAAAAGCGTAAAAATTCAAAATTCCATAATTCCACCCTCCAAAGGGAAGTGGGACTGCTATAACGCTATTTGCTGTAGCATGAATCGCTATAAACACGGGACAATAATTGTAAAATGCTCGCAACACAATGTAAATTATTTTAAACGAATGTAAATTTTTTTTTTTTTTTGTCGTAAAATATTTAGTAGTAAAAAAAGTGTTTTTTACATTCGTTCAAGATATTAATAAGTTTTTCATATTTATGGTCTGATTTTTTGCTGTAAAAAAGCGTTGTAGTTGTAATAGTTGGAAATACCGGAGGGAGGGGAATGGTGATTGCTGACTAGTATCATCTCTATTTCCTTGTTTTCCTTGAGTTCCAGCTCTTGAGTATATCCAAATTAGGGTTTTGGGTTTTCTGAGAGTGGAATTGTTTTGGGTTTTGATCTGGGTTCGCTGTTGATGAGGAATCTCGGTTTTGTTGTAGCTGGGTGATAATCTTGTAGTGGTGTGAATGGGAATGGATCGGTCGGTGTCGTCGATCTCTGCTTCGGCTTTCTTGTGGTTGATTTTGGTGTTTTATCAGTTGTCTAGGGGGTCTGGTAATGCCGAAGGTGTGTAATTGTTGCCTTTTGCTTGTCTTTGACTTGGCTGCTTGATTTGAGTTAATTTGTGCTCTTGTTGACTTTGTTTTACTTTATTGGGGATTATCAAATCTGTGAATTGATTGCATTTGGGTTTCTGTATTGGTTTAACTTGAACTACATACTCGATTTTATCTAATTTTTTTCTATATTTAAATTGTTCTTGTTATAATGCCCTATTTGAATGAGTTGGAGCTTGCTGTTGTTTCTGTTTGCATTAGCTAAAGGGGTAATGAAATTAA
The DNA here is from genome assembly GCA_022495995.1 of Adenophora triphylla var. japonica. Classification (NCBI taxonomy): domain Eukaryota; kingdom Viridiplantae; phylum Streptophyta; class Magnoliopsida; order Asterales; family Campanulaceae; genus Adenophora; species Adenophora triphylla. The sequence goes on along the minus strand of JAFEMH010000149.1, from coordinate 920,441 downwards.
TGCTTCTCAAAACTACATAAACGGTACAAATATTTACATTTTATGTGTATCTTTACATTACTTGTGCATAATCTCTCTGCAACTTGAACTACGGGTGGTTATAGGCTGATTTTTGAAATATTGTCATTTTCCCTGTGAATCAACTGAAAATTATGAGCAACGCCAGATTAATTTTTTTCTGTTTGGATGATCGACATGTACTTTGTATTTGGGGTTGGAAAATATTATGGTTGTTGGTTTTTGGATTACTTGATGATTCAATAATTTGAGCATGACAGGTGATGCCTTGAATGCGTTGAGGACACAATTATCTGATCCCAACAATGTTCTGCAAAGTTGGGATCCTACCCTCGTCAATCCTTGCACTTGGATTCATGTTACGTGCAACAATGAGAATAGTGTTACCAGAGTGTAAGTCACCTGCTCGTTTCCCAGTTGTAAATATATTAGGCGCTAATTGAGTTTGATTTGTATGGATCATGTTATTTTGATTGGGTATTCTTAGGAATGAGAAATGTATTTGATTTGTATGAATGCAGTGACCTTGGAAACGCACTCTTATCTGGTCAACTGGTTCCACAGCTTGGTCAACTTTCAAATTTGCAGTACTTGTAAGTCTTAGCTTCGCGAAGTTGCTTTTTCTAATAGTTCTTATTTTTACTGAGATATGTATTTTGTTCTTGATGTAACGTTTCAATTTCCTTTTTTAGTAATCACCCGTTTGACAATATCCTCCAATTGTTGGGTGTGGCTACTAGCTCTGTGTACTTGTTCAGAGTCATACAATTTTCTAGTCCGTTCACACAATAACATTGAAAATATGGATGACTTGTATAAAAGCAAGTATGTGTCGCGCTCTTAATTTTTCAATCATTTCAAAGAATTTGAGAAAAGAAATATGAGAAAAATATATATACAGGGTGTATATTTACTATCATTGTGAATACAAAGTTGTTGGGGTTCACTGCTAGCTACATATAAGCGGAAGTCATGGACTTTTTATTCGCACCCTCCTGGAACTATTAAATTATTGTAGTGCAGCTTAATTTGTAGGAGTAGTATTCTCTTTCTTTCTTTTTTTTTTTTTTTTTTATCACTAAGACGAGCCTGGGAGAAATCTCTCGTGTGATTTTATGTCTTAGACTTTAGTTGTAATCATTGCAGAACTCTATCTCCCCCTCTCCCACCTACCCCAGTGGTGGTGCCCCTGCTTACTCCAATAGAGACTGGCAAGGTCATAAGGTTCATAATTATTGAAGTTAAACACTTTGTCATATTCTATGATGTATTATGTTGTCTTCATAATTATAATTAAACCGAGTTCCTGGATATACTCATATAAATGTCCAAGTGTTTCAATGTAACATAGTTTGTATTTGATAACTCTGTCACTTGCATCAAAGTCAAGATCCTTTTGCAGGGATATAGCTTATTTCACTGATTGTTTCAGATGAATGGATAAGTGCCATTTGATTAGTGATTCTTATGTTTCTCAAAGCCTTTTCTCTTCCCTACACAGATAAAAAAGCAGCATTCTTCACTGCTCCATAGTTTCACATTAATCAACATTGTGGTAATTTGGTTAGTGTAAACACATCAGGGTTTCAGTGTTTCCTTTAGATTGGGCAAATTATGGATGCCATGTGGGATGTGTAGAATGTTTTTTTTACGTAAAAATGTTTCTGAATGATGTATTTGTTGACAGGGAACTTTATAGTAATAACATAAGTGGAAGAATCCCTGCTGAGCTCGGGAACTTAACAAGCTTGGTGAGCTTGGATCTTTATCTCAACAATTTAAGCGGTACTATTCCACCGACGTTGGGAAATCTCCAGAAACTACGTTTCCTGTATGATTCCGGCATCTTTCTGCCTTTTGCATACTTACATTATTGAGATTCCTTTCTATATTTTATCTTCAAAATATCAACAAACCATTGCCCCCACCCCAACGTAATCACACTCTGTTTTTGTGTGTGGATATTGAGCGTTTACTGGGAACATGAAGCCCATTTTCTCTTGCTTTACTTCCAATTAGAATGTTAAAAAACTTGATCTTCCAGTGTCTGTCTGACTTTAGTTTTGGTGTTGCATGTGTCATGACTGATTCTATAAAATATATATAAGGCAGAGATGCATATATATTGTTCTGAAAGTGCTGCATAATATGAAAAAAGGATCATAACTTTGGTTTGTTCTTTCCTTAATGCCATGTGATTGCTGGCACATTTGGTTGCTTCTTCTGACGGCTTTGGTGTCTTTTTTTTATTTGCATGACAATTGAACATTTCAAAATACTGAATGAGTGGCAATTTTAGATGAATTAACCATCTTGTAACCTTAACCTTTTAGAGAAGTTAGATAATTGTCTAAAAGAAAGGAAGTTATGCATATCTTTTGCAGTTACCGATTCTTACAGGTATTAGGGAACTTTCTAGTTAGAAGACATGCACTGTATATGATATTTTACTCTTGTAATGAGAATCATTTATTATTCCTGTAAATTACTAAAGAATAAACACCTATTGTTTGGGAAGTAATTCTCTTATCTTCTGTCTCTGCAAGGATAGTCGGCTCAACAATAATACTTTGACGGGAACAATTCCTATGACGCTAACTACAATAGACACACTTCAAGTCCTGTGAGTAACATGTTTACCTCATTTTGATATTTAAAATTACTATCGGCGATTGTTTTTCCAGTTAGATTTAATTGCGCTGCCACTACAAGGATTTGACATTCTACTTGGATTTCAGTGATCTGTCCAACAATCATTTGACCGGAACAGCCCCAGTCAACGGCTCCTTTTCGCTTTTCACCCCCATAAGGTTGTTTTGAGCTGTATTTTTGTGCAGGATAGTGGACGATGTGACACATTTAAGATGTTATACTGACTGTCATATTTCCCCCTTTCAGTTTTGCCAATAATCCCGATCTGGTGAGTCCTCCACCTGCTCCAGCAGCTCCTCCTGTTTCTCCTAACATGCCTAGTCCAGGTATTTTCATTCTCTATAAATAGAAACCAGTGTGGTATTTTTTGAGACACAACTCAAATACTCTCTTTTTCACTCTAAAAAATAATCCTTTTGCCCAACTTTTTTATCCTAAATTCCAAAAAAAAAAAAATCATTCCCTCATTTAACCAAATTTTTTATTAATTTTTTATAAGATTAGAAAAATAATACTATAAATTGTGTATTGATAATATGTAATAAATTAAATAAAAGATAGTTTAAAGAGATAATGTTAGTTGGGTTGGGTTGGATTGGGTTGCTGATGATGGATGATAAAAAAAAAAGAGGTTGGTTGTAGATATAAATTGAGTAAATGAAGGAGAGAAATCTATACTATAGTATATTAAAGTAAGCGAAAATGAACATGAGTGTGACACCTCATCAAGAAATGGGATTATCTTGCATTCTAGGAAGCCACATCATCCTAGCTATTGATGTGCCGAGGCTTTTCAAATTCGACTATTAGTTGAGTATATTAGACAATAATATGAAGTATGGTATTAGGTACTATTATATAGAAGTATATAATAGAAGTATAAATATTAGGTATGATATTAGGTACTCTTATATATGAATATATAATAGAAGTATAGACTAGGGTATGTGAATAGGTATAAGTAGTAATAGACATATACTCCATAATAGAAGTATAGACTAGGTAGACCAAAGTGACCTTGGCCCAATGGCGGGAGGCCACCGGTTCGATTCTCCTCAAGGGGAGTTTCTGTGGTTTAATTCCTACCTTGGTTCAGGGTCCTTTGGAGCCTCCCGGGGCACATCCGTGCAGTTAAGGAAGATTGCGCTGGGCTTCAGATCCTCGTAGTTCTCCCTGGCACATCCGTGCAGCTTAAGGAAGAAAGATTGGCTGGGCTTGTATCCTCAGTGTGGGGAGTTCAAATCTTGGCAGGAGCAGCTGGAGCAGCCAATTGGTGTTGTAAGAGTGATGTAATTGCCTCGGCAGGAGCAGCTGGAGCAGCCAATTGGTGATGTAAGAGTGATGTAAATGCCTTGTAGGAGGGCTCCCTTGGGGCTCTGGAGTATAAGGGGTACTGCCACCCTGGCTGCATAGGGCACATCCCGCGATTTACCTCCACCAAAGATATCATGGGGCCAGACACTGTGGTCCAGGATTAGTCCGGCGAAGCTGGGAACCTGGGTATCAAAAAAAAAAAAAAGTATAGACTAGGTAGGCTATGCATTTAAAAACGCTAATAAATTGATACATCATCAACTTTTCGGCTTTTTATATATTGATTATCCTAATTCAACTTTTCATATATAAAAATGCATTATTTTATTTTCGGAATACATATGATTTTGCTTGGAAATATGATAATAATTAAAGAAATTTATTTTAGTAATCCGAAAGGCAAAAAGATGTTTAATGTTTTTATTTAAAAACACTAATAAATTTATACATTATCAACTTTTCGCCTTCTTATGTATTGATTATCCTAATTCAACTTTTCATATACAAAAATGCATTATTTTATTTTCGGAATACATATAGTTTTGCTTGGAAATATGATAATAATTAAAGAAATTTATTTTAGTAATCCAAAAGGCAAGTCCCATTGAATTTCTTGGAGGAAGAACAGTAGGTGAAGAGTGAGGCAATTTGTTGCCCATTCCATGACTTACACGTAAATGACTTATGACCATGTTCATCAAACCATCACTTGGGGTTATTTTCCTCATATCCATATCTTTTTTTCTCTCATTTTCTTCATCATTGCCGCCACCATTTGCCGAAATTTTATGTTACCACGACATGCCAAGGTTAGTAAAAGACCCATATTAGGTGTTCTTTTGTATTGTTTTTTTTTTTTTATGTATAATTAATTTAATTATTTTTTTTATTTGTGATTTTGATCTCATGATTTTATGTTAAATTGGTTTTGAGTGATCTCTTGATTATGATTTTCAAGATTATTTTTTATTGATTTTAATTTATTGTTTATGTTGAGGGTGAGCCTTGGCGCAACGGTTAAATTGCTTCTTTGGTGACCATAAGGTCACTGGTTCGAACCTTGGCGAACAGACTCTTGGCAATTGTCAGGGAAGGCTCTAGCAAATGGTTCCCTCTCCCAACCCCCGCTTGGCGGGGAGCGCTTGGCACACCGGGGTTTGCCCTTTTTTAATTTATTGTTTATGTGATTTTTAGATTACTAATTTGTTTTTTACTCTTTAAATAGCATTTTATTTCAAATTTTGAACAATATAGAACTTGATTTACTTAAGAACTCATTTTGTTTTCTTTGAAATTTAACTTTTTCTTTTGATTTTCATTTTCCTAATATTTTTTCTTTTGAGCCAAAATACATCTCAACTCAAATAGAAACTCTATTTGAAAATTTTTACATTTCTTTCGTCTTTTTATTAGATTTTTTTTTCATATTTCTTTTTAATTGTTTTATTTTTTTCATTGGTTTTAGATTTTGTTTACATTTTTAGTAAGTTTTTATATTTATTTTGAATTTATAATTGCTCTTTTGTCCATTTTTTTGCAGTTTTGTGAAGAACTACTGTTTTTTTTCTCACTTATTTTTGTATATTTAAAAGTAAGTTTTCATATATTTTCTATTCTATTTGTTGGTTTTGCTTATTTTGGTTACAATTTTGAATAACTATATTTATTTCTTTGGTTTTAATTTTAATTTTACTATATTTTGAATATATATTTTCTATTATTTATAATTTTGTTTTAATTTTAATTAAATTTTTATATTTATCTTGATTCTATTTGTTGGCTCTATCTATTTTTATTAAGATTAGTTAAATTTATTTTATTTTCTTTTTAATTTTTTTTTATTGAAATTTTGTGTAGATCTATAATTTCTTACTTTTTGTTTAGTCATTCATTTAACTTTTTTGTATTTAATAGAAATTTTTCATATATATTTTTATTCTTTTTATTGGTTTTACTTATTTTGATTATAAATTGTTAAGAGCTTTAATTTTTTATTAGATTTTAATTTTCTGTTAGTTATTTCCTTAACAAGATTTTTCACAATTTTTCATATATATATTTTTTTGTCTTTATCTATTTTTATATCAATTTGTGAAAAATATATTTATTTTTCATGAAGAAATGTTTATTTTTTTATTTCTTTTAGTTTTTGTATTGTTAGAAAGTTTTTGTATTTGTTTTAATTTTATTTATTGTTTTTTTTTATTTTATTGCGATTTGTGAAAAACTAGTACTTTTTATTTTCTATAATTTTTTTGTTATTTACTTAGTTTATTTATTTAATTGTAAGTGTTCATATTTGTTTTGATATAATTGTTTCTTTTACTCGATTATGATTTGTGATTTAGTTTTTCTTTTTGTTTGTTTGTTTTTATTGTTATTTCTTTTAGTTTTCTTTAGATGACTACTCAATGAATCTAATATTTGTTTTGATATAATTATTCCTTTTACTTATTTAATTTTAAGTGTTCATATTATTATTTATTTAATTGTAAGTGTTCATAGTTGTTTTTTATCTATCTATTTTTATTGAAATTTTGAAGGAAATAAATTATTTTTTTTCTTTTTTGTAAGTGTTCGTAGTTGTTTTTTATTTATCTATTTTCTTTTTTGTTTGAAGGAAATAATAATTTTCACTAACTCGTAGTTACTGAACCCGTGCGTTAGCACGAGCTTTTTACTAGTAATATATAATCGTTGGGTTGGATTAAATTGAATTAGTAATATATAATAGTTGGGTTGGATTAAATTGAATTGGCACTAGTAAGGCGGATGAGGAGGACCCAAGTAGTGCAAGTTGTGTTTCACAAACAAACTGTACAACATACTTGTGTGATGGTCAGGTCAGGTCAGGGCAGCAGGGCAGGCCAGTGTAGTTGAAGCACGTGAGGAGTGTGTAGTCTGACACAAGACAAACTCACAGAAGGCAACTTGAGTTTAATAAGCTCGTGACACCCAAAGTCATACCCCGCTTTACGTACTTTCCCTGCTCTTAACAAAATTGGGTTTAGGCGTGTTGGATCCGTGCGTTTTTCATGAATCCGTCACTCACTTCTACATTGTTTTGTGCGGTTGTTTGCAGTTCACATTATCGTTTTTTTTATCGAAATGGCTGCTCGCTGAGAACGCGCTTTCTCCATAACTACGGGAGAACGCTGTTTTTCATAAATGTAAACTTTACATTCGATAACCGTAAAAAAAAACCCAAGGCCAAGTTACTTCAAAAGCTTCCTGGATATCCGTAAGTTTTGCATTTGATAGCCAAAAGCTTTGGCAGCTTGATATCCGTAAGCCTTTATATTTGATAGCCAGGAAGGATGTGAAATGTATATCCAAAACCGTTAGGTGCATATCCGTAAAACCTGTTAGGTGCATATCCGAAATGTGTTAGGGCATATCCAGAAATTGCTATTGAAGGTTTACGGATATAGAACCTTCAAATGTATATCCGTAAATATTTTGAAGGTTTCTGATATTCATTGAAGGTTTACGGATATCACTTTCATAGGTTTCTGGCTATCTAGCTCATTGTCGCGCGACATGTCGGGACCCGTTTCTCCATAACTTATGGAGAAACGCGTTTCTCCCTAGATTTTGTGTTTTTTATTTATGATTGATATTAATTTTATTTATTATGTATTTACATATTATTAAATTGGTTCCAAATGCTCGTAGAAAACTAAGAATGTGGCTTGTTATCCCATGGTTGAAGCAAGGATAGCAACACTTGATCGTAGAAGCGGTGTCAACCTGGAAGTCATGGGTTCGATCTCCCCAGAAGTTAGAGAGAAGACTCTCTCTCCCTAAGATTTATCTCCTAGGCGCTTCTATGCGTGCATGTGTGTGTGAGTAGTGAAAAAAAAAAAAAGAATTGTACCTCTTACCTTTTATTCAAATTAATACTTAAATATTAATTTAATCAAGTATATATTTCATACTCTCTCCGTCTCAGTATAAAACACAAAATGAATTCTACACAAAAATGTATAAATTGAGTATACATTATTTCAATTTGACTGTCTCCTCACCAATAAAAAAAGGATGTGACTAATTATACAATTGCAGGAGAAGCAACTTTATCATATTATTCACAAAATCCAGGCGCACCAACTTTATCATATTATTCACAAAATCACTTAAAATTTAAAATATTCAAATTTATCACTCAATTTACTCCCATTTAATGATTCCATGCTACACATGCTTCTTCCATTAAAAAAAAAATATAAAATAAAAAAAAAGTATCTTATTAGTTTTGATGATCAATTTAATTGAACCTTGATCGATTATTTATATGATTACTCTTATAAAATTCTACATATTGTTATTGATTACACATTAAGAATATGATCAATATAAATTTTATAATTATATTAAAATAATTAAATTGATATTAATATTTAATCAAAATTCAATTATATTAATCATCAGAATTAAAATGTAACCAACTGTCGTGACAGAGAGTATATACAAATTACAAGGATTTTTGTGTAAGAAATAAATATTTGTCTTTGAAAAGAATTAATAAAATATATTTTCACCCCTTAAATTTAACAATGTTTGCAAAGATAGAGTTGGTCTGACGAGAAATGCGTTTCTCCTTACTTACTGTATGGAGAAACGTGTTCTGGATATCCAGAAGCTTTGGGATGAATATCCAGAAAAAAAAAAAAATTTAAGGCCAAGACCAAATTTATGATTCTGGATATCACTTTCATAAGGTTCTGGATATCCAGAACATTGAATATTGATATCTAGAAGCCTTGGAACAGATATCCAGAAAAAAAGATTTGGGGCAAAGGCCAAGGCCAAATTTCTGATTCTGGATATCACTTTCATAAGGTTCTGGATATCCAGAAGCCTTGGGACGGATATCCAGAAAAAAAAGTTGTGCCAAATCTCTGATTCTGGATATCACTTGCATTGTCGCGCGACAAGTCGGGCCCCGTTTCTCCATAAATTATGGAGAAACGCATTTTCCCCAGATTTTACGGCAAAGATAAGTTAATCGATTTCCCCTCCACCACTAAATTAAAATAAAACAAATTATATCTTGTTGAATGACTCATACTCACTCCGTTCTACCCGAATTAAAATTTTCTCTTCCGACATAAATATTAATAAATACTATTATAATAAAAGGAGAGAGAATGAGTGGGAAGAATAGTAAGGGAATTGTTATTCTGAGTATGAAAAATGAGTCCCATTAAATATAAAAATAATATAAACTTGTCATTTTGAAATGTTATAAATAGAATGATACGTCCAAAATAGCAAATTATTATAAGTCGGATGGGGACGGAGGGAGTGCGTCTTCTAGAATGCTACATAAATTGATTTTCTACTCTTTTAAATGTTTGGCATACACATCACGAATAAATTAATTTGATTAGAATGTTAATCTCATATGATAATTGATTTATATTAATAAAATTTTGGAACGTGCATCACCAAATTTATTTTGAATATATTAGTTGATCATTCTGGCAAAATTTGCATGCATGTTTGTACTGTATAAGATTCTAATTATATAGAGGGTATGTTTGGATACCCCAATTTCATAGCTTGGAATTGAAATTGGGGCCTTCAAAATCAATTTCATTGTTTGAAAACATAACTAAAATTTGAAATTGAAATTGTGTTGGAATTCTAAATCACTCAATTGCACAAAACTAATTTCATCTCAAAACCTAATAATTTAAATTCTAAATTTTGATCAATTAATAACAACTCACATTTTTTTTACCACCACCACAACAACTTTCAACCACCACCATTTGTGCTACCTCCCGCCACCACCTCCGGCAACCGCTGCCACCGCCACCACCTCCGGCAACCGCTGCCACCGCCGCCACCTCCGGCAATCACCACCGCCGCCTACAACCACCATTGCCGCCGCCAACACCTCCGGCAACCGCCGCCACCGCCAACACCTCCGGTAACCACCACCGCCGCCTACAGCCACCTCCCGCCGCCGCCAACACCTTCGGCCACCGCCGTTAACCACCACCACTATATACTATTTATTTTCAAAAATATAATTTTTTTATACTTTTGTTGTTAGCAAGGTTTGAACCCTTGTTATTTATAATAACTAACAAACATATACCACTAGACTAAACTAAATACTTACTTATTATTGAATTTTTATTTTAAGTATAATGTATAATTACAATTGAATTTCACACATTATTCAAACAATGAAAATGCTATGATTTTGAAAGAAAATTCTAAGTTATTTAAATTCTATAGAATTTGAATATTTATTGAATTCAAAATCAATGCATTCAAACTGACCCTGAGAACTAATAAAATTTATTTTGAATATATTAGTTGATCATTCTGGCAAAATTTGCATGCATGTTTGTACTGTATAAGATTCTAATTATATTGAGAACTAATAAAATTCCATTTTTTAATACTTTCGATATTTACTTTCTATAAAAATCAAAATCTAAAATATTTACTTCCGATAAAAAACAAAATCTAAAATATTTTTATACATTTATTTTGAGACGAACGTAGTAATTCACGTTTATTATAAGCAAGTTCAAGCTTTCAATTTTAATTTAGAGTTCAAGGATTGATCATTAGAATTAAAAGCAAAAATAAAATGAGATTATCTTTCTTTCTATTTTTGTAGGTGTATTTAATAACATAAGTACATATTAATCATTAATAATTGAATTATATTGTATTATAAATCAAGTGTAAGTTAAAACTTGTTTTATTATGAGTGAGGATTAAATAATTTCTTAAATTTGTGATGATTTTTTTTAAAATTTAAAATATTCATTTTAACGGAAAGACTAATTAATTACATAACTCCTCTTTATTTTCAATCTTTGTGGTAGCAAAAAACTTGTAAAAAACGCGTTTTTTGTTAAGTTAAAAAAAAACGTATTTTTACCAGCATCCCGCGTCGCTCACTCTCATTCTCTCTCACTACTCTCTCTCTCTAAACGCAAAGACGGTACCAGCTCTCTCCAATCGCCCTTCACCGTGCTCGATTTGCCTTCTCTCTCCCTTTCTCTCTCTAATTGCCATTAATGGCGACCTCAATCACCAATTCATAATTCAAACTGCAAGCTGAGATTTAGGCATCTCTCGTTCGCTGTCGTTATCCAATTTCTCGGTGAGCGAATACCTAGAAAGATTAAACGGTAAAAGAAGGAGAAATTGACACTCCGGTCGTCGGATTCGTATTGCCACATTTCCGGTTGAATGAAGCCGTGCAACCGAAACGAAAGGGTGAAACGAACAAGAACGAGAGCTCCCGGAATGATTTAGGTATGAAATGCAGAGTGAAATAACCGTTCCTATCGGAGAAGGTAGAGCACATACCTGAGATGTGGCTTCTGTTTCGTCGACTTCATCCATAGTTTTTACTCCGATGAAAACACGGCGTAGAGGGCACGTAGAACCGTTCGCTGAAAAAACGGGGAATTTGAGTGTCAGTGTATATGATTTTGAGTGCCAGTGTATGTGTTTTTGAATGCCAGTCCATGTGTTTTTGAATGTCAGTGCTTGTGTTTTTGAGATCCAACAAAAATGATTACCAGTGTTTTTGAGTGCCAGTACATGTGTTTTTTAATGCCAGTGCTTGTGTTTTTGAGAGCCAGCAAAAATGTTAGTGTAACAAAGTGCCAGTGTTAGTGTAACAGAGTGCCAGTGTGAAGAGTGCCAGTTCATGTATATAAAAGTGCCTGTATAAAAAGCGTCAGTGCCAGTTTAACAAAGTGCCAGTGCCAGTTTACACTGGCACTTTGTTAAACTGGTACTGACACTTTTTTCACTGGCACTTTGTTACACATGCACTGACTCTTTGTCACACTGGCACTTTGTTAAACTGAAACTGAAACAAACGAAAAAACACAAAACACGTTTTTTCTAAGTAAAAAAAAAAAACGCATTTTTTATAAGATTAACTCTTTGTGGTAGCACTAATTACCTAATAAAGGAATAAGGAGGTCTGTCCATGTCCATGGCACTACCTTCTTAAAGTTTAATTAAAGCATAAATATAATAATCCATTAACCTAAAGCTAAATAATGCGACAAGCCGCCACATATAAAACATCTTCTGGTGGCCCTATAATTTACCTCAAGCTTGTTCACGTTGCTCGTTTTCCACCTTATATAAATGAGATCAATTTATTAATGGGGTATTTATCAAAAACTATTTTTTAAAGATGAATATTATATAAAATATATTAAACAAGTTTGATATTACAAAAAACTTTTTAAATATTAAAAAAACTACTTTTTTTTTTTTTGCATTTATATGTCAAACAACTAATAAATGCATTTATCAGTTATAAAAACTGATAAATGCATTTATCGATTGTTTTAACAAAAAAATCAAGCACAAAATACTTTTTAAAAAACTGATAAATAAATTTATCAGTTATAAACAACTGATAAATGAATTTATCAGTTGTTTAACCAAAAAATCAAGCATAAAATACTGTTTACAAAACTGATAAATGAATTAATCAGTTATAAACAACTGATAAATGCATTTATCTGTTGTTTGAAACAAAAAATCAAGCATAAAATACTATTTAAAAAATTAATAAATGAATTTATCAATTATAAAATGTATTTATCAGTCGTTTTAACTAAAAAGGCAAAAAAAATTATTTTTTTTAAAAATAGTTTTTTTATAATATCCCATATCACATTTTTTTTTTTTGTAAATAGCATCTTAGTTTTTAATAAAAACTCTTTTATTAATTGTGGGTTGCACTTAACTCCTAAGTCCGTCGAACAAGAGAAACGGATAAGTTGAGCAAATCAACATCGCTGGCAGCAACAAGCATGTGCTAAAGAGAGATAGCGATGCCATATGCCGAAATAGGGGCATCTTTTATCTTAAAATTGAATATGGACGCTCTAATGCAGACAATTGCCCTATTGATTAGGTTTCATATCCATTATTTGAGAGAAAGGATGTTGTTGCAATGATTTAATTTAAGAGAATTATATTTGTATTTCTACTTAGGAAAAGGGTTTTGGGAAAAAAAAAAAAAGTATGATTGGAGTGTAGAAAACATGAAATGTATGGGGTAAACTTGGCATGAAAGCTTAAAGCTAATGCTTCTTTGGCAGTAGGATCAGATCTCCCCACTGCTTTTGCCTTTTTTAAGGGCATATCCAATGCATAGCAGGTATCAAAATCAAATTTTGATACATATAATACTATTTACTCCCTCCGTCCCATTAGTATTAGCACAAATACTGTTTGCGCGGGAATTAAGGAATATGATATTTTAATAAAATGTTGTGAGTGTAAAAGAATGAGTGGAGAGAGAATGAGTGGAGGGTGTAATAAATTATAATGGTGTTGTGAGTATTAAAATAATGTAGGAGAGAGAATGAGTGGGATTTGGTGGATATTTTATTAATATAATGTTTCGTTTTTGGGAGTGTGCGGATATTAGCGGGACGCCCAAAAAGGAAAGTGTGCTAATATTAGCGGGACGGAGGGAGTATACGTTATCAAATTATTATCTCCAATTGTAGATATTAAATTAATAACTTAATTTTATTATTTTTGTTTTATTATTTTACATTTAATATTTTTAATAATTAAATATAAATATTGTTAAATAATAATTGAATACTAAATAAAAAATATTTTCTTTTCCTTTGACAAATTAATAATTTTTTTTTGTTTTATAAATATACAAGAAATAAAACAAAACAAAATTTAAATGTAAATAAATAATTAAATGATATACAAAAAATACTAATTGACAAAGTAAAGTAGTTAAGCAAGGCATCAAATTTGGCACATTCCCTAACTCTTAATTAAAAATTTGGTACCTATAATATTTAGCATTGAAGATGCTAACTCTTTAATGTGGATATCAAAATTTGGTACCTTCGATTTTTTTAGTCGTCGCTACATGTATAGAAAGGGGTCAACCGACCCCATTTAATTAAAAAAAAAAAAAATCACTAATGTACATTTTGTATAAAATCTCTGAAACAATGAATATTAGTGCAATAAAAAAATAATGTGCCTCGTTTTTGCAAAGAAAAAAATATAATAAATTTTATTTTATCACATTTTAATTAGTAAAAAACTAGTACTTAAAAGCCCGTGCCAAAGGCACGGGACGTCATGCATGATGGGCAAGCGACAAAAATATAAAGATACGTATCACTAAAACTCTCCAATATTTTAAAATTTATTAAAATAAAAATGTAAACATTGAAAAAATATATCATAAGATCATATTCACAACAATTTGTAATATATTCATTCTGGATGATTTTGCTACAACTAAAAATTGAGAGATAGTGACAACCAGAAATGTAAAAGAAATAAAATAGTTATTAATAGTAGTTTATCTCCATTTATTAAATTGAGTAATGAAATTGACAAACTATCTTATAAAAAAGAAACTGTAAAAATGATAAATAAATGTGAAGCGTTCTACACCTCAATTATTTAAGATAATAGAACATAAAAAAATTAACATCAATCTCTTGGTTCTTGTGTGACAACACTGGCAGCTACTAAAGCTTCTCTTTCAACTCTTTCAGCATAATCCACCTGCTCATAGAGAAAAACGTAAGCAATCACCCATTTTTAATTATACTTGATGCATTATTTCCATTATATATAAAAAAAACATATCACTTCAGTAATGAAATTTGGATCATCCCAAATATCATTATACACTAAGGGGGGAGAAGTCACTTGAAAAGTATCAGTTGGAGGTTGAGCCGCTTTTAACTCTTCGATTGAATTTGTAGGCACCTATACGAAATATATAGCAAATCAATAATATATAAGGGTAAACTTTTTATAAGCACAATATGCAAATAGAACTACATAAATATTAACAATTTATTATTAAAAAAATTCGCTTGATGTTATTAAATAGAACATACCTATTGTGCCCTACAGAAGAACTTCAGGATAAACTATATTCGTAGTGGATGTGTCATCTTATGATGGCAAGAGAACCATTATCCTATTGAATGTAGTACATCGGGATAACGCAACGTATAGTTGGCCATGAGTAAACACTGGCGTCCGAAGATCAATTCCCACAAATTTAACTGACTGACCTTGTGATTTATTTATAGTCATTGTAAAGGACAACCTAATTGGAAATTGTCGTCTTGTAATAGGGAGAGTAAGTTCAGTAGCCGAGGGTGTAAGAGAAATTCTTGGTAAAAATACCAAATTTCTCGCTTTATCTCCAGTTAAAATTTCAGCTTCGATAATACGTTGTGCACATCGAACCACCCTTAATCTTGTTCCATTGCAAAGACCATCCCTTGGGGCAAGATTCCTCATCAAAATTACTGGGCAACCAACTTTCAACTGCAAGTTTGAAGGGGGAAGACCGGGAGGATTCAATGAGTTTAAATATTCCACATGGTATCTATTTGCCATGATCGGATCAATTGTATCATCATCCGCATATTTGTCAGCCGATATAAAACTAACGATATCACCAGGAAATATCTCTAATGCTTTGAGATTTATAAAATCAACATCATCGTTACGTGGGGATAGAATTGTTCGGTCAGTTAAGAACCTAGCGGTGGAAATTCCCGGTGTATGCAATTCTGGATAAACTTCTCTTATTAGTTCTTGGACGTCCATACACTTTCGAATAGTATAAGGTAGCTCGATTGTCTCGTTTGGATTGGTTCCCACCTGTCATTGAAAGTTATTTAACATAAATTATGAAGGTCTATTAAAAAGAAAGATTTATTTTAAATGCATAAATATTACCTGGTTCAAATATGTTGCAAACTCAACATTTGTGAAATCATTTCGATCTAGCCGCATGTTCTCCGATAAAGTCAAGATGTGTATCTTTTTCCAAAGTGATGATTTTTGAAGAGTTGACCCCACAATTTGCTCACGATATCCTTTTGGTATAACAGGCAAAGTTTGACGGAAATCACCACCCAGAACAACAGTAATTCCACCAAAAGGGTTATCGTTATCACGAATATCTCGAAGGCTGCGATCAACGACCTCAACGCAATGGCGATGTTGCATAGGAACCTCATCCCAAATGATTAATTTTGTCTCTCTAAATAGTTGGGCATGAATTGATTGTTTCGTGAATGAGCACACCGTATCTTCTAACACATTTAATGGTATACAAAATGTAGAATGTGCAGTTCTACCGCCTACCAACAATAAGGAAGCAATTCCTGATGATGCTACACAAATCACGATATTACCCTGCAATCGACACATTCCTGCAATTGTGTTATACAAAAAGGTTTTACCCGTTCCTGCACCCCCATTCAAGAAGAAGATCTTGCCTTCATTCTGAATCACCGAAGATATCACAACATCGAAAGAATGTCTTTGACCAGCATTTAAGCGGGAGACATTATCTTCCGCACCGGTAGTACGATCATCGTACTGAAGTTGTCTATGTTCCCACAATAGTCTGTTGTTGCCCACCATTTGTGTCCAATTTTGAAGCGGGAGGGGCATTGGTGGAAAATCTTCTAAACACTTCCTGTTTCTTGCAATATATCATTTAAGAGATGCAAACCATAATCAGTTACTTGTTCATCATTCGGATTTGGAATTCCAAATTGTGTGCGCAATTTATATGGAAGATCATCACATATATTCATAGCAAACTTATTCCACAACTCATCAGGTTTTAGTGGAGAACATTGTGTTAGAGTAAGTGCAAATAACCGTCGTAATTGGTATCCAGTCTTCATAATTGATCCTTCTTCCAAACATTGCATCCATTCTTCATCATCTTCTAGAAGACCCCTAGCAACACATGCATCTTTGAATGTATTATGTTGAGTTCCATTGTATGTTCGTAGATTTTCCCAAGATGTTGGCCCTTTAACAGTGTTGGAAATGGGTAACGGAAAGTTAAGTTTAACTTAACGTTGACCTAGGTTTCTAACGAAAGTTCGTTATTTGTTAACGAAACTAGTTACAAATGGTAATCTACATTTGTTGTAGATTATATAACTCATTTAATGTCTCAAAACCATTTCCGTGTGAATGAGAAATTAATGACAAATGATTTGTAACTTAAATATTGGGTCAAAGTGTGATTTGGGTTGGTCCCAAAATTGGTTTGGACTTGTTGTGGCTAAAGGGCTGACGAGCAGGCTGAAGAAGCTTCTGCACGGCCGTGCAAGTGCCTAGGACACGGCCGTGCACCGTGCCTTGCCTTGCCACTCAACCGTGCTGAGCCATGAACTCGACCGTACAGTTCATTGGACACGGCCGTGCAAGTGCTGTTATACCCGAAAAGTTGTGACTTTTCAAAGGAAAAGCCACCAAACCCTTTGACTCTCTTTATATACTTTCCCTCCGAATTTCAATTTACATACACAGTCATTTGAGCCTCCCTACCCTCTAGTAAGATAGAAAAACATACCCAAATCATTGCATATTGTTGCATTCAATCCTTCAAAGTCCAAAGTTCAAAACAAAGTGTTGTTCGTTAGAGTAATTGATTTGGAGTGCTCCTATCATTTACTTGTAAGTCGTTTTATCTTACTAGAAGATTGCCTTTCAAACCGTAAGCACCTGTGCGGGACAATAACTTCTTACGGAGATTGTATTAAATACAAGACTCGACTTGATTTCTTTTGTTTCCAATCTCCGTTATCATTTTCTGTCAAGTTTTTCGTTAAGTTCTTGAGAAGCCTAGCAATTGTCCAACAATCGTAAGAAGTTAATAACGCTTCTTCAAGATCATCAAGATGGCAAATGAGAAAGATTCCACCGAATCAAGTCAAGGGAATGTGACACCTCCTTCGCAAGGTGATACTACATTCAACCATGTTGCTCCCGCTCCTACAACTCATCACCTCGGTCATGGTGAGAAACCCGCGAAATTCACTGGTGTGGATTTCAAGAGATGGCAACAGAAGATGCTCTTCTACTTGACCACCTTAAGCTTGCACCGCTTCTTAAAGGAAGATCCTCCGGCAGTGGAAAATGGTGATCCCGATCCCCAAAGGCAAATGGCAAAGGAAGCTTGGGCTCACGGTAATTTTCTTTGTAAGAACTACATCTTAAATGTACTTGACGATGCACTATACAATGTGTATAGTACCGTCGAGTTAGCCAAGGCGTTGTGGAACACCTTGGAAAGGAAGTACAAGATCGAAGATGCAGGGTCAAAGAAATTTGTCGTCGGTAAGTATCTTGACTTTATGATGGTCGATTCCAAATCGGTAACAACTCAAGTAGATGAATTCCAAATCATTCTACATGGGCTAGATGCCGAGGGAATGATCATGAATGATCCATTTAAGGTGGCTTCTATCATTGAAAAGTTGCCTCCTTCATGGAAGGATTTCAAGAACTATCTCAAGCATAAACGCAAAGAGATGTCCTTGGAAGACATTGTTGTTCGTCTTCAAATTGAAGAGAACACTAGAATGAATGAGCCAAAGTTGCTAAGGGCAAGATGGAGGCAAAAGTCAATCTCGCCGAGGCTAGCACAAGTGGCACAAAAAGAAAGCACTCCGAAAATGCCGGGAATGCTAAGAAAGGGAAGAAGAAGGTCTCTAAGAAGTTCAAAGGGTCTTGCTATAATTGTGGCAAACCGGGCCACTTGTCAAGGGATTGTCGTCTCCCGAAGAAAGAGGCGAATAATGTTGACCACATGGACCTAGACTTTGCGGCAATGATCTTTGAGGCCAACGTTGCAAATTTGGAGGAGAATCCTAAAGCTTGGTGGATAGATACCGGTGCTACCCGCCATATTTGTGGTAACAAGGAAAGTTTCTCCTCCTATACTCCCATCTCCGGAAGAAAGCTTTACATGGGAAATTCTGCGACCTCCAATGTTCAAGGCATTGGAAACGTGATTTTAAAGATGACTTCCGGAAAAGAAGTAACCTTGTTGGATGTGCTGCATGTTCCAGACATCCGTAAAAATTTGGTGTCCGGCGCTTTGCTTAGTAAGGCCAGTTTTAAACTAGTATTTGAATCCGACAAATTTGTACTAACCAAGAATGGTTTGTTTCTTGGAAAAGGTTACCTCGAGAAGGGCCTTTTTAAAATGAATGTAATGACTGTGATCCGCCAAAGTGCGATGAATAAAAGTTGTGTTTCTTACGTTTATTTGTCGGAAAGTTCTAATTTATGGCATGATAGATTAGGACATGTAAACCTCGACACCATTAAGAAATTAGCGAGACAAGATTTAA
Source organism: Adenophora triphylla var. japonica (assembly GCA_022495995.1). Taxonomy (NCBI): domain Eukaryota; kingdom Viridiplantae; phylum Streptophyta; class Magnoliopsida; order Asterales; family Campanulaceae; genus Adenophora; species Adenophora triphylla. The sequence goes on along the minus strand of JAFEMH010000149.1, from coordinate 901,269 downwards.
TCCATATGACTAAATCCGACTCGACTAATAGGTGCGAAGTTTGTGTTGAGGCAAAAATGACAAAATCTCCATTTAATGCCATACAAAGAAACACAACTCCACTCGAGTTAATTCACACCGACATATGTGATTTAAAACTTGTGCAAACTCGAGGAGGTAAAAAGTACTTCATTACATTTATAGATGATTGCACTAAGTATTGCTATGTCTATCTCTTAAAAAGTAAGGATGAAGCCTTAGGGGCTTTTGAGACTTATAAGAAAGAAGTTGAGAATCAACTTAACTTGAAAATTAAGAAAATTAGAAGCGATAGAGGTGGAGAATATGAAGCACCATTTGAAGGATTATGTTGGGAATTCGGCATAATTCATCAAACAACTGCTCCATATACCCCTCAATCTAATGGAGTTGCTGAACGCAAAAACCGTACTCTCAAAGAAATGATGAATGCGCTTTTGATAAGTTCAGGCTTACCCGACAACTTGTGGGGGAAAGCAATACTCACTTCTAATTATGTTCTTAATAAAATACCCAAGAAAGGTATTGATAAAACGCCCTATGAATTATGGCATAATCGTAGGCCATGTTTCAAATACCTTAAAGTGTGGGGGTGTTTGGCCAAGGTTGAAGTACCTAAGCCGAAACAAGTCAAGATTGGTCCAAAGACCATTGATTGTGTTTTTATTGGATATGCCATTAATAGTAGTGCCTACCGTTTCATAGTGCATAAATCGGACATTCCTGATATGCATGTAGGAACTACTATAGAATCAAGGAATGCGGTATTCTTTGAAAACATTTTTCCGGTTAAGGACAGGAAAGATGTAGGTTCTAGTAAGAGAACATATGAGTCTATAACCGGTCCTTCTCAAATAGAAGATGAATAACCGAGAGTAGCAAAAGGACAAGAGTGGAAAAGTCTTTTGGTCCTGATTTTCTATCTTACATGTTAGAAAATGAACCAGCAACTGTTAAAGAAGCTTTATCCGGTCCGGATAGTTCGTTCTGGAAAGAGGCTATTAACAGTGAAATAGAATCCATAATGCTCAACAATACTTGGGAATTAGTTGATCTCCCTCCAGGTTGCAAACCATTAGGTTGCAGATGGATCCTTAAAAGGAAGTATAAGGCGGATGGATCAATCGAAAAGTACAAAGCTAGGCTAGTTGCCAAAGGCTTTAGACAGAAAGAGGGATATGTTTTCTTCGATACATACTCCCCTGTCACAAGGATCACATCAATTCGTGTTCTCATAGCTATTGCAGCAGTGCATAATCTTGAGATACACCAAATGGATGTGAAGACTGCTTTCCTAAATGGAGAACTTGATGAAGAAATTTACATGGAACAATCCGAAGGGTTTGTGGTTCCTAGTAAAGAAAGGAAGGTGTGTAAACTCGTAAAGTCCTTGTATGGACTAAAACAAGCACCTAAACAATGGCATGAGAAGTTCGATAGAACCATGTTATCGAATGGATTCAAGATCAATGAATGTGACAAATGTGTCTACATTAAAGGAACATCTGAATCATTCGTTATCGTTTGTCTTTATGTAGACGACATGCTCATAATGGGAAGTAATCATGATTTGATCATGAATACCAAAGGCATGTTAAAGAAGAACTTTGACATGAAAGACATGGGATTAGCTGATGTAATATTAGGGATAAAGATATCTAGAACATCTGAAGGATTAGTTCTTTCACAATCCCATTACCTAGAGAATGTTCTTCGGAAATTCAATGTCTTTGATGACCCTCCCGCTAAGACACCTGTAGACTTGGCTCTACATTTAGCCAAGAACAAAGGGGAACCAGTTTCTCAACTGGAATATTCAAGAATAATTGGTAGTTTGATGTACTTAACGAATTGTACACGTCCAGACATTGCATATTCAGTAAGCAAACTAAGTAGGTTCACAAGCAATCCTAGTACTGATCATTGGAAAGCACTAATGAGAGTACTAAGATATTTAAAGTATACATTAAACCATGAGATACTTTACAATAAATATCCAGCAGTATTAGAAGGATACTGTGATGCCAATTGGATATCGGACACGAAAGACTCTAAGTCCACAAGTGGATATGTATTCACAATAGGTGGAGGAGCAGTGTCATGGAAATCCTCCAAACAAACATGTATAGCCAGATCCACGATGGAATCTGAGTTTATAGCTTTGGATAAAGCTGGGGAAGAAGCAGAATGGCTTAAGAACTTCCTGGAGGATATTCCTTGTTGGAACAAACCTGTGCCTGCTGTACTAGTCCATTGTGATAGTCAATCAGCAATTGGAAGGGCACAGAATAGTATGTACAATGGTAAGTCTAGACATATTCGTCGTAGACACAATACTATTAGACAGTTGATCAAGAATGGCGTTATCACTATTGATTATGTGAAATCATGTGATAACCTAGCGGATCCATTTACCAAAGGTATAAATCGAGATCAACTGTATAAACTGTTAAGGGGAATGGGTTTAAAACCCACAACAAAAGAACTTATAGCGGACACTCAACCTTGAGAAATGGAGATCCCAGGCCCTTGGTTCAATGAGACAACCAAGTTATAAGTTCTAGTAGAGTTACTTGGAAACAACAACTCGGTTTATTAACCTGGAGATGTTGAATACTCATTCCCAGAACATCCAATTACAAGCACATGCAGCAGTGGTAAAGATAAGTTGAGAAAACTTTTAATGATTTCTATACCTACGGGTGGAGTAGTGCATGATACTCCTTATAGTGAGAATCACCTATATAAGCGAGAGGTAATTAGGCCGCCTCTAATTGAACGCTTATGAATGAGATACGGTCCAGGGCCAAAATGGACAAAACGTGAGAACAACGATTGTTAGAGTTGTTATTATGTGAGTATTATTGTCTTGGTATACACCCGACAGTCACTGGTTCAAAGCGACTCGCTACCAAATGGCTAGTATATCCGATAATATTTCACTAGGGAGGATTCAAGGCCACAAGCTATCTATCCCGATGTAATAATAGTTTGTCGGAACTTTGGACGAAATTGCATTCATGCATTAATTGTCATTCATGTGGGGGATTGTTGGAAATGGGTAACGGAAAGTTAAGTTTAACTTAACGTTGACCTAGGTTTCTAACGAAAGTTCGTTATTTGTTAACGAAACTAGTTACAAATGGTAATCTACATTTGTTGTAGATTATATAACTCATTTAATGTCTCAAAACCATTTCCGTGTGAATGAGAAATTAATGACAAATGATTTGTAACTTAAATATTGGGTCAAAGTGTGATTTGGGTTGGTCCCAAAATTGGTTTGGACTTGTTGTGGCTAAAGGGCTGACGAGCAGGCTGAAGAAGCTTCTGCACGGCCGCGTGGTGCCCTGGGACACGCCGTGCACCGTGCCCGCCTCGCCACTCGACCGTACTGAGCCACGAACTCGACCGTGCCATTCATTGGACACGCCTGCAAGCATTATACCCGAAAAGTTGTGACTTTTCAAAGGAAAAGCCACCAAACCCTTTGACTCTCTTTATATACTTCCCCTCCGAATTTCAATTTACATACACAGTCATTTGAGCCTCCCTACCCTCTAGTAAGATAGAAAAACATACCCAAATCATTGCATATTGTTGCATTCAATCCTTCAAAGTCCAAAGTTCAAAACAAAGTGTTGTTCGTTAGAGTAATTGATTTGGAATGCTCCTATCATTTACTTGTAAGTCGTTTTATCTTACTAGAAGATTGCCATTCAAACCGTAAGCACCTGTGCGGGGCAATAACTTCTTACGGAGATTGTATTAAATACAAGACTCGACTTGATTTCTTTTGTTTCCAATCTCCGTTATCATTTTCTGTCAAGTTTTTCGTTAAGTTCTTGAGAAGCCTAGCAATTGTCCAACAAACAGTAGTTAATAAGAGGCGCAGATAAAATCTCTCACCACTCGAGGGGCTAGCAAAATATATTCTACCGATTGCATCGCTTCGATAATTTGGATGTCTGCGTCTCCAATTATTTTCCGCTCATGTGTAATGCTTAGGCATTTGTTGATAAGTTAAATTTCGAGCCATTTCATCAGATTCACAACAACTAAAAAAAACCATCAATTTTGTTACTTTTCCCTCGGCTCGTTGGATTATTTCATTTCACGATCTTCTTGAATCATACGTAACATTATGTTCTCCAATTGTAGATATTAAATTAATAACTTAATTTTATTATTTTTGTTTTATTATTTCACATTTAATATTTTTAATAATTATATATAAATATTGTTAAATAATAATTGAATACTAAATAAAAATTATTTTCTTTTCCTTTGAAAAATTAATAATTTTTTTTTTGTTTTATAAATATACAAGAAATAAAACAAAACAAAATTTAAATGTAAATAAATAATTAAATGATATAAAAAAAAATACTAATTGACAAAGTAAAGGAGTTAAGCAAGGCATCAAATTTGGCACATTCCCTAACTCTTAATTAAAAATTTGGTACCTATAATATTTAGCATTGAATGAAGATGCTAACTCTTTAATGTGGTACCTATAATATTTTATTTTATCACATTTTAATTAGTAAAAAATGATTATGTCTCCTTTTTAGTTAGTGAACTCTTTATTGAGCCCATGGGCTTTCTTCCCTACTGTCTATAGTACAGATGAGCGACCCACTTAGTGTGTACTGGCAGTAATGGACCTATCTCATTTTCCAATAAATGCATCAAGAAAGGGCTAACTTTAAAGCCCATAATTTGAAACTAAATCAAATACAGTATCTATTAAACCGAAAATGGATAGGGACTTCCTTAAATGGTTCTTGATTAGTTGATTTGAGTCGCGTAAAATTACAGTATTTTATTGGATTGGATGCTTATTAATTTAGTTTGAGACGAGTAGGAGTAAAAGAGTGTGAAAGGTTTTCCAACAAAATTTTAAACACTTTTGCATCTCCGTCGCTCGAACTCGAACCCAATACTCCCTCCGTCCTATTCGATTTAGAATTTTTCTTTACCGGCACGGGGATTAGTAAATACTAATATAATAAGAGTAGAGAAAATTTGTGAAGGAAATATTATGAGTATGAAAAATTTTATAGCAGAAAATGAATGGGAAGAATAGTAATGAGATTGTTGTTGTGAGTATGATAAGTAATTCAAGTAGAACTAGAACGCTCAAAAAATGACAAATCTGGTGGGACGGAGTAGTATAATGAAACTATGGACAATGGATTGGCAAGTGCCCGGCAACTGTGAGCGTGCCAACAGTCAACTCACAAAGTTGTAAGCGTACTTGCTATGTAGCCTGATTGAGCACTGGGTCGCATATTCAGGCCCATGAATATCTTACTCCGGGGCTGCACCATTGTCTACAAGCCCACGTTACTGCAAGACAAAAATCATATTTTAGATTTAGTCTTTTTCACAATATTTTCATCGAACTAATATTTTTTTATCGTACTGAACTTCCACAATTTTCAAATTTTTCAAACTGTGCTCACTCAACCTACAAATTCGCTAAAAAATCTAACGAAATTAAACCACATGGCCTCACATGTCTAATTTCACTAAATACAATCTAGGGTAAATGATTTTTTGGAGGAATTAATTTGTAATATTTCCTATAAACTATATACGTGTACCATTTTACATTAATTAATATGTATTCTTTATCATATATGTCAAAAACGTTAACATATTGATTGAAAAAAATTAATAAACAATAGTAATGTAACTAATTTTCTTTAGATTTTTAGCAAATTTGTTAATATAGTGAGTCTATTTTGAAAATTGTGAAAATTAGTGAAAACATTTAGAAAAATATTAGTTCGGCAAGAACATTTTGAAAAGAGTTGAAGTTTAGTGACTAAAATATGGTTTTTGCCTTACTACAACACACACACACACACCTTTTCTCCAATTTTTATTCCATGTGCAAAGCAATTTTTTGGGGGGCAAATTGCAATTTGGTTATTCATATTTTACCAATAGTTACAATGTGGTTTCCAACAATGTAAATTTTGCAACCCCTAGCCAACATTGTCAATTCGTTGCAATCTAGTATAAAATCAGTTAAAAACTAACTTTCGTTAACAAAGATGAGTCATGTGCCTTGCAGATGATTTTAAGGGGCAACATTGAAATTTGACATAGGCATTGCCAAAGCTAATACGTAAATATTTACGATCAAAAGAGAATCGTCAAAGCTTGTAATTCATTTACCGTAACAAAAAAAAACTGGGAACAATACCAATGAATCATAAGCAAATGTACACACTACAGATAATAATACATACTAATTCGTTAAAGTACTCAAAATAAATACTTGTGGGAACATATTTAGTCCAAAATTGAGCTCAACAACGAGCATTTGAGATAATGAAACACATCAAGACCTTCTAAAACACCAAATAAAGCACCAGCGACGATATTAAACACAAAATTCCGCCCAAGCAGGATCATAGAAACCGATGTCACTATCGCCCAAACAAAGCAATCAGAACTAACTAATTTGCCCCTTTAATTTGATCTAAATTTAACAAACCTATCCATTTGTCAGCAAATTGAAACCTTAAAGTCCTCAATTGAGTCATAAGGTTAGGAATTAATGAAGACGACAAGTAAAAGGATGCGACGAAGCAAACCCTAAAGGAGTGGCCGCTAGGAAAGGACCAGTGGTCAACGACGAAAGCGAGGAACATATGTTTGTTATAAATAGGGCGGGGACGGTGGACTAGGTATTTGACTATGCCGATTACAATGAGGTCCAGGACGGCGCCGATTAGGAGGTTTAGGAGAAAGGTGCGGAGGATGGGGGAGGTGGTAGAGAGAGGAGCGAGGAGGAAGGAGAGGACAACGGGGAAGAATAATCAGCCATCCCCGGAGATCTCAAGAGATTTTAGGAAGGAGCGAGGGAGTATTGGTTGGGTTAGGTTGTGGAGGTGGGGGGACATGACGGTATCAATATTAATCAGACGGTGGAGCACCGTCGGAGGCGGCGGCGGAGATCGTTTTGATTTCATAGTTGGACACTTAGGATGACGGTTGAGTAAATGTTGTCAATTTTTCTCCTTAAAATTTATGTGCAAGGCATATGACTCATCTATCTTAACGAAATTTAGTTTTTAACTGATTTTATATTGGATTGCAACAAATTGACAATGTTGGCTAGGGGTTGCAAAATTTACAATGTTGGGAATCATATTGCAACTATTGATAAAAAATGGATAATCAAATTGCAATTTGTCCCCTTTATTTTGTGTGTGAAATTTTGATTTTTTTTAATAAAATGGGAAAATTGATTATATTAATATCATAATTGTCGTGTTGATTCGTCAGTTTCAAGACTAAAATCGACATATAAAGCCCTAAAAAGTAGAGCAATCAATTCGGGATAACGGGATGGGACGAGACGAAACTATGATATCCCGCAACTACGCGGGACGGGACGGGTCGTCCCGAATTCTTCGCGGGCCTAAAATACCTCGTCCCATTCCAAATCTACCTCGGGACGCGGGACAATACGAGACAATGCGGGACAAGAAGACTCTAATATTATAAAACTAAAATCCAACTGAGATGATGTCAAAACATTAAATTGAAAACATAAGATTAATCTTTTACAATCCAACAGGATCAAAACTTCTTAATTTCATAAAACAACTTAATCAACACAAAAGACAATGTATAGTTGAAAAAAAAAAACTAAAAATTAAGTGCTAAAATACCTTTGAGGCTAAAATAAAATTAAAAAAATATTAAAATTAAAAAAATGCGGGATGTCCCGTCCAATTCTGTCCCATCCCGCTTTGTCCTGCGTCCCAAACGAGATGTCCCAAATAGACCCGCTTTTATACGGGATTAGAATATACTATCCCATCCCGCCCCATTTATATGATGAGACGAGACGTCACGACGAAACGATTCCAAATTAGCGGCTCTACTAAAAAGTAAAAACCTTGTTTTACAGAGATAAGAAAGTTAAATTTTTATGCTTCACCCATCCAAAAATTATTGTTGTTTTGTAACATGTTAGCCTCTAAAGGATTGCTTACATTTTTTTTTTCACAATTCATTATACGTTTTGCAAAACTAAAAATTTAAAAAAGTGGATAATAAAAATATTTATACATATTTGTATTTAAAATTCATATATAATAAACTTTTTCAGAGTGTAACCATGTTTTGGATAAATAGAAAATTTATATAATATTTTTTAACAGATAATTAATATTCTCACAATCTTGAAAATATAGTCCAATTTTTTTGGAAGAATGCACCATAAATTCTAAAATACTATTATAATGTCTCATAATTTTTTTCATGTTGTATAATCATGTTGTGTTATTTTGTAAACATATTGCATACATGCCTAGCAAATGAAACGGGAAGGGAATGGAGACGATGGGTAACATACAAGATGAAGCAACTCCCATATTTTATTATCATTTTATTATCATGTTGTATTATTTTATAAATATATTGTATACTCCCTCCGCTCCATTAGAAATTATACACTTATTGTACATGTGTGGATTAAGGAAAAAAATAATGATATAAATGTTGTGAGTGTAAAAGTAAAATATGAGAGAGAATGAGTGGAGGGAATAGTAAATTATAATGGTGTTGTGAGTATTAAAATAATGTAGGAGAGAGAATGAGTGGAGGGAATAGTGATAAAAACTTTCCATTTTAGGAAATGTGTGATTTGTAGTGGGACGCACAAAAAAGAAAAGTGTGTGATTTGTAATGGGACGGAGGGAGTACATGATAATTAATAATATTTAATACTGAATATAATACAACATCATGTAGCAACCGGCGACCAATTTTCGGTGGCCGATGTCGGCAGTGGTGACAGAGACAATATTGATGATAATGTATCATACTCCCTCCATCCCAGACCAAGGGTCCTCGGGGGGGATTTCACGATTCTTAAGAATTTTTTTTAAAGTGGGTAGAAAATTTTAGGAAAGAGAATGTAAAAGTTAAATGTGTGGTAGAGAATAGGAGAGAGAATGTAAAAGTTAAATGTGTGGTAGGAAATAAGAGAGAGAATGTAAAAGTTAATAATATTTAATAGGAGAGAGAATGAGTGGGAGGAATAGTAATGGTTTTTTTGTAAATATATGGAGATGATAAGGGTATAAATATATGGAAAACTTTCCATTTAAGGAAAGGGACTCTTGGTCTGGGACGGAGGGAGTATTTTTTAAATACTCCCTCCGTCCGCTTACATGGTTCACACTTTCTATTTTGGGCGTCCATTTACATGGTTCACACTTTGTTTCTTTCCTAAAAAGGAAACCTTAAATCACTATTCTCTCCACTCATTCTCTCTCCTACATTATTTTAATACTCACAACACATTATAATTTACTATTCCCTCCACTCATTCTCTCTCCTATTTTATTTTCACACTCACAACACTTTCAATATAATACTCTCTTCTTAATCCCCCCGCAAACAGTAAGTGTGAACCAACTATGCGGACGGAGGGAGTATTTCATATTGCATATAGTATAATATATTACTGCATATAAACTTATAGAGCATTTAATTTAATGTGCAACTTGAAGGGAAGTGATTTGACCCAAAAGAAACTTATGGATAAAATTTCCATCTTTTTTTGTTTCAATTCAATTAATCGTTGATCAAGATTATATAGGTGATGATTCAGAAATCGATCTGGATCATTCTTATTGCAGTAATAGGTTGTAATCCAGCTAATATGAACTGAAACCACGAACAAACGACTAATCGATATGTCTCTGGCTAAAACTCTCCAACGTGATGATGTTATGTCAAGTTATATGGTTAACTGTATGGAAATGACGTAATCTCAAAATAGCCAAAATAACATTACCTTTTTACGTTGGAAGTTGTCTGTTATATATAGTGGTGATATGGGATGTTTACGAATCCCTTGGATCACGGAGATAATGGGGGCGTAACGGTCTCCGAAATTGTAGAAGACGGTTACAAATCACGACTTGCGTAAGCACACATGTTGTTTGGTTGAGGTCGACTGAGTATTCGAGGTTGACCTGAATTCGTGCCTTAGATGTGCAGAGATTGCACAAGTAAGAGTCGTATGTCGGACAAATATAGATCGGGACCAATAAAGGTCGGACAATGAGATAGATCGACTGATCTGTATTGATGGGCTTGGGGAATTGTGGCCATATTATAGGCTCACTTTATTTGATGTATGAAAGCGTGAGCTTTTTTAGGGAACTACTTGTTTCCTCATTTAATTTGTCTTCTATTATGGTAAGAAGATTTTGAGACTTTCATGGAGATTTATAAGTATATTACTTTGACTAGGAATTGTAAATATGGTAAATATATTTTATTTATGTACATAGTTTTATATTAGGACTAACCTACTAATATTTGATTTCCTTGTGAGTGTGATTATGTTTTTATACAGGAAAAGGATTCTCACAAAGGAAGAGGTCGATTGCATGAAGATCTTCTCAATGGTGCACTATATATTCAAGGCATTCAGCACAAAGAGATGCTACGGTTTTTAGAGAGAAAAATACACTTACTTCATAGCATTCGATTGAGTTGTGTTTAGGTTGTGAGCTTACATCCGTAACTCACATCTAGGTTTTTATAAAGTTCTCTTGTTTTACTTCTGATTGAATAAGTCCTACTTGGAAAAGGGGAGTTGTTCATATCATAGAAGGTGATTAGAACTTATTTAGTATTTTCATATTTTAGTTTTTCACTTATTTGTTTTTGTAAGAAACAAAAGTTTTTATAGTGAAAAGTTTTTGGGTGTAAGCCTAGTTTGCTGATCACACAGATCAGTAAGCGTATATAACTCTTGAGTTATTGCATTTAATTTGCTTTTAAATTACTTTATTCTACGCATTATCTCAAGTGGATGTGTGGACGGTTGTGAGACACATCCGTACTCACATCCTTTGCCTGTTGCGTGATCCAAGTTTCCTAGCTACACGAAACTTTCAATTGGTATCAAAGCCAACTCTCGAAATATTACTGAGTGTTGATCCAGAAAGTGTAGTCATTATGGAATGCCAAAATTACCAAAATAGGCCTCCTGTCTTGGATGGCACAAATTATTCTCTTTGGAAGTCTAAGATGCGAAATTACATCAAAAGTATTGATGAAAGAGCTTGGATGTGCATTCTTGTTGCATGGCAACCTCCTACTGTGGAGAAAAAGCCATCTTCTGGTGTTGGTGAGTCCTTTTTTGAAAGAAAACCTGAAGAACAATGGACTCTTGATGAAATACAAGCTGCTAATTACAATTCAAAAGCCATGGGTGCTATTTCCAGCCATGTTTCTGGGAATATGTACAAGCTTATAACAAATGAAAGTATAGCCAAAACTGCTTGGGATATTTTGCAAACTCAATGTGAGGGAGCACCAAGTGTGAAGGCTACCAGGCTTAGAATTTTAATGGATAAGTTTGAGTTACTTCGAATGGAAGAAACTGAGGATATTGTGTCATATCGCTAAGATTCATGAGATTTCAAATGAATGCACAAGTCTAGGAGAATCTATCTCCAATGCAAGACTTGTTAGTAAAATTCTAAGGACCTTACCTGAGAGGTTTAACATTAAAGTAAGCTGTGATTGAAGAAACAAAGGACACAAACACTTGTAGGTCTTGACACTATCATAGGAATCTTGACCGTGTTTGAGCTTAACCTTGAGGCTCGAAGAAGAACAAAACACACAGTCTTGCCCTTAAAAGTCTTCGCTCTACCAAAAGAGCTTGTGGAATTATCCTCTGAAATTGACAAGTCTAATCTTGAAGATGAGGATGTAGCTTTTATTTCAAAGAAATTCAGTTCTATCTTGAAAAATAGAAGGATAAGCAAATTCCCCAATAGACCTACTTCAAAGATCATTTGAAAAGCCAAAACCTAGCACGATTAATCGGATTCAAGAAACCAAGTTTTGAAAATAAATCATCTGAATCTGTCCAATGTAGGGCATGTCGTGGCTTTGGTCATTATGCCAATGAGTGTGCCAACACACTTAAAAAGAAGGGAATGAGCTTAACCAAGCTACCCTTAGTGACAGTGAGGATGAGGAAGAAGAAGTGGCTAATATGTCTGTCTTAAATTGCCATTCTGTGTTTAATGCCTTTTCTGCAGATATAGAAGAATATACTCCTGAAAATCCCTTGGATGTGGGCTCAGTTGTGTACACATCTGGTGTCACATCCGAACCGTGCTTGAAGCTGTTTCTCTGTAAAAGGAGATTCAGATGATGAAGATGAAGAAAGGGACATTCCCTATGAGGAACTTTTTGCCACATACAAGGAGCTGCATACAGATTGGATGAAAAGATTGGACAAAATAGAGGTACTTGTTAAGGTAAACAAATTTCTGTCTGATAAATTGGCTGCTTGTGAAGATGAAAAAGCCTTACTTTCAAAAGAAAATGATGCTCAAAAAGATACCATTGCAAGACTTGAAGTCCTTGTGACCAAAAGAGAAGTTGACCTTGAAAAATTCAAGAATGAATATGAAAAAGCTGAAAATACTTTTACTAAGTTAAACAAAAGTAAAATGAAAATGGAAGAAGCTTTTTCTATGGGTCAACGTGACAAAATTGGTATAGGTTTTGAAAATAATTTTGTAAAGGAGGGATGTGAGGCTTCTACCTCTAAAAGTATGAAAAAACAAGCTTTTAAAGAAAAAGTCATTCTGAGTGAGAAGAGACCAAGGAAGAGGCATTACATTTGCCATTACTGCCTAGCTCCTGGTCACATTAGGCCCTACATTTACAAACTCAAGGCCGATAAAAAATGCGGTAATTTCAAACGGCCTCGGATGTGTGAGAAGATGTATGCACATCCTAACACACATCCGGTCAATCCGAGACCTCTGCAACCCAAAAAGAAAACTGTTAAACAGTGGGTAGCCAAACCAATTACCACCTGCAATGTTGTCTACTCTTCCTCAAGAGTACTGTCTATGGCTCTTGGTATTTTGATAGTGGGTGCTCTAGGCACATGACTGGAAACCAAGCAGTCCTTCTTGACTATGAAGTAATAAATGGAGGGAAAGCAAATTTTGGTGGAGGTGCTCAAGGAAAGATTGTTGGGAAAGGAACCCTGGATGTTAAGGGTCTCTCAAAATTGCACAATGTGTACCATGTGGAAGGCTTGAAAGCCAACCTAATAAGCATCGATCCAACCGTGTGATGATGACCTATTTGTGAAGTTTGATAAGCACTTGTGTGAAGTGTTTGATAAGGATAATAAATGTGTGTTTACTGGTCCTAGATCTGCTGATAATTGTTACCAATTTGGTGACAATCTTTCTTGCCTAAGCTCAAAAGCTAATGATGTCAATTTGTGGCACCAAAAATTAGGGCATGCTAGCTGTAGAACTCTGGAAGAACTTCAAAGGTTTGAAGCCATTAAAGACCTCCCTAAAACTGAACTTCAAGAACCCTGATGTATGTGGTTCATGTCAAAAGGGAAAACAAACAAAAGCATCACATAAAAAGGTCCAACAATGCTCCACAACTAGATGTTTGGAGATGATTCACACTGATTTAATGGGACCTATTGAAGTAGAAAGCTTTGGTAGGAAAAAGTATGCCTTTGTGTGTGTTGATGATTATTCTAGGTACACTTGGGTAATGTTCTTAAGAGAAAAGTCGAAACAATTGGAGAATTCAAAAATTGGTACAAGAGGGTTAGAAATCTTTATGGTCTTAAGGCTGTGAGGATTAGGTCTGACCATGGCACTGAATATGAGAATCAAATGTTCACCAATTTTTACAATTCTAAGGGAATCACTCATGAGTTTTCTGCACCAATCACCCCACAGCAAAATGGAATTGCTGAAAGAAAGAATAGAACCTTGCAAGAAATGGCTAGGGTCATGCTAAGTTCAAAGAACTTGTCCAAAAAATTTTGGCGAAGCTTTAAACACTTTGCTTGCCATATTGGCGATAGGGTGTTCCTAAGGATTGGTAACCTTTGTCACCCCATATCAAATCCTCCTTGGAAAGAAACCAACTGTAAAATATTTTCATGTGTTTGGTTGTGTTTGCTATATTCTCAATGATAGAGAATACCTGTCCAAGTTTGATTCAAAAAGTGACAAAGCAATTTTCATGGGCTATTCCACAAACAGTAGAGCTTACAGAGTTTTCAATCTTAAAACTAAGACCATTATGGAATCTGCTAATGTTAAATTTGATGACTCACTTGATCTTAACCTCAAGACTGCTGAGGATGATGTTTCAGGTTGCTTGCTGGGTTTGGAAGGATGAAGAAACAGTCTTTGAAAAATCAAAAGAAGCTTTCAGTCTTGATAAAAATGTTGAACCTGATAAGGATGTAACCAAGGATGTGGACACATCTGCCTCCACATCTGAACCCACATCTGCACCCACATCCACTCAAACTCCTGTAACTGAGGACAGTTCCTCTGATTCTGATCAGGATGATGCTCCAGAAGGTATTGTGAATGGGTGTGTGGATAGGTCAAAGGATATCCCTTCTAAAATCCAGAAAAACCACCCCACTTCACAAGTTGTGGGAGATGTGCATGCTCAAGTGAGAACTAGACAAAAGGACAAAGTTGATTATAGAAAGATGGCTGGTTTATGGAGTTGCTCCTCAGCATACTCCCAGGTAAGCTTCTGTTGTTTTGTTTCTAAGATTGAACCTAAGAATGTGGCTGAAGCATTGAAAGATGCTGACTGGATTATGGCTATGCAAGATGAATTAATTCAATTTGAAAAGAATGAGGTATGGACTCTTGTCCCTAGACCCTCACATGGTAATGTCATAGGAACCAAATGGATTTTCAAGAACAAAACTGATGAGCAAGGTGTGATAACTAGAAATAAAGCTAGGTTAGTTGCTCAAGGTTATACTCAAATTGAGGGAATTGATTTTGAGGAGACATTTGCTCCTGTTGCAAGAATTGAGTCCATTAGACTTTTGTTAGCCATTGCTTGTTACCTCAAGATTACTCTTCATTAAATGGATGTTAAGAGTGCTTTTCTAAATGGGATATTAAATGAGGAAGCCTATGTTGAACAACCTAAAGGCTTTGTGGACTCCAAATATCCTAACCATGTGTATAAATTGAAGAAAGCTCTGTATGGGCTAAAGCAAGCCCCTAGAGCTTGGTATGGTAGGTTGACTGACCATTTGCTTCAACTAGGATTCAAGAGAGGTGAGGTTGACAAAACCTTGTTTGTAAGAAGAAATAAGAAGGAGATTCTTGTGGCACAAATCTATGTAGATGACATTGTGTTTGGATCAAATTCTGATCCAATGCTAGCTGAATTTGTGGATAGCATGACTTCCACATTTGAGATGAGTATGGTAGGAGAGTTAAACTTTTTCTTAGGCTTACAGATTAAGCAATTCAAAGATGGCATGTTCATTTCACAGTCTAAGTATGCCAAGAATCTTGTGAAAAAATTTGAGCTTGAACACTCTTCACATCAAAGAACCCCAATGGGATCTTCCCAAAAACTAAGTCATGATTCTGATGGTGAGAGTGTTGATCAAACCCTTTATAGAAGCATGATAGGAAGTCTGCTTTACCTCACTGCAAGTAGACCTGACATTATGTTCAGTGTATGTCTCTGTGCAAGATACCAAGCCAACCCTAAAGTGTCCCATCTTAAAGCCTTGAAAAGAATCATTAGGTATGTGAGTGGGACTGTAAACCTAGGTCTGCATTACTCCAAGGAAACAAACACCAATTTGGTTGGGTACACCGATTGATTGAATTTGGAAATAGTGATGATAGAAAGAGTACCATTTGGTGGATGTTTTTACCTAGGTAATAACCTTGTGTCTTGGTATAGTAGGAAGCAAAATTGTGTGTCTTTATCAACTGCTGAAATTTGAATATGTTGCCCTTGGGAGTTCTTTGCACACAATTACTTTGGATGAATCAAATGCTAAAAGATTATGGATTGAATAGCAAAGTTTTGACTGCTTTTTGTGATAACAAAAGTGCCTTGGACATATCTAAAAATCATTCCAACATTCTAGAACAAAGCACATTGATATTAGACATCATTTCATCGAGAGATCTTGTAGAACAAAAAGCGTGTGTCGGAATTTGTTGGGACCGAAAATCAATTGGGCGATATATTTACAAAGGCATTAGATTTGAAAGAGATTTTCCTCCTTGAGGAAGTCTCTTGGCTTGTGTGATATCTAAGGTTGTGAGACCGGATGTGTCTCACGTCCTCTAACACATCTGTAGATTAGTTTAAGCTGAAAAAAAAAAAAAAAATTATAAAAAGAAAAATCCAAAAATATCATGCATTAGCACGAAATTTCTCAGTGTGGTCACTTGTGAGTCCTCATCTTGACATTATTTTTTGATCACTTAATTGTGAGCACTTCCTGTTCATGTTACCTTTTGGTGACTTGATATAACCTTCCTAGGTATCTCACAGTGGGTGCTAAAAGAAAAAAAAGTGAGAAAGCAATGCTTCACCCTTAGTATGAAGCCATACCATTGTGATCAAGTGATTTTCATAAGAAAAATTGAAGTCAAACTTGATAAGATCATTGGGAAAAAGGGCTATCTTTGGGATCAAGTAAAGTGAAAGCTACTCACATTGCAAAAATCCACATCAAAAAATTGGTGGATGCATCCTAGAGGCTGTGCAGATTGGATTATTGCTCATTGACTTTTTGTGATCTAAATGTGTCCCAATATGTGACTCACATCCTATGCCACATTCATAAGCTGAGAATATTTCCTTCACCTATGTGTTTGCATCATGCTAGGCATATTGCATTTTTAGGACATATAGGAGCTTTGTAAATATGCTAGTTAATTAATTTTCTTTCCTAGTTCATTCTTTGATTATATAGGTTTTTGATCTCCAATATCTTTTATGAAAGAAAAAAGGTGTGTATCAATTCTTGTTTGAAAAGGTTGGAAAATTCTATTGGGATTCTGTTTTAAAATAAAAAATTTGGCCGAGACATTTTTGTTTCCATAAAAATCTTACAAAATCTTGGTTTATTTTAATCCCCTATTTTCTTGGAAGGTGATTGTGTGTGGTAACCTCAAAGGTTTCTAGCCGTTGGTGATCTCTTAAGGATCTTGTGTGTGTTAAACCTTTTTGGAGAAGGTTTCCTAATTTTAGTAGGAAAGGGGGAGCTGTGAGTATTTATTGAGACCTCACATCCGTCCCATCCCCCATAAACCTTGATAAAACCCTTTGTTCTTCCTTTCTCTTTGCACACAATCTCTCAACATTGCTTTAATTTCTCCATTAACTGCTTCACCTAACCCAATTTGTTAAATCAAATGGCCGATCATTCAAACATCAGAGAGGAAGATGTTCTTGACATTGCTCCTATTTCAATAGCTAAAGGCGAGGGTTCTGTTGTCCTAAACCCTGTGATTTCCAAATTTCTTGCGAAATTTTCATCGCCTTCACCTTCGTCTGATCCTTCAATGGAAGCTTCTTCTCCAAAATCCCCCACATTGGAACCGGTTGCTGAAAACCCTAAAGCTCCATCCTCTCCGGTGATTCCACCATCGGATGTCGCCCCTGTCTCAACCTCGGTGGAACCTTCTTCAACCAAAAAGAGGAAGCTTTCCCAAGCTAAACCCCCAAAGCCTGCTGCTCCTCCTGTGCCCCGTCGAAATCTTCGTCGTTCTGGTAGGGTTCGCAAACTGTCAGAAGCTGACAAGGCCAAGAATCTTCAAAAACCTGGCGGGAAGCCCTCTACTGCTATTGCTCTTGAAGAAGATGAAGAAGAAGAAGAGGTAATTCCTCCTCTGATTAGGACTAAGTCTCAACCCCCAATTATTTCTCCCTTGGTTGTTGACCCTGTCCCTGTAATTTCCCCTTCTGTGGATACTCCCCATGTTGATCCCATTACTCCCCATGTTGATTCTGTTTCCCATGTTGATCTTTTTGCTCCATCTTTTCCAATAATACCATCTGATCCCATTATCCCAGTTTCCACTCCTTGTGTTGAGGTCCCACCTCATATGGATAATGTGTCTGCCCCTGTTATAGATACCTCTGCTCCTGTTGTTGAGCCATCTGTTCCCTTGGTCTCTAGTCCTGTTGAGGACCTTATATCCTTTAGTGATGAAGAGCCCTTAGCTAAAATCTTAATGGATTTAAAGGGTAAGAAAAAGGTGGCTGCTACTGATTTAGAGCCCATTGATGATGAGACTGATTCTAGTTATGATAGTGATGACATCGCATCGATGAGAACTACAAGTTAGGGAGAGAAGAGTTTGATCAAGAAAAGAAGACCAAGAGTTAGACTCCTCTGCTGGCGATGACACGAGATAGAATCCATCCAAGTCTCATTCCCTTCAAAGGATGTGTCTGAGGATGTGCCCACATCCAGACGCACATCTACAAGGAAGAAAGTTGAAAAGGGTATGTCTTCTTCTGTTTCTGTTATCTCTACCCCTAAACCCTTTTCCAAGAAGTTTTTAACCAAAAAGGCATCTGATAGGTTTGCCTTAATTTCTTTCAAAGCCTTTGTTATAGAGATGAAAAGGGATAGGGAAACCTTTAATAAGCTTGGGATGGACAAATTCTTTGAGGAAAGAGGATTATTCTTAACTGTTGATCATCCCCTTCCCTTCTATCCTAAAATGATTTATGAGTTTTATGCTAATTTGCCTAAGGGATTAGATAAAAACTACTCTTCTCCTCCCACTGTCTATGTTAGAGGAGTGTTTGTCCCTTTTACCCCTTCTGTGATCAATGATTGGCTTGGGTTGAATGATTTTTTGGATGAATTGCTTTCTATTGAGGATGATGAACTTGTGTGCCATTACACATGGCAAAGTATCCTCTTGGCCTGTGAAGCCTAAAGACTTAGGAAGTGGATCTTTATCTTCCCTTTACTGTTTTCTTCACTCCATCCTTGTTGCCAATCTTTGCCCCTCCAATAATAAAACCTCAGTGACTAGGGTGCAAGCCTTGCTTCTTTACAGATTGGGAATTAAGAAGCACATTAATTTTGGTGACTTTATATTTAGAAAGATTTGTGATTATGGAGAGTCTCCATCAAAGAAATGGTCTTTACCCTATCCTTCCTTGATTTCCCAAATCCTCATTGCCAATGGTGTTAAGCCTGAAAAAGGAGAAGAAATTGTTGACAATTTTGCCCTGTTTAAGGAATCTAAGACCTTGCTTGATCCTAAGCAAAGACATGTGGATCTTCCTTTGGGTACAGTTCCTGAGATTGGTATGGAAGATGTGGACACATCTGGTGTCACATCTGAAGAGAATTTTGTTGCTCAGATGAAGGACTTAGATGCTGCAATTGTAGAAGCTGAAGCTCAAGCTCAAGCCTCCATTGCCCATGCCAACAATCTGAAAGCTCTTAGGGATAATCTCCTTAGATGGCATGCTAAACTTTCTTGTCAAAAAGGGGGAGAATCTAGGATTCTGCCGCTTTGGAAGTGAAGTACGGAATCTTTGCTGTTAATCTTCTTCGCTAAAGCTATGGCTGGTTTTAAGTGGAGACATTTTGATCTGTGATTTAGGGGGAGAAAAGTTTTTTGGTTTTTTTGTTTTGATGGTGGTTAAAAACAATTTATAATTATATGTTTTAGTTTGTTAGTTTCTAAACAATGGTTTGTAATAGTTTAATTAGGACATGACTGAATGGTTTTTTGCTTTTGCTTAATGAACTGCTGGTTTTATGTTCTAATTCTTGTTTTGCAGCTTTTATGTGTGGATGTGTATACACATCTGGACACACATCCATTCAGGGGGAGTTATGTTTTTCTATATTCTGTGGTCATAAATTATGTTTGTTATAAATCTTTGGTTTTGACCAGAAAGTCCAAAATAGGGGGAGATTGAAAGCGTGAGCTTTTTTAGGGAACTACTTGTTTCCTCATTTAATTTGTCTTCTATTATGGTAAGAAGATTTTGAGACTTTCATGGAGATTTATAAGTATATTACTTTGACTAGGAATTGTAAATATGGTAAATATATTTTATTTATGTACATAGTTTTATATTAGGACTAACCTACTAATATTTGATTTCCTTGTGAGTGTGATTATGTTTTTATACAGGAAAAGGATTCTCACAAAGGAAGAGGTCGATTGCATGAAGATCTTCTCAATGGTGCACTATATATTCAAGGCATTCAGCACAAAGAGATGCTACGTTTTTAGAGAGAAAAATACACTTACTTCATAGCATTCGATTGAGTTGTGTTTAGGTTGTGAGCTTACATCCGTAACTCACATCTAGGTTTTTATAAAGTTCTCTTGTTTTACTTCTGATTGAATAAGTCCTACTTGGGAAAGGGGAGTTGTTCATATCATAGAAGGTGATTAGAACTTATTTAGTATTTTCATATTTTAGTTTTTCACTTATTTGTTTTTGTAAGAAACAAAAGTTTTTATAGTGAAAAGTTTTTGGGCGTAAGCCTAGTTTGCTGATCACACAGATCAGTAAGCGTATATAACTCTTGAGTTATTGCATTTAATTTGCTTTTAAATTACTTTATTCCGCTGCATTATCTGTGGATGTGTGGACAGTTGTGAGACACATCTGTACTCACATCCTTTGCCTGTTGCGTGATCCAAGTTTCCTAGCTACACGAAACTTTCAATGTACATCTGAAATGTTATAAACCTTGTGCATAGCCAATTACTTTTATTACGTTTAATAGGTATTTAAATTTTTTTAAAAATGTTATTATTAGTATTATTAATGAAGCATAGTAACAATTTTCAGAATTTAATAAATATTGAAATTATGTTAAAAAAAAATGGTACAAATAAATCAACGAAAAATCTAAGAACCCAATCAGTCTTTAGACCTTAATTCTTCGTTCAAAGGCGTGATTATTTTGGAGTACCAAATTTAAGTTTGACTTTCCTTTTTGGCAACTGAAAGAGTGGAATTCAAGATTAATTATTGACCTTTTTAATTATCGAAGTGAGTCTGATTTACATACTAGTTTGCACATTTAAGAGACTCTTAAAACAAGAGTAGCTCTTTTTGTTGGGTTTGTTGTCATTAAATTTGGGGATGCCTAAATTAGTTAATTGAATCAAAATTGAGTAATTTCTGTGACAGCAGCTGGGGCGATCGCGCAGAGCTAGAGGGGGCGATCGCGCCAAGTTTCTGAATTAGTGGATTGATTCATATAAATATATTTATATGAATCAAAATGTTTATTGTATAAATTCTAGAGAATTTTATTCAAATTTTCTTAGCTTTCATAGTGTACATTAAAATTTGAATATTATTATTGAATTATTATTGTTATTAGTTAACTTTTAATTTTATAAATGATTGAACTAACAATATAGTTATTGATGCTGCAAGAATCGTGTTGTAATCAATCTCCGTCCAGCTGCAAGATTAATCGCCTGACTTTTGACCTGAAAATAGAACTCACGACTAGCCGGAATGGTCTCCGTCGAAGACCCTCGGGCGTGAGAATAAGTATGGTGTATATGAGAGCTAAATATTATAATGAACATATGTATTCAGAATAACAAATAGCAATTATCTTGAAACGGTTGATATTGTCATGTATTTATAGTTGTTGATGAGAAATATAATTGTAGTAGGATTACATGAAATCCCTTGAATTACGGATCAGATTTGTATAAGATATTGTGTCCATAAATAACTCCTGTTTTGTAGGAATCCTGTTATGAAAAGATTTGTAAATACGTCTGGACTCTGTAGGTCGATGTTTACTGGAAGGTCGAGGTCGCCTGGATCTAGGTCGACCTGACTGCATAATAGGGTCGAATGATACCCGAATAGAATCTGGATCGTAATGTCGGATCAAGCTAGGTCGGGACCTTTTGAGGTCGGACAATGAGCTAGGTCGACTGATCTCGCTGATGGGCCCTGGGCCTGATAATAATTGGGCTTAGCCCACTGACAAGGTGGTGGCAATAATACGTAAATAAGTGGGCTTGCTCGTTGGGCCTAGCCCGTCACTTTTATTTCGTTCAGTGGCCCCCAACTTTCTGAGTTGATTTTTGTCGACCAGAAAGTTATGAGAAATTTTCAATTTAGTTTTGAAGTAGATCATAGGTCGATGATCGAACTGCTGTTTGGTCGACCAATGGTGACGTGACTCAATCCTGGACGTTGACTGTTGGACGGTTGGATTAGTAAAAGCGCCATTTTTCTGTAATCATTGCTATTTTGACGTTTTGGAAACCGCCTCGAAAATCGCTTTCACGTATTAATTGTGAAATTACTCGTTTGAATTTTTCCTTTTCCATTTCAATTAAGGAAAAATATAAAAAGAAAAAACCCTTTCCTATTCGAACTTTTACAACCTCCGAGTTCTGAATATTCCCAGCAAGAGCAGCGACGCAGCTACCGGTTTTCTTCACAAAGCCGAGCCTTCGTTTCTTGTCATAACCACTCTTCGTCAAAATCGATTAAGGCACCCATCTTATTTCCTTGTTTTTAGGTTTAATTTCTGTTTTTCCTTCGATTCCGCCATGGCTAGGACCTTTAGTAGTGAACCTGGATCTTGGTATGGCTACTGTGCTATGAACCGTAGGGTATATAAATATCTAGGTGGAATGTGGAAGGAGATGTCCATTGATGAGTGTGTTACCATTCTGACTAGGTGGGGCTTGCAATTTAGCGAACTTGAGCTTCCTGTGGGAGATGAATTAGGTGATTTATCACGAACTGCTAGATCACTTAGTGTTATGCTACATTAGGGGACCCCAAAAACCCTCTTTCCTTAGGAACAGTCAAGGCTTCCTAGGGGAATCTAGGTCGCCCTTAGGTAGGTCGCACGAGTTTGTATCTAGGACTGATTCCCCTGTTTCTTCTTCTTCAGATATGTCGACCCAGGCATCGGCTAGCTCCTCCTCGGGCAGAATTGTGGATGCCTTCTACTCAACTGTTGTGCCAGGTCGCAACGAGAGAAGATATGTGGTCCCTAGACCAGAGACCGGAATAAAAGTGTTGAGTCCAGGTTGGAGCTTCTCTACAACTTTTTTGAAGTAGACAAAGGGAACTACCAACTCACTCATGTTACTCCTCGCTAGAAGAAAGCCCACGGATGGGAGAATTGGGCGCTGAACCCCATGAGAGTGGCCTTCTTCTATGGCCAGTTTGAAGCTGGATTGAGACTCCCACTGGACCCCTTTATTTGTGAGTTTTTAGAGTGTATGAATGTTGTCCCAATGCAAATAGGAGCCAACTCTTGCAGGGTACTAGTGTGTTTTGCCATGGCATGTCGCTTCCTAGGATATGAACCTTGTATGAAGGTTTTTAGGGAGTTCTTCAAGGTGGCCTTTGACAAGAGAACCCAAGGGTATAGTACTCCAGCTAGGACTAAGGCCCCCAAGCTGTTTGTCAACCTGCCTGATAAAGTGACGGGTTGGAATACTCACATGATATTGGTCGAAAGCCGATCTGGTTAGGAATTTCCTCTCCCCACGAATGAATCACAGGAACTGAAGGAGGAAGAATACTAGGCCCCTGACTGGTGTAAGGATCTGTCCGATAGATTGCGTTTGGTCGCTGATAGAGGACCAATTAGTTGGGAGTTGCTGGGGAGCAATAAAAATAACTTTATACAGGCAGGGATGTTGCTGGGAGATGAAGATGTGGCTCACTTAGCCTTGATAGTGAGAGGTCCCATGTATCCTGATTGGGTGACTCACGCCTTAGGTAAATTCTCTGATAAGTGCCAGCTATGCCGAAAAACATCAGACTACTGTAGTACCCATGGAGAGCATGTTGGTGGTAAGTGTTTACTTGCTTTTATCCTTGAGCTTGATAATTAATTGCTAGGATGTAGAATTTTTTGCTCGTACATGCATGTAGAACTTTTAGCTCGTACATACATGTAGAACTTTTAGCTTGCCCATATTTTGCTCACTTGACCATGCTTTGATAACTTCTTCCTTCTGGTTTTTTGCAGTACTTACTCCTGAATAGCAAGCGAACATGGTTCGTATTATGAGTACTAGTCAACGGAAGAAAAGCGCCAAGAGTCATGGTGCAGCTAATGCTCGAGCTGGTAGAGAGAAGGAGGCTGAGGAAAGAAATAAGTTGCTGCCCAAGGAAGGATCGGGGATGGTCCCCCTTGAGGAACTTGAAGTCGAAGACCCTGCGACTAATGAATCCCCCAAGGATCAGACTACTAGAGCTGAAGCGGCCAAGCAAACCCAGGACCCAATGCATGAGGATCCTCCATCTTGGGGTAAGACGCCTGCGGTGGATCTTGATATTGAGGAGGAGGAGGACGACGATCGCCCTCTTAATACAAAGAAAAGGTCAAAGCCCAATCCCTCAACTGGGAAAGGGAAGGCTACTGGCAGCAGCAATCAACCCCCCACCATCCAAGTCTCCTATCCAGAGCTAGTCCAGGCTCGCGTAGCAAACTCAGCGATGTTCCCTTGCTCACCGAAGTAGATAGCTCGTGCAGGGAGTAGCCCGAGCTGGAGTTTGGGAAAGCTGTGGTAAGAAGGGCTGCCGATCAAGACCTGGTGAGCAAATTTACTGGGAAGGGGATGAGTGCAGAGATGTTCAAGGCCAGGTCGGGGCTGGTCCATTCTGAGGTAACATTTTAGAGTTTATTCATCGCTTTCCCTTCTTGATTGGGTATTTATCTTGTTCAAATTTTTAGTCGATATGATCCTTGAGCATTCTTGTTGTAGGCTGTTGCTATGGTTGAGCTGGCTACCAGTTATTGGAAAGCAGCTGAGGAGCAGGAGAAGTTAGCCAAGACCATGCTTGGCCGAAAGTCCGCCAAACATGCTAAGTTGAAGGAGGAGCACTCCGACCTGGATGCTGCCTATGAAGTTTTGAAGTTAGTTAAGGATGATGCTGTGGGCAAGCTAGGGGAGGCCCAAAAGGAACTCGCTGGAGCTAATCGGGAGAAGGAGGCGGTCAATGCTGAACTTGAGATGACCAAGAAGATTCTCCATAGTCGAGATGAATTTTTGGCGAAGCTGAATGAGGACCAGGTTGCAGCTCGGGCCAAATGGAAGGAGGAGGCTGATGCTCAAGCTAAAGCTGCAGTGGAGGCTTACAAGGACAGTGATGAGTGTTTCAACAACACTCAGAGTCAAGCTTTCACCTTTTATGATGTTGGTCGACGCCATATGGCTCGACGCATTTTGGTGGATCCTTCGGTAGATATTCCGATTCAGCAGTTAGCAAAGTGGGCCTCTGAGGAGCAGTACGACATGGCTGCCTGCCAAGGTCACCCTCTTGTACCTTACAATGATAACGATCTAGCTGCCCTTGCTGCTGAAGATGTTGATATGGAGGCTGAGCCTTGGGTCGTTCCTCCTATTGAACCAGTGAACTTTAATACTATGCTCCATGAGTTTGAGAATCCTGACGAGCTGGATTTCGAAGGGGACACCCCTCTAGGCATGGATTTACTGAATCTAGCAAGCTCAACAACCTTCAACAACAGGAAGCAACATCTGGCCCCCAATCTGATATCAATGATCAAGCTGAGGACGATCCTGTTGCTTGAAGTTTCTTTTATGATTAATTTGGCAATGTAACAAGACAAGTTCCAAACAATTTTTTTCTTTTATGTATGTATTAATGCCTTGGCCCAGCTTTTGGGAGGCATCTTATCTTGACATGTTTTTGTTTAATCGTAGTTGACCCTTCATACTTTGAATATTTTGCCTTGATCCTTGTTATGAATGTATGTCGAACTAGATTTGACAAGATAAATGAGATCGCTATGAGCCTTTGGTCGGACTATTTTCAGAAATAAAGTCAACCTAATACTTGGCTCATTTGATAATGGGATTGACTAAGAGTCGAATCTTATCTAGATCGAGGTCGACTGAGGGTCGGACTTGGTTAAAGGAACGAGGCTGACTAAGAGTCGAGCCTGTTAGAACGAAGTCGACTATAAGTCGGACTTGTTAAATGAACGAGACTGATTAAGAATCGAGCCTGTTTAAAGGAACGAGGCTGACTAAGAGTCGAGCCTGTTAAAACGAAGTCGACTAGGAGTCGAACTTGTTAAATGAACGAGACTGATTAAGAATCGAGCCTGTTTAAAGGAATGAGGCTGACTAAGAGTCGAGCCTGTTTAAAGGAACGAGGCTGACTAAGAGTCGAGCCTGTTAAAACGAAGTCGACTAGGAGTCGGACTTGTTAAATGAACGAGACTGATTAAGAATCGAGCCTGTTTAAAGGAACGAGACTGACTAAGAGTCGAGCCAGTTAGAATCGATGCACAAACGTAACACAATTTTAGATCGAATAGAACGGCAACTTTTTTGAAGTAGCAGTACGATTACATAGAAAACGGAGAGCTAGAACTAGAACTAAACTCAAACTTGAAAACGGAAACTTACTTTGAACTGAACTAGAAAACTGAACTAGAAGTAGTATCTGATAAGGTGGGTAGCATGCCACGGGTGCTTCAATTCTTCACCATCTAGATGGGTGATCATGTATGTTCCCTCCTTGATAACTCGAGTAACAATGTAGGGACCTTCCCAGTTGGGAAATAACTTGTTCATCTGAGTTCTCCTTCCGGTTGACTCAATCCTCCTTAACACGTGGTCGCTTACTTGGAACGATCTTATCTTTACTTTCTTATCGTGATAGCTCTTAGTTTTCTGCTTATAGTTGATCATTCGTAACTGAGCTGTATCTTGCTTCTCGTCGATCAAATCCAAGTCGATTAACCTATTGGTGTCGTTCTTCTCCTGGTCAAAGAAAATTACCCTTGCTATGGGGAATTGTAGCTCAGTCGGTGCCATGGCTTCTGATTCATATGCAAGAGCGAAAGGGGTTTCACCCATGGGCCCCCGAATGGTTGTGCGGACTGCCCAGAGAGCGATGGGGAGTTCGTCCAACCAGTTGCTATGTCTACCAACTAAACATGTCTTGAGTGCAGAGAGGACCAACTTGTTCGCTGCTTTAGCTTGCCTGTTGCCTTGAGGATAGGCGACTGAATATTTCCAATGTTTGACTCCTACATTGTTCATTTCATCTTCGAAAGCTGCGGAGAACTGTAGCCCGTTATCCGACACTATAGCTCGTGGGATCCCAAATCGACACCAAATGAATTCGTGAAAGAAGTTGATGGTGTTTTCCTCTGTAATCCTGGCTAATGGCTTAGCTTCGACCCACTTTGTAAAGTAATCAATAGCAACGATCACATACTTGCAATTTCCTCGGGCGGGTGGGAAGGGACCAATCAAATCTACTCCCCACATATCGAAAGGCCAAGTTGCGACCACTGGAGTTTGCTCGGTGGTAGGCAAGTGAGGTAGATTGGAAAACCTTTGACATTGATCGCACCCTTGAACGAAGTCGTGAGCGTCAGCCCTCATGTGCGGCCAATAATAGCCCATTATGATCAACTTGTCGGCCAAAGTTCTGGCCCCCAGGTGTCCACCACAAACTCCACTATGCACCTCGTACATCAGCTGGGTAACTTCTTGGGGATGGACACATCTCAATAAAGGCTTAGTGAAGGAACTCCTGAATAACGTGTTTCCTTGAATGACGTACCTCGGAGCCTTTTTCTTGATAGCTCGAGTTGCTTTCTCGTCATCAGGTAGCTCGTCGGTCTTTAAGTAAGCTCGCATTTCCTCGATCCAGCGCTTGGTGTAGACCCAATCTTTAGTAGTATCCTCCAGGCATTGGATCTGAACCCTCTCATAAGCTGGATGTTCGAGGTAAGAGATAGGTTCCTCATATGGTTCGTCTGATGTAGCCAGTTTTGAGAGTAGGTCGCCCAATTCATTGTCGTCTCGATCAACCCTCTGTATCTCCCAAAATTCCAAGTCTTTGATCAGTTCCTTCACCAGGTTGCAATACTTGACCAAGGTGGGATTCAGGACCTCGTACTCTCCTCTAACTTGATTCACTATCAACTGCGAGTCACAGTAAGCTACTATCTTGGTCGCCCCAAAGCACTTTGCGTATTCGATGGCTACGACCAAAGCTTCATATTCGGCCTGGTTGTTAGAGGCTTCAAATTTGAATCTCAATGCTTCCTCGTAGACTGTCCCTGATTCTGGCTCGACCAATACAATCCCAGCCCCACTAACGTTCTTTGTTGCCGACCCATCTGAGTATACTTTCCAGCAATCGTTGGGCAAACTTATGGTGGGCTGAGTTGCAGGCTCCTTTCCTTTTACTTTCTCCTTCTGAACTCGTACTTCGCTATCTTCCTTGGTGAACGTAAACTCGACCAAGAAGTCTGCCAAAGCCTGAGCTTTCAATGCCTCTCGAGGCCTATACTCGATGTCGAATTCTGTGAGAGCAATTGACCAGTTGAGTAAGCGGCCTGAACTTTCTGGCTTGTGCAGAATCTTCCTCAGAGGTGCATTGGTAAGCACGACAATAGGGTGCGCCAGAAAATAAGCTCACAACTTCCTGGAAGCCACGACCAAGGCATATGCTACCTTCTCTGCATTATAGTATCTACCTTCCACTTCAGATAAAGCCTTGCTTACATAATACAAGGGCTTCTGAAGCCCTTCTTCTTCTCGAACTAGAACAACGGCCACGGCTTGATTGCCAACAGACAAATAAACGAACAAGGTCTCCCCCATGACCGGGCTGCTCAATAACGGTGGGGAGGCGAGATATTCCTTTAGATATTGGAACGACGAATGACATTCGGCCGTCCACTCAAAAATTTTTGTCCCTCTCAAAGATTTAAAGAAGGGGAGAGAACTTTCTCCCGACTTAGCAATAAAGCGACCTAGGGCTGTCACCCTACCATTGAGTCAATGCATCTCCTTGATATTCGTAGGCTCCTTCATGTCGACCAGAGCCTTGATCTTTTCTGGATTTGCTTCAATACCTCGCTGAGAAACCATAAAACCCAGAAACTTCCCTGCTGCTACTCCGAACATACATTTGCTAGGGTTGAGCTTCATGTTGTTAGCTCGCAAATTGGCGAACGTTTCCCTTAGGTCGACCACGTGACGTCCGGCCTTTGTTTTGATGACCATGTCGTCGACGTAGGCCTCCATGTTTCGTCCAATTTGGGAAGCAAAGACTTTGTTGACCATCCCTCTGGAGTCAGGTCTCTACTCCGAACACACATTCTTCTAGGAATGAGCATCATATTATAACTTGATAGATGCCCCCAGCAGCTTGGAAGGCCGTCTTCAATATATCATCCTCATGCATCTTAATTTGGTGGTAGCCTGAATAGGCGTCGAGGAAGCTCAATGTGGTGTGTCCAGCTATAGAATCTACGAGCTTATCGATCCGAGGTAGAGGATAACAATCCTTTGGGCAGGCTAGATTAAGGTTGGTTGATCTGTAGACATAGGTCGCCTATGATGACTTGGTCGACCATATCTGCATCTGAATCAACCATAGTATCTTGAGATGGACGTGTCGGCTCAGTCATGACATGGTCATGTGAGTGATGGGTCGTATCATCCACACAGGTGATCGTAGATAGTCGTGAAGTTATGGTGACTGATTTAGAAAGCTTCAAGTATCCCTCAGGAGTATCAACTTCTAGCTCCCTCTTCTTCCTTGTTCGAAGAACATGATCAAGGTATGCTCGAGCTGTACTTTGCACACAGCCTACTCCAGCTAGTGTAGGGAACTTAACTCGCTGATGGGGGATAGAGGCCACCATTCCAAGCGTGACCTGGCCAAGGATACCCAAAATAGCAGCATAATTACTATTTACATCAATAACAATAAATGTTACCTTGGTCGTAACCCTGAATGGATGCTGTCCTAGGTCGACGTCCAACTCGATCTGTCCTCTAGCGTCCACCCTATGGTTGGTGAAGCCTTCAAGTCGACCATCATAGAGCGACAACTGCTCCTTTGTAAGTCCCATTTCTTTGAATGTTTTGTAGAAAAGGATATCCTTGCAGGTCCCCGTGTCTACCAAGAGTCTGCTCGTTGTACACCCATCAATTAATCCTGGGATAATGAGAACTTTCTCTCTGGACGCCATGTTGGTCGCTAGCTCGTCAGGATAGAAACTGATAACCTCATCTCTGATGTAGCTTCTAGGTGGTACATGGGGGGCTTTATTGAGCTGGAAAATCTTGTGCTTCAGGGCAGTGTTGCTAGCTTGCTCAGTAATCACTCCCAAATTCAGTCGAGGTTGCCTTGGCTCTTGCGTACCTCCAGTTGCTCGCTCACCTCCGCCAGGCTGAGCTCCTTTCACATACCTATCGAGCCTCCCATTGTCGACCCACTTCTGGATGATACGTTTCAGACTCATGCAGTCCTCTGTAGTGTGACCCGTATCCTTGTGATAATCACAGTATTTGCTGGTATCCCTTCTGAACTTGTTTCCTGGGTTCATTGGGGCAGGTAGGCCTAGCTCGACCGTATTCATAATTTCAGTGTGACTTACTGTCAACGGGGTAAAAGTCTCGGGCACTCTCTCAGTCGCCCTAGTTCTATTTTTCCCGTTCTTGTTGTTACCTCCATTCTTAGCTGGATCCTTCTTATCAATATCTGCAGCCTAAGACTTACGACCTTTTCCATTCTTCTTTTCTTTCCTCTCTTCAGTTATTGCCACATTATAGGCTCTTCCAAATAGTTCTTGACGGGTTTTCACACTCCTGACTTGTAGCTCGTAGTCTAAGTCTGCAGATGTCACCCCATTCCTGAAGCAATTTATTACTTCCCTATCCGTCAGATCCTCTTCAATTTGGTTAACCATCTCCTTGAACTTGGTATAGTAGCTCATCGAGCTTTCATTCTTCCCTTGAGCCAAATTGTTCAGGTCGGTGACTGTCAACTTTCGGGCTCCAGCTGTCGAGAAGCGATCTAGGAACTTATTTCTCATGTAATGCCATGTGGTAATATAACCTGGTGCCAAACCACAAAACCAGGTCAGTGTTGCCCCTGTAAGGGTGCTGGTGAGTGTCTTGCACATCAGATCATCTTCGGTGGAGACGAAGCATATGGTAGCCTCCAAATGCTGCAAATGGTTCTGGGCATTGGTCGCACCTGAATATTTGTCAAGAGTGGGCAACTCGAAGCCTTTGGGAGGTCATTTCTCAAGCAATTCTCTAGACAAGGGACGAAGAGTAAAATCATTTCGTTCGTCCTTTCCAGTATCCTCCTTCCTGTCGGCCTCCCATTGCTCTAACCTCATTTTCCACTGCAACCATTCCCTAGCATCTGGATTGTCATCCCTTGCATGGGAGATGTCGTTGGATCTCTGTCGCTCATCATGGTGAGGTTTCCTCCTTGAGTTGGCCATGTGCCTTTCACTTCTGGGGGGAGTCACCTCTCTACCTCATAGACCTCTATGAAAAGGCGACCTTACTGAGTTTACCGGCGACCTGCGTCTATCTTCCCTGACTGGCGACCTGCGCCCATTCCTTTCCCGATGAGAGTGCAATCTAGCCGATCTGACTGGCGACCTGCCCCCATTTCTCTCGCGGTGAAACTGCGTTCTCTCTGTTTTAGCAGGCGGCCTATACCTATTCTTTTCAGCCTCCCTGTGTCGCCTAAACTATGACTCCGCTTCCTGTTCCCTATTCGTATTGAGATGACTTCGCAAGTCGTCAGGTGGAACCGGTAAGTGGGTGCGAATGTGAGGTATGATCTATCGTCGCCATTCTGTCTGGCACTCCCGCTTTACCTAGCACTTCCGTCGGGCTGCCTGTGAGAGACCTGTTAGGGGGCTGCCTTTTCCGACCTTCTGTCATTCTGCTCAGGCTCTTCCTCCATCTCTAGCAATTCTGCTAGAATTCTAGTCCGCTCCACTAGCATCTCGTTCCTACTGAGGGGGTTGGTTGAGGGACCTCGTCTGTCGCCTGCAGCCATTCGCCCTGCTTGTTGACGCTTTGGAGGGGGCTGTGCTCCTTGCTCGACCATAGGTATTTTCTCCCGTCTGCAATCTGGCATGCCTCTGCCATCAGCCACGCTATTCGAACGTGTCGCTCTCCCGTGCTGACGAGGCGGAAGAGGAGGAGGCATGTTAACATTGCGGTTTCCAGCATTCGTATTAGCACCAGTGTTCCCTTCATTATGCTCGTCCGAGGCTTCTGAAACATGACCATCAGAAGTCACCATGATGATGAGTTGTAAGAAATTTTGAGGTCAAAAAGCACGATTCCCGAAAATGGAACCAAACTAATGCTGCAAGAATCGTGCTGTAATCAATCTCCGTCCAGCTGCAAGATTAATCGCCTGGCTTTTGACCTGAAAACAGAATCCACGACTAGCCGGAATGGTCTCCGGCGATGAGTCTATGTTGACACCCATGTCCAAAAGTCATAGTAGAATTGGTGCTTTTTTTTCCTTAATTTTTTTACAAACTTGTAACTTGTATTCGTGCTCTAATTAAATGGATTGACGAACATGAAGCATAATGGAGTAGTCGGAGTAATGGGATATTAATCCCACATCGTCTAGAAAGTAGGAATTGAAGTGCTAGAAAATGGAGTAGTATATATTGAGATGCCTTAGCATTTGAAAACCAATAGAGATATTAATTCCACATCGTCTAGGAATTGAAATGCTAGAAAATGAAGTAGTATATATTGAGAGGTCTTAGCATTTGAATCTCAATAGGGATATTAATCTAACATCGTCTAATAATTTAAATGCTAGGAAATTGAGTAGTATACATTGAGAGGTCTTAGCATTTGAAAATCAAATGATATCCCACATCGTCTAGGAATTGAAATGCTAGGAAATTGAGTATTATATAAGGGGTGTGTTTAGTAAATGACATTAGAGGATATGAACCTAGCCTTTATTTAGTATAGGTTCTAGTTTGAGCGGGAAAATGGGGGGTATGTTGAAGTGATTTGCACTTTAGCCTTTATATAATTATTATAGATTGTTCAAAACATTTTTTATAAAGCAAGTGGATAAAAAGTAGGTTATGTAAATAATAGTATTATTTTTTTGTAATTATAGAATTTTATGAGGATAAAGTGGTTCAAAATATTATTCATTATTTGTCATTTTAGGAATAAAGCGAAGAATGAACTTTAAATTGGGACATACAAAAAAGAAAAATGTGAATTTTAAACTGAAACGAAACGCATGGAGTAGTAGCTATTAATTATTAGTTAATACTTTAAGCTAACTATAATAATTATTAATTATATTGTTATAACTTACCAAATATAGTAATTATTATATATTAATTAATCATAGTGAACTAATATATGAATTATTAATTTTCTACTATTATAAATGACCCAATTTAGAATTTGTATAT
Organism: Adenophora triphylla var. japonica; assembly: GCA_022495995.1. Lineage (NCBI taxonomy): Eukaryota > Viridiplantae > Streptophyta > Magnoliopsida > Asterales > Campanulaceae > Adenophora > Adenophora triphylla. The sequence goes on along the minus strand of JAFEMH010000149.1, from coordinate 868,121 downwards.
ACAAATTAATAATATTAACTAACTATAATTAATTGATGTTGTTAATTATCAATAATTAATTATTAAAGTATCTAATAGTTTAGATAATATATACTACTAGTTACTATATTATATTAAGTAAGTATAATAGTAAAATATTAATAATTATTATAATAATCAACTATTAATAGTTAACTATAATAATTAATCATTATTATTTAACTATAATATATTTACTATTATAGTTAGCTAATAATAATAATAATTAACTAATACAGTTAACAATTATAGTTAATTATTAATATTGTACTATTATATTTACCTAATATAGTAATTAATACTCCCTCCGACCCACTAGAAAAGACACAAAATTTTATTTTGGGTGTCTCATTTAAAAAAACACTCACAAAATATAAATTTTTTAATACTTATTTATTTATGGGACACAGTTGTAATACTCACAATAAATATTCATTTACTATTTCTTACCCCACATTCTCTCTCATATCTTACCTTTTATACTTATAACACTTACTCAACTATATACTTTCCTTAATTTTTTATGCAAAACTTATTTTGTATCTTTTCAAATGAAACGGAAGGAGTATATATTATCTAATACTATTACTTAACAACAAAAAAAATGAAAGGTCACATAAAATTAACATAAAATTAAGGAGTGTGTGGTGATGTGTCTTAACAAATGAAAAGTTTAATAAAAAATTGTCAATATGGCATTATTTATGCCTTCTCACCTACTTTTAATATACTACTTTCATTCTGATTTAATGTTTTAGTTTGATTTGACACAAGTATTAAAAATATTAAAAAAAAAGTAAATGTTTTGAGCATGAAAAATAAATAGAAAATAGAAAATGGGTAGAGAGTTTTTGTTATAAAAATGACAAAAAATAAATAGAAAATAGAAAATGGGTAGAGAGTTTTTGTTATAAAAATGACAAGTGAGTATCATTGTTCATTTTAAGTATTAAAACAACTAAGAATGTTGATGTGATCGTATAAAATGAATTGGACCCAAAGTACTAAGGATCGAGCCCATTAGCTCGTAATGGGCCGATCCACTATACTTGGGCCGTGTAAGAGGACTGTGGCAGCGTGCGACATTAATGTGGAGGAAGCGACATTAATGGAGTGGACAACACTGCCTAAAATGAGGCAAATGTAAGAAGGCGCGTGAGGGTACGGTTTTGTGAGCAATAGAGCCATGCGAGAAACATGACTGAGCCGTGGCAGACCTTATGAATGTAGGTATAAGGGGAGTATGTTTTCTGCGGAATATCTGGTTTAGGGCGACATTCAGGATGTCGCCCCCTTTTTCCTGGATTGTCGCCAATTCGACATGGGTCCCTGAGCGTTACCAGGACACCATTTCGATTGTCGGCTGCATCCCTAACCCTAAAATATTGATGATGGATGATTGATGTGACAAGGTGAATAGTGAAATCCCACTAACTTGAGATTGGTTGGGAATCCTTCCTTGGATGATTGACAAGTGTCCGCCTATGTGCAAGGCACATGGGGGGCTTGGGAGTATATAAAAGGTGAATAGTGTCATTTGCATGGTAAGTCTATCTCTCTCTACCCTCTCTCTAGGTTTCCATTGTTAACCCTACCACCTTGATCATCTAACCTTATTCTCACGCCGGAGGGGGTTCGCCGGAGTCACTGATAGAATATTATTTCTCTACCCACTTCTTGTTATAAAACCCTCGCAAGTACGAGTGCCAACTTGTAGCAATATACTATTGTAGGGGTCGAACCACAAGGACTCAGGTTGTTTGTTTTAGAACAAAGGTGCACAACTAAACAAGTAAAGGACAATGGGGGGGTTTGGTTTTTTTTTTTGGACTAACAAAACTAACAATTAAACTAATTAAGCAAGTAGACAAGGAGCGAGATTTAACAATAAAGAGAGATAATTTCATGGGTTGAGTTTTCACAAAATCATTAATCTATGCCATTATAGAAATATCTAAAGTAATTGATCTCAATCTAGGGTTCATCACTATGCAAAGATTGGTACGGTAAGGCGGCCGGGTTTCAATCTATTATTTCCAATTTAATTACTTTTCGCAAATCAAGTCCAAGTAATTTAACTATGAAAAATATGAAGATCAAAAGAATAATAGAACCTAAATCAATTTGAATTCAATCAAGTGGACAAATTGATTTAAACTTAAAGCTTGAGTCTTTGGTAAAAATAATCCCCAAATCAATGGTGGAAAATAAACCCAAAATGGTTAAAAAGCATTTCAAGACTAAATCAAAGTCTAGAGTAGCAATCTTTAACACTTTCATGAAAATAAGCTAAAAGGAACTAGAGAGATCAATTTAGAAATACAAAACATTTATGGCATAAATTAATTAAAATTGTTCAACTACAACCCATGAAAGTAAATATTTAGCTAGACATAGAAATAAAAATTAAAGACATAACAATAAAGAAAACCTTGTATGGATCAATGGAGTTGGCTCTCCTGCGCCTCTTTCGTCCCAAAAATGAAGCTTCTCCTTTTTTTTTTATCCCAACTTGAACATTCCACCCTAAAATAATTACACATTTTCTCTTAAAACCAAGGAAACACAATTTCTTTCTTTTAGTACTCCCTCCGTCTCCGTCTCGCATTTTAATCTTTTCTCCACCAAAAACCACTCAATTTCCATCATTTCAACCTGAAATTAAAATAGCACTAACAAAATAATTAAACTACATTTTTACTCGGAAATTTTGCAATAAATAGATTTTAGAACGTATAAAATGGATGTAAAAAATATATCCATCAAATACCCCCAAACCTATCTTTTGCTCGTCCCCGAGTAAAATAAAACACCACAAAGCTAAATAATAACTACTAGAAAGCAAACAACAATAAAAAGATAAACCCAAAGTTTTTGCGTTGTCCAAAATGCCATAGGTTTGCCAACAAGAACGTCTCAGAAACCTCACCAAGAACACCAAAGATAGGGTGATAGCCATGAAAAAGAACTTCCGAACACATTGAAGCATTCAACCTTAAATTTCCATCTAAGCCGGTGAGGTGGAAGTGATATTGTGGATCATTGTCACCAACCTAAATTCCTTTATAGATTCATTTTGTCATGTCCTAACTCAAAAGAGGATGATGATGCACTAACGCATAAGGAAGGTGTCCATAGGCACTCTTACACAATTGCTAACCCGGTTAACTCATATTCGGGACACGGCTTAGGAAGTTCACTACATTACATTATTGTCTCACTACAAAACTTTCTTCCTTGGTCACTTACAAACACTCAAAGATAGGGGGACAAGTTGAACCGCTAAACATATTATTTGTGTCACGTAGGTACAAGAATGTTTAATCATTCTCGGAGCGGGAATCGGTACCAAGGAATTTTTTTATTTTTTTTTATCCTTGCCATTCCTTTCCTCTTCTTAACGCGACACTTATTCTTCTTTTTTTTTTTTTTTTTTAAACATACATAACTTGATACTTGCCCCCTTTACAATACAATACAAGATTTCCCAAGTTGACCAACTCAAGCCATGCCCCAATATTTATTAACCTAATGACTTGATATTAACAATTGTGCAATCATGTTCTAGCAACCCCGAAAATGACAAAATGATCCTATAAAAGTACTTAGGCCAAATGACAATGATCCGGGAGAAATGAAAGTGGAGTTGTGATGGTGCAACTAAGGTTTAAATGATTCACTGTACTTTCAATTCCCGTCATGACAACACACATAAATGGCAACACAAAATAAAACTCTCAAATCATCATAGACTTCAATGGCAACCACAAAATTTAGCAAAATGGACAATCCTTCCCTTTTTTTTTTTTTTTTTACGAATAGGGGACAACTATATACACTCCCTTATAAACCCACAAACTCGGGGAGATGCCTACCCCCAAACCTAAAACATGCTATGTCCTCATCGCATAAAGAATTAAAACATGAATTGATTCAAGGGATGACAAGACACAACAAAACAAGTAAATGACGTAAAATAAATCATACCACTTGGGGTGCCTCCCAAGAGCGCGTTTGGTTAAGGTAGTTAGCCCGACCGGATTCCCTCTCTCAAGGAGGGTTGAAGTTTGTCGCTTTATTCTTGGCATTTGTCTTCCGGCCCTTTGGCCATTTCTTGTCTTCTCGGGCACAAACGTCCACTTCCTTCCATGCACAAACTCCTTTCTCAAGCCATTCCGGTGGAGCCCAAGAAACTTTAGATGATTTATTTTTCACCCTTTTTCTCTTATTTTTCTTCTTGTTGGGGCACTTACCCCCAAACCTATTTGATTCCTTCACCTTTTGGACATCATTCTCAATAAAAACATTAGAGCAAGTATCTTGATCACATATATTCGCAAATAAAGTATCACATAGATCAAGAAATTGACTCTCTTCTTTAAGGACATGAGATTTCAAGGGGATCGGAAATGTGTGTGATGGCATCAACTCTTTTTGGGAGTTGTTTGGGGGGTGATACGACCCGTCACTCTCAAAGTGTTGATCGGATTTAACATTCATATCCAAGGGACAAACGCCCGCATTATCCCCAAAATTCCCACCGCCATTCACACTATATCTCTTAAGCGCAATGTCCTCAATGTAACCAACAAACCCTTCCTTTGGGGGAGGTTCTTTTATGCTATCAAAAACTGAAAATTTAACCTCCTCCCCCATCCAAGTCAAGGAAATCCTACCATGTGGCACATCAACGATAGAGTTGGTGACAAACATAAAGGGTCTCCCAAGCAATATGGGGACTCCCAAATCATCAATATTATGATTTTCCATACATACCACCATGAAGTCAACCGGGATCACAATCTTATCCATTTCAACCAAAACTTCTTCAACCACTCCTAAGGGACGCGTGATTGATTGATCCGCTAATAGCAAGTCCCTAGTAGGAGGTTTTAAGTTTTGCAATCCCAATCTTCTAAAAACATGATAGGGCATGACATTTACACTTGCCCCAAGGTCCATTAACCCTTTAAATTGTAGACCCCCCAAAGAGATTGGAATAATAAAGCTTCTGGGGTCTTTCTTGACAATTTCCTTTTTCAAACCACTCACACCATTGGTGGGTATAGGGTTTTCAACATGGGGGAGGGGAGATTCTAGATTGTCATTAAAAGACACATTATTCATCATTCTCAACTTACTCTCTTCCTCACTAACATCAACATTATCATCATAAAAGGAAGAGAGAAATACCTCCTCAATTTCATCGCTTTCATCCCACGCCATGGTAATTGCCTTAGCTTGTTCAGGTGGGTGTTGAAAGTTTTCTTGCTTTTGATTTTGCAAGGCCCCTAACAATTGCCCAAGTTGGGTTTGCAATTTTTCCATTGCGGCCTCATGATTTCTTGAGGCTTGTTGTTGCTCTAGCTTAGCTTGATGACTCTCAACCCTCATTTGTCGGTTTTCGGCCCTTAACTCGTCCATGGCAACTTCCCATGGGGCTTTCCTTTGCTCAAATTGCTCTTGTGGGATTGGATTGTGGAGTGGCTTGAATTGACTCCCTTGGCCTTGGTTGCCTCCCCATGAAACATTGGTGTTATTCCTCCAACCCGCATTGTAAGCATTGTTCCATTGATTGTTTTGAGGAGGTCTTTGATATTGGCCTTGAAAACCTTGCATAACTTGTCCCATTCCTTGCATGGCATTTACCTGTTCATTACCAAACATCGGACCATTTGGACAATCATGAGTAGCATGGGAATTTCCACAACAATAAGCACAACTATCATTAATTACATTAGCATTTGAAGAAGAAGAAGCACCTTGCATGGACAATTTATCAATTTTTTGTGTCAAAATAGCCATCTGCCTAGCCATATCATCATTAGAACTCAACTCATGCATGCCTCTACCCCTAGTACCCTTTTGTTGAGAATTGGCTCCCAACATTTCAAAGAGCGATTGGGTCACATCCGGGGTCTTAAAGCCTAGATTTCCCCCGGCCGCATTATCCACCATAGTTTGATTCGTGGGATTCAAACCATCATAAAAAGTTTGGTGCAAAATTGGCAAGGGAAAATTATGATGGGGGCATTGCATAAGAAGCATCTTAAATCTATCCCAAGCCTCATGAAAGGCCTCTCCCGGGTCTTGTTGAAATGTAATGATCTTTTGTCTAATGCTTCCTAAAAGGGAATGAGGGAGATATTTCCTAAGGAAAGCATCATGCAATTGTACCCATGTTGTTATGCTAGTAGGGGGAAGGTACATCAACCAATTCTTTGCCGCCCCTTTTAAGGCAAAAGGGAAGCACTTGAGCCTTAATTGCTCTTCGGTGACACCCGCTCGTCCCGGAAAGCCTGAAACGGTCATGAGATATTCTTTTAAGAAGCTTAGGGCATCCTCGGAAGGGAGCCCATAAAAGTTAGGCAACATGCTAAAATATTGCCCTTTTATCTCATGATTCTTTGCCGCCTCGGTGAGGACAATACAAGAGATGGCGGTGTCAACCTTTGGTCTAAGAAAGTCATTCATGGTCGGGAGTACCTCTTCCGCCATTTCAAAATTTTCTTCTTCTTCCCCGGTGGAAGAAGTGCTAATTTCACAAGAATTGCTACCTTCACTAAATTCCTCAAAAAGCCCGGAAATCGAAGTATCCGAATCCGTTCCGGAACCACGAGTAGGAGTTAAGCTCCTCTCGAACCTATCGATGGCGTTGTTCGCTTGAGCCAACAAGGGGTTCAAGGAACGTCGCCCAAACATGCACCAAATAAACTAAAGCAAACAAACACCCAAGTCCCCGGCAACGGCGCCAAAAACTTGATGGAATATTATTTCTCTACCCACTTCTTGTTATAAAACCCTCGCAAGTACGAGTGCCAACTTGTAGCAATATACTATTGTAGGGGTCGAACCACAAGGACTCAGGTTGTTTGTTTTAGAACAAAGGTGCACAATTAAACAAGTAAAGGACAATGGGGGGGTTTGGTTTTTTTTTTGGACTAACAAAACTAACAATTAAACTAATTAAGCAAGTAGACAAGGAGCGAGATTTAACAATAAAGAGAGATAATTTCATGGGTTGAGTTTTCACAAAATCATTAATCTATGCCATTATAGAAATATCTAAAGTAATTGATCTCAATCTAGGGTTCATCACTATGCAAAGATTGGTACGGTAAGGCGGCCGGGTTTCAATCTATTATTTCCAATTTAATTACTTTTCGCAAATCAAGTCCAAGTAATTTAACTATGAAAAACATGAAGATCAAAAGAATAATAGAACCTAAATCAATTTGAATTCAATCAAGTGGACAAATTGATTTAAACTTAAAGCTTGAGTCTTTGGTAAAAATAATCCCCAAATCAATGGTGGAAAATAAACCCAAAATGGTTAAAAAGCATTTCAAGACTAAATCAAAGTCTAGAGTAGCAATCTTTAACACTTTCATGAAAATAAGCTAAAAGGAACTAGAGAGATCAATTTAGAAATACAAAACATTTATGGCATAAATTAATTAAAATTGTTCAACTACAACCCATGAAAGTAAATATTTAGCTAGACATAGAAATAAAAATTAAAGACATAACAATAAAGAAAACCTTGTAATGGATCAATGGAGTTGGCTCTCCTGCGCCTCTTTCGTCCCAAAAATGAAGCTTCTCCTTTTTTTTATCCCAACTTGAACATTCCACCCTAAAATAATTACACATTTTCTCTTAAAACCAAGGAAACACACGGCTGAACATGGGGATTGGATTGGGCCAAAAAATCCTAAAGCCCATCAAAAATACAAAGAAAAGGCCCAAGAATGCACGGCAGCTGGCTGGAAAATTGCTTTGGCGTGGAAATGGAAATGGCTTGGAAATGGATATGGGCGGCCGCCGTAGTATCAAGGGCGGACGCCGTAAAGCCTCGGCCCAACATGGGCGATCGCCCAAGGAGCTACGGCGATCACTGCTTCCTTTTCTTTTTCTTCTTTCTTTATTTCTTTCTTTTAGTACTCCCTCCGTCTCCGTCTCGCATTTTAATCTTTTCTCCACCAAAAACCACTCAATTTCCACCATTTCAACCTGAAATTAAAATAGCACTAACAAAATAATTAAACTACATTTTTACTCGGAAATTTTGCAATAAATAGATTTTAGAACGTATAAAATGGATGTAAAAAATATATCCATCAGTCACCCCCGGCCTAGTTGACGTGTGCTCTTGTGTGTAGGCGACCAGTCAAAGAGGAAGCAGCCGAAGTATCCTCAACATTTCAGTTCCTGTGCAACCAAGATTTCTTATGGTAGCATCAGTTGGTTCCGTTGCCGGGACCTGAAATCTTCTTCTTTGTTGGGTTGTTTAGGGTTTGTGATTGGTAGAAGATCACCGTCAGTACTCTTGTTGCTGGGTTTGTGTTTTTAGGGTTCGGTGTTCTTGGTGTTAGTCCAAAAGTGGTTCCAGAGGTGACTGTGTTGGGTTTTCAGTTGTTGTGCCTCAGTTTGTGATCATTGATAAGCCCAGAAAGTGCCCAGAATGGGTCAAGAAAAAAATATCCAGGCGAAGGATACTCAGAATCTGGAGTTGGAGACCCCTAATCGCAAGGATACCCGCAACGCGAGATCAGGAACTATGCGGGAAGGCAAAGTTCATACGACTGAGACGGATTCGGCGGTTAGGAGCGCAAGGAGGCGAGAAGATAGAGAGCAAGAAAAGAGGAGCAAGGGAAAGGCTGGAGAGCAAGATCCCGTTCCATCAAAAACCGATAGTGCCAGGGCCGAAGCCGAACAACTAAGGAAGGAGAATGAATATATGATGAAGGTTCTCGCAAACAATGAGAGATTGAAAAAGATGGGTCAGGCACCCACTGTGATCCCGCCAGAGTTGTCAGTTGAAGTTGACGGGCAGGATAGAGGAAGGCAAAATGCCAGTCGGAGTGCGTCCAGGAGGGACGGTAGGTGAGCGAGGGACATGCCGCCGCCCGAAAGTACGGAAAGAGATCATAGACGGCGAGATAGGGAAAGAGCGAGATCCGAGGGCGCTGGGTTTAAGAGGAGGCGCATAGATCCAGATGAGGAAAGGAGGATTTACCACAAATCGGGGAACTCGCGTGAAGACTCGTATTATTTTGGATATGAAAGTGAAGAGGGGTCAACAGCAGACAGGGATTATGTGCCAAGCCGCTCAAGGTATTCGGATGATGAGGTTTATGAAGAAAGGTCCCAGAGGTCAAGGCGTTCTGATAGAGCTCGGCGGGATGAGCTGTCATCGCGCGATAGAGATCGCAGACGACGTCAAAGGGAGGATAGAGATAAGGAAAAAGAAAGGGCTAAAGTCGCAGAAGCTGAGAAGTTGGCAGAAGCAATTAAGGTTGCCGAAGCTTTGAAAGCCGCAGAGGCAGCCAAAATCATCGAGCAGGAGAACGTTAAGAAAAATGAAGATGAAAAATGGAAGCAAGAATTGGCGGAAATGGCAAAACGAGTGAAAGAGTTAGAGGCGGGAACCAAGCCCCCAAAAGGGAAAGGTTCCTATTTAGCCCCATTTGCGAAAAACATTCAGATTGCCGCCCCTGATCCTGCTTTTCGCATGCCAAATTTGCCAAGTTATTCTGGGGTTTCAAGGGCGAACACTCACATTGGAGGATTTGAAGTAACTTTGTCTTTGTTGACGGAAAATGAAGCAGTAATTTGCAAGGCGTTCGCAAGCACTCTGGCCGATCATGCTTTAGAGTGGTTTTTGGCCCAGCCGGCGGAGTCAATGCTTGGGTATCAAGATCTTAAGAATAAGTTTCTAGCGAGATTCAGTGGGTCAGGAGCCCAGCCCGCTCAAAAAACCGAGTTGTGCAGCTTGAAACAGAATGAAGGGAAGAGCATTTTGACTTTTACTGATAGGTTTATGGGAGTTGTAAATCGGATTGCCGATGTCAGTCAAAGCGAGATCATTATGCTATTTAATTCGGGATTGTTGCCTGGGCACTTCAAAGCGGAATTTTGTATGCGATTGCCTAAGACCACTGGCGAGTTGTATGAAAGGGTTAGAGCATATTGCAGTGGTAGTAAGGAGGAAGTAGTTAAGGTCGCCCCGCCAACAGCAGGTTCTGGTAAGAAGAGTGTTAAAGAAAGAATAGAGGTTGTGAAAGAGGAAACCAAAGGCGAGAAAGGAGGTCGCAGCGGGAATCGCACTGGTGGGGGCAGGAGTGGCCGTTGACGAGGCCAGGATCAAGGAAGGATGATTAAGTTTAGTAGGCTGAATACTACCTTGGGCGAGATCTTGAGAAAAGAGGAATTCCCAGTGCCGTATCCCATCAGAGAAGGTTCTTATGCAGCCCGTGATCCAAACAAGTATTGCGACTTTCATAAGGATAAGGGGCATAGTACGGACGATTGCTACAATTTGAGAAGGTTAGTGCAGGGAAAAATTGATGCTAGCGAGTTCAAACAATACCTGGAAGGGAGTAAAGCGCGAGATGAAGGAGTGCGACAAGAGAGAGAACGGGATCGAAATGTTGTTGATGTGATTCAGGATCCGTTGCCCAGTGTCGCTCAGTTGGATAATCAAATCATGATGTTGTCGCACAGCTTCGACATCCCTCCGTTTGTGGCTAGCGAGGATAGGGTAATTAGTTTTTCGAGAAGTGAGCTGGCTGCTACAAAGGGCCATGGGAACCAACCAGCGATCATCACCATCTGTCTGGGAAACAATGTAGTGCATTGCGTGATGGTGGATTCAGGAGCGAGCAGGAATGTTTTGTATTATGAGGCTTTCAAAAGGATGAATTATACTGATGCAAACTTGGTGCCCTACAAGGGATATCTAGAGGGATTTACAAATCATTCAGTCAAGGTTAAGGGGACGATTATGTTGGAGGTAGAGATCGGCGAGGGTGAGCAGGCGAGAAGTGAGCAAGTGGAGTTTATGGTGATTGATCTGGTTTTCGCATACAATGCTATAGTTGGGATTCCTTTTCTGTTAAGTTTTGAGATGGTTCTTTCTATCCCACATCAGAGAGTGAAATATCCGACTCCTGGGGGCGTGGGTTGTCTGAAGAGTGACGCAATTACAGTGGCGAGAAAGAAGAAAGAAATGATCAAGGACAAGGGGGCTTCCACTAGTTCGATGACGACAAAGTCTGATTCTCGCCAACTGAGGATTAACATGATTGAATTTGTGGAGACTGAGGATGACTGGGCAGTAACTGAAAGTATGAAGAATGGCACGGCTTTGGTTGTCGTAGGGGTGAATGATGAGGCAAAGCGAGATGAGATGATAGTTATACGACAACCTAATTGTGTAGACGCAGAGCAGAATGTCGCAGGAGAGTTGGATCTCGGTATGGAAGTCGTGAATGTGAGGCCAAGCCTGAGTTACGCTGGGGCTGTTCAATTCATTCAGATGAAAGAGCCCAGAATTGAGGAAATAATGGTAGAAGACATTGTCGCTGAGTCTGATGAGGATTGTGAAACAGTGGAGGTTGAGGATGAAAATGGGCGACCTACGGGCAACACATTCAATAACCCTGTGAAGGTAATTCCCGCCAGTGCCCCAATCAGCAAAAAGCGAAAAAGAATAGAGGTGGAAACTTTAGAAACGCGGGATGAGCCCGAGATTCAGGCTGGCGAGGAGCTGGAAGAAATCGAGATCAACAGATACTTCCCAGAGCAGCGGGTTAAAATCGGGAAGCAATTATTCAGGGATGAACGAGAAAGGTTGGTCGAATTTCTGAAGGATAATTTGGATGTGTTCGCATGGCGGCCAGAGGATACGAGAGGGATTGATGAGAATGTCGCTTTACACTGTTTAAATGCCAATCCCAATGTTGAGCCATTCAAGCAAAGGGTTAGACACTTGTCGCCAGAGAAGGAGAGCGCGGTTATGGAAGAGGTTGATAAATTATTGAAGGCGGGAATCATAGAGGAGATTCAGTATCCAGTTTGGTTGGCATGTCCAGTCATGGTATTGAAGTCGAATAAGAAATGGCGGATGTGCATTGATTTCACCGACTTGAATACCGCCTGTCCAAAGGATTGTTACCCGCTGCCTAAGATTGATAAGCTTGTTGATTCAATTGCGGGTCATAGGGTCTTCAGTTTTATCGATGCGTATTCAGGGTACCATCAGATTAAGATGTGCGAGAATGATAAGGCGAAAACAGCTTTTCGAACTCCCAAGGGTAATTTCTGTTATAAGATGATGCCTTTTGGCTTGAAGAATGCCGGGGCGACTTATCAGCGAATGGTAAATGAGGTCTTCAAGTCGCAGATCGGGCGAAATTTGGAAGCTTATATTGACGATATGGTGATAAAAACCAAAGAGTACGATCACGTGCTGGATCTCGCGGAAACATTTGAAAATCTAAGGAGGAATTCGATGAAGCTGAACCCAAGTAAATGCACGTTTGGCGTCACGGCGGGAAAGTTTTTGGGTTTTCTATTAAACAGGTGCGGGATCGAAGCCAATCCCGAAAAGATTCAGGCTCTATTGGATATGTCGCCGCCCAAATCGATCCGCGAGATACAGAGGTTAAACGGAATGATTATCGCCTTGGGGAGATTCATATCCAAGTTGGTAGAAAAGTGCTTACCATTTTATAAGGTTTTGAAAGGGGTGAAGAGTTTTGTATGGGATGAAGAATGTGATGTCGCTTTTGAGCAAATGAAGACCTATCTGGGTAAGCCGCCTTTGTTATGTAGTCCTGTTGAAGGAGATGAGCTATTGGTATATTTGGCGGCTTCAGATTTTGCGATGGCTGCGGTTTTGGTTAGAGAGGAGAAGGGTAATCAGAGGTCGATTTATTATGTTTCAAAGGCGTTGAGCGAAGTGGAATCACGATACTTTAATGCCGAAAAGCTGGCCTACGCTCTGGTGGTGGCGGCACGAAAACTAAGGGCTTACTTTGTCGCACACTCCATTGTCGTATTAAGTGATGCCCCTCTAAGGAAGATTTTACAGCGGCCGGATGCTGCAGGAAGGTTATTGAGATGGTCCATTGAATTGACTGAGTTTGATCTGAGATATGAATCCCGACGCGCAATTAAGGCGCATGCTTTGGCAGATTTCATAGTGGAGACATCTTTCACAAGGTCGCAGGATGAAACAAAAGAGAATACGTGCAGAGAGAAAGCGGAGAGGCAAGCTGGGCCTAGTCTGATGGTAGAAAGGATAAGGCCGCCTGATTGTTGGCTTTTGTATGTCGATGGCTCGTCATCGAAAGAAAGGGGCGGGGCGGGAATCACCCTGACCTCGCCTGACGAAGAGATCAAGTATGAAAAAGCATTAAGGTTTACCTTTAATGTTTCAAATAATCAAGCTGAGTACGAGGCATTGATTGCCGGGGTGGAGTTGGCTCGAGATCTGGGGTTGACCAAGATAGCGATTCATTCAGACTCCCAGTTGATTGTTAATCAAGTGAAGGGCGATTATGGAGTTTTGAGTGCTGTCTTGATGAAATATTGCAATTTGGCGAGAAACCTGTTGAGAGGATTCGAATTTTGGGAGTTGGTTCAGATTGACAGGGCTGATAACTCGCGTGCGGATGAGTTGAGTAGGTCGGCGGGATCTGAGGTGCAAGGTTCAGCTAGCGAGCCACTATTAGAATATGTAGATGTTCCGGTAATCAACAGGCCGCTTGTTTCAGAGATTGGCGATGCCGAGAAGGATTGGGTCGTAGAGATTAAGGCGACATCACCAAGGTTTACAGTTCAGGACGGAGTTGTGTATAGGAGATCTTTCTCGAGGTCGTTAATGAGGTGTGTTGAGCCGAATATGGTACAGAAAGTGTTGTTTGAAATCCACGAGGGCATATGTGGAGGCCACCCTGGAGCGAGAACGCTAGCTGATAAGATATTATTTCATGGATACTATTGGCCAAGTTTGAGGAGAGATGCCGAGGTATATGTAAAGAAGTGTGAGAAATGTCAGAGGTTTGGTAACATTCCTAGGCAACCCGCCACGGAGCAAACTCCTATAGTGCCGACCTGGCCATTCGACATGTGGAGAATCGACTTGATAGGACCTTTTCCAAAGGCTAAAGGTGGTTGTCAACATGTGGTTGTCGCAGTGGATTACTTTACTAAATGGACAGAGGCAAAGGCGTTAACGACAATCAGTGAGGATCAAGTTATCAAGTTCGTGCAAGAGAACATTTGGTGTAGATATGGGGTCCCCAGAGCAATCATCTCGGATCATGGTACTCAGTTTGGGAAGAAGTTTTTGGCAGAATGTGCAAGGGTTAATGTTAAGCATTGAATGTCGGCGGTATATAGGCCACAGTGCAATGGCCAGGCGGAAGCGGCAAACAAGCAGATCATTGTCGCTTTGGGCAAAAATCTTGAAGGAAGAGGAGGAGCGTGGCTAGAGGAATTGCCTATTGCTTTGTGGCATGTGCGAACTACCGTCAAAGGATCAACAGGGGAAACCGCTTTTGCCCTTACGTATGGATCAGAGGCTATGGCGCATGCCTAGATGGCATTGCCGACGTATAGGGTTGCTTACTATGATGAGGCGAGAAACGAACAAAGGCGGTGCAATGATCTAGATTTGATTGATGAAAAGAGAATGTACGCGAAAATGAAGATGATCAACTACAAGCAAAGGATGAAATCCCAGCATGATAAGCGAGTTAATAAAAGATCTTTTAATGTCGGAGATTGGGTCTTGAGGAGCGCAGAGGTGACTGGAGCCAAGCCAGGATTCACCAAGCTGAGCGAGAAGTGGGAAGGCCCATTCCAAATATCGAGTGTCGTGCGGGAAGGGACGTATAAGTTACGAAAACAGGATGGTGAAGAGCTGAAGAATGCTTGGAGCGTTGACCATCTCAAGCGATTCTACCAATGAAGCCGCAGCGACCTTATTTTGTTCCCTTTTGATTGTTTGCCATAGATCACAAAAGTTGTATAACTTTTTCTTATTGTTATTTTGATTGTCGCTAAGGAGGGGAAGTTATGTAAAATTTGTTGATCTGATGGCATGTAAATTTGTATATATTATGAAAGTAATGGCGGGAGGTACATTCAACGCGATTGTCGCGAAGTTAGTTACTTTTAAAATGCTGATGATTTTCCTCTTTGTTGATGATTGCATGAACCGGTAAGGGGCGGCCAAGAGGTTGCCGCTAAAGCTGGGAGGTTGCGGCCACGAGATTGCCGCTAAAGCTGGGAGGTGCCGGCCAAGAGATAGCCGTTAAAGCTTAAAGACGGATGGCTAAAGCTTGAAGACGGATGGCTAAAGCTTAAAGATGGATGGCTAAAGCTTGAAGACGGATGGCTAAAGCTTAAAGACGGATGGCTAAATCTTTAAGACGGATGTCTAAAGCTTAAAGATGGATGGCTAAAGCTTGAAGACGAATGGCTAAAGCTTGAAGACGGATGGCTAAAGCTTGAAGATGGATTGCGAAAGCTTGGAGATAAGGGGCGGCCACCTGGGGACAATGAGGCTCAGGAGCCAAACCTCGCGACCTGGAAGAGTGAAATGCCAGGCGCGGCGACCTAGAAGAGCGAAATGCTAGGCGCCTAGAAAAGTCCCAGCTTTTTTATGGGCAAGATAAGGGGCGGCCACCTGGGGACAATGAGGCTCAGGAGCCAAACCTTGCGACCTGGAAGAGTGAAATGCCAGGCGCAGCGACCTAGAAGAGCGAAATGCTAGGCGCCTAGAAAAGTCTCAAAATTTTTATGGGCGAGATAAGGGGCGGCCACCTGGGGACAATGAGGCTCAGGAGCCAAACCTTGCGACCTGGAAGAGTGAAATGCCAGGCGCGGCGACCTAGAAGAGCGAAATGCTAGGCGCCTAGAAAAGTCCCAAAATTTTTATGGGCGAGATAAGGGGCGGCCACCTGGGGACAATTAGGCTCGGAGCCAAACCTCGAGACCCGGGAAGAGTGAAATGCCAGCGCGGCGACCTAGAAGAAGCGAAATGCTAGGCGCCAGAAAAGTCCCAAAATTTTTATGGGCGAGATAAGGGGCGGCCCCTGGGACAATGAGGCTCAGAGCCAAACCTTGCGACTGGAAGAGTGAAATGCCGTGCGCGGCGACCTAGAAGAGCGAAATGCTAGGCGCCTAGAAAAGTCCCAAAATTTTTATGGGCGAGATAAGGGCGGCCACTTGGGACAATGAGGCTCGGGAGCCAAACCTTGCGACTGGAAGAGTGAAATGCCAGGGCGCGGCGACCTAGAAGAGCGAAATGCTAGGCGCCTAGAAAAGTCCCAAAATTTTTATGGGCGAAATAAGGGCGGCCACACTGGGACAATGAGGCTCAGTGAGCCAAACCTTGCGACACAGGAAGAGCTGAAATGCCGGGTGCGGCGACCTAGAAGAGCGAAATGCTAGGCGCCTAGAAAAGTCCCAAAATTTTTATGGGCGAGATAAGGGGCGGCCACCTGGGGACAATGAGGCTCAGGAGCCAAACCTTGCGACCTGGAAGAGTGAAATGCCAGGCGCGGCGACCTAGAAGAGCGAAATGCTAGGCGCCTAGAAAAGTCCCAAAATTTTTATGGGCGAGAAAGGGGTGGTGCCTTGGAGATAGTGGTTCCTTGGCACCAAACCTTGCGACCTGGAAGAGTCAAATGCCAGGCGAAGAAACATAGAAAAGTGAAATACTAGGCACTTAGAAAAATAACATGCATACAGATAACGGCTTCAAATCACCGTGGGGAGAACCCTGAAAAAGAAAGGCAATAGTCGCCAAATAGAAAGTTATTCACAATAAACGTCGCCCATGATTCTAGCAATGAAGTAAGGCTGCCTAAAGACAAGCCTCACTCTTTTGGAGGGAGTAGTATGTATATAGACAAGAGAAAGGGAAGAGAGTCTTCGATGAACTATCGAAGCAAAATTGGCGACATTTCAAAAGTAAATTTAGAACAAGTAACAATAAATAGAGCAATAACAGCAAAGATATAGAGTTGAAGTCGCACCGCGACATTCAAATAACCGAGATAGAAATCAGAGGAACATTTAGAAGGAAAGTTAAAAGTCAAAACAATTCGTTAATAGCGACATCTAAATTATAGTAGAACAAATGTCAGAAGAATTAAGCAAAGTTAGAAAATAAAATGCATACTGCGACATTGTGATAAAAACTTAAGCTCGCAAACCGCGAGTTCACAAGCACGTCAAAATGTTTATGCCGCAAACCGCGACATTACGATAAAGTATTAATTCGCAAACCGCGATCCCAAAAGTAATTCAAAATGTTTAAGTCACAAATCGTGACAACATACCAAAAAACAAATTTCAAGTGTTTAAGTCGCAAACCGCGACATCCCCAAAAAACGAGAGTACTAATGTTTAAGAAAGCAGAAAAGTAAATTGTCTGATGCAAACCAAAGCAAATTGTTTTTAAAGAAACCATATTTATCAGGGAGCAGATGGTTGAGTCTCGCTGGTGGTGGTCCTGGCGGCACGAAGAGCGGCACGGGCGGCATCCTTGGCGTTCTTGAGAGCTTTGCCTTTCTCGCCAATCAGGTCCACCCACATCAACAAGGCGTCATCATCAATGAGAGCAGGAGGGTTCCAGACCGGCTTACCCAAGAGCTTGTCTTCTACAGCCAAGGCGTTAAGCTCGCCATCCTCATAGGGAACTATGGAATGGCCGCGGCGACAAAAGTCACTATAAATCTGCTCCGATCCCCACTTGGCGATAAGCTCAGGAGTAATGGCTGGGATTTCCTCAGAACTAGCCGCTGCTGCCCGCATGACATGGAGTAAGGCCTTGTCGTACATGTCCATGGCGTCACTCTCCGCCTTCTCCTTGTTGGCGGCAATCTCCTGGATTAAGTCAGCATTGGTTGTCGCCTGGGCTAGCTTATCCGCCTCTTGGGCTTGAACTCTCTCTTCCAGCGCAAGTTTATCTGAGGAAATTTCTTTGGCCTTGTTCTCGGCTTCCAAGGCTTTGCCCTCACTAGCCTTAAGTATGGCAGCCGCCTTCAGTTTTTCGCCCTGGAGTTTCGCCAGCTCTCTTTCCATCTCCCCACACCTAGTCTTATATTTTTCCTTATCAGCTAAAGCTCGCTTGCGAGCTTATCCATCTTCTCGGATTCACGAGCCGCAATCTTGTACTTGTCTCTAAACCCGCGCAGAGTACTCGCTATCTGTAAAGAATTTGAGAAAAGGGTTTAATGCCTTGATGAAGATAGTAAAGTAAAAGTAAAGAATAAGGCGGCAACACTTACCCCGCAGATCTGAAGGCCAGCGAAGTTCAGAGAGAGATCAGTGTCTTGTTCAACCACTTCCTTTATCGCTGCCCTGTCGCCTATTCGCTCAAGCATGCCGGCACCAATAAGGTTGTTGTGAGAATCACGGGAATGAATGTTGAAGCCTTCCAACGGGGGAACTGAAGCAATCTCTACGCCTAGATCATAAAAACCGTCTCTGTCAGTGGGCATCTCAAACCCCTCTCTTAGCCAGCTCACGAGCTCCGCCTCAGCCTCAGTCGATTCTTCAGCGGCCTCCGGCTCCTCCTCAGTGCGCCCCCTTTTGTGGGGGCGGGAACCAGCAGGTCGGGGGGAATCGGCCGGCGAGACAAACTCTTCTACCGCTACCTCAGTCTCTTTTTCTTCGGTTTCAACCTCCATCTCTTCATCTCGCTGCGACATAGTGGATGACCGCAATGGAGTCTTGGCTCTGCTAGATTTTCGCGTCTGACCAGCTGCTTTTTCAGCGGCAATTGCAGCTTTCTCGCGAGCTATTGCCTCCGAGTCATCCCCCTGATGATAGATTGGGAGTTCTATCTCAGCAGCTTTGGACAAATCGGTTTGGCGAGCGTTGGTAAGTCGTCTTCGGCGACTATCAGACTTGGCAGCAGCAGCAGCACGTCTATCAGAAATATCCATGAGGCGAAATCCTGAGTTGCAAAGAAACATTTAATAAATAGAGAGAGAAGAAAAGAAGTAAAAAGTAAAAGGGCGAGATACATACTCAGAACATCGTACATGGACTTGCAGCAACGACCTAGCAGTTGGCAAGGTCCGCATTCGGCGGCAAAACAATTTTCGGAATGAAGGTCCCAACCAGGGTAGGGATCAAGTGGCTCAATGACTAGGCGAGATTCATCGTCGGGTAACGATAATCAGGAAGACCAACTTTCCTAAGCAATGAAGGGCAAGCTAAAATATCCCGCCATGAGAATAAGGCCAATCCTGTGTCGGAGGCGTCAGCTAAAACCTTAAAAATCTTTGTTTGCAACCTGGTATCACCGGCGACTAGGGCATTACGGGTTTCAATTTTGGGATTGATGTCGCCCAGATCACAAGGATGAGTCCAACCAATTCGCGAGGTGATGAAAAGAGGATTTGACTGCCAATTATGGACTTTCCTAGGCAATGGGGTCAAAAGTCTAGGCTTCTTGTATTTGATAGAGAGGCGATTTTCAACAACACCTCCCCTCTGAGAAACGGCGGTATAACCATCAAAAAGATTGACAAGCAAGGGGACAGAAGGTTCATGCTTCGGGGCTCGGCAGATCACTAAGTAGCTAGTGAGGACCCTAATAGCGTTCGGGTGGAGTTCAACTATGGCGGCATTAGCTTTAAATAAGACAGCAACAATGAAAGGATCAATGGGAATCCTTAAGCCGGCATCTAATTGGGAAGGATACACTATGATGCTGTCGTCCCTATTGCGCATAGAGGATAGGGACAAGTCTCCTACATAGGGCTCTACACGGTATATGTCTGGGTTAATCCCATATTTAACATAATAATGGGTTTGTAATTCTGTGTAAGAAGAACTGCTGGATCCGGCGACCTCAGGGTTGGAAGAACCCTGCGAGAAGGGTGGTCGCTCTGAGGTCTCGGCTGCCAAGGTATCCGAGACATCATGATTGGATGTGGAGTTTGAAGAAGACATGAGTGGGGTGTAAAAATTGTGTAGAAAGTGTGCATGGGGTTAAAGTCGTGTAGGAAAAGGGGGGACCCTTATCTTCTAAGACCTACAATAGGGCGACATACGATCCATGTTGTCTAAACATGAAACGAAGACTCGCAAGCGAGATTCGGGCCCATGCCCTTATCTCTTTCCTCTAAACACTCCCCCCATTCATTGCGCTTTAACCAAGTTTGACGGGTTTTAGAAAATAATTCTGTATTGTCCAAGGAACTGGACAATAAAATCGAGAATTCAAGCGAGAATTCAAGCGACAATGCAAGCGGGAATTTAAAGTTACGAAATGATTACCTGGAAATTTGCAGACAGGAAGGAGGGCTTGAAGAAGTAGTTGGAAAGGGAGCTTAAAAGCTCTGTACGCCACCTGCTCTCCTCGCGAACGCCCTAAAACACCCCGGAATATGCAGAGAGATCGGAAAGAAGGTCACCGGAAACTGGAATACCTCTGGCCTCTGAAAATCGGAGGATTAATTGAGAAAATGGATAAGGGGAGTGAAGTTGGACGAGGGTTTTTAAGCTCCGAAAGTCAGGGAGTGGAAGAGTTTGGGGGAATTTCCAAGAGTTATGATTTTTGAAATTCCCCCCATTATTGTGAACATTAATAGAAAAGGACGGCTCGACTCCCGAGGAAGGTGTACGGCTGCCAAACCGTCCGACTCGACCCCAGGATGACACGTGTCACATAGGTGTCGGTTCGATCCTGCATCTCGCCAAATCGGGCAAGGATTCGCGAGAATCACCTGGCGCCAAGGAAAGTTCTCTCCTGGACCATAAATAGTCCAGGCTTGAACTTGGGGGCTTCTGATGCGATCGTATAAAATGAATTGGGCCCAAAGTACTAAGGATCGAGCCCATTAGCTCGTAATGGGCCGATCCACTATACTTGGGCCGTGTAAGAGGACTGTGGCAGCGTGCGACATTAATGTGGAGGAAGCGACATTAATGGAGTGGACAACGCTGCCTAAAATGAGGCAAATGTAAGAAGGCGCGTGAGGGTACGGTTTTGCGAGCAATAGAGCCATGCGAGAAACATGACTGAGCCGTGGCAGACCTTATGAATGTAGGTATAAGGGGAGTATGTTTTCTGCGGAATATCTGGTTTAGGGCGACATTCAGGATGTCGCCCCCTTTTTCCTGGATTGTCGCCAATCCGACATGGGTCCCTGAGCGTTACCAGGACACCATTTCGATTGTCGCCTGCATCCCTAACCCTAAAATATTGATGATGGATGATTGATGTGACAAGGTGAATAGTGAAATCCCACTAACTTGAGGTTGGTTGGGGATCCTTCCTTGGATGATTGACAAGTGTCCCCCCATGTGCAAGGCACATGGGGGGCTTGGGAGTATATAAAAGGTGAATAGTGTCATTTGCATGGTAAGTCTATCTCTCTCTACCCTCTCTCTAGGTTTCCATTGTTAACCCTACCACCTTGATCATCTAACCTTATTCTCACGCCGGAGGGGGTTCGCCGGAGTCACCCCCGGCCTAGTTGACGTGTGCTCTTGTGTGTAGGCGACCAGTCAAAGAGGAAGCAGTCGAAGTATCCTCAACATTTCAGTTCCTGTGCAACCAAGATTTCTTATGGTAGGATCAAATGTTAAAATAGAATAGACTAAGGCTCCGTTTGTTTGGGGGAAAATGTTTTCCGGAAAACATTTTCCCCATTTTCCGGTGTTTGTTTCGCACCGGAAAATTGAGAAAATGTTTTACGCTAAACATGTTTATCTCATTTTCCGAAAAATATTTTCATTTTTCGGAAAACATTTTGCAGGAAATCATTTTCCGAAAAATGTTTTACGCTAAACAAACGGAGCCTAAAAAGGAGACGAATGTAATATAATATAGATTTACACCTAATTTCTACTACCACCATTTCAAAATAAATCTTCAAAAAATTTATATTTACTCAATCTTAATTAAAAGTGAATTAAACTAAGGGTATGTTTGGCAATTCGATTTCAATCCATTGAATTGAAATTGAAAGAGTTAAATTGGTTTCACGAAATTCATTTTGTTCTTCCAATTTCAAATTCAAGTCTTGTAATTGAGATTGCCAAACATACCCTAATTTTTATTTTGTTTTTTTGAACAGATGATAATTGAAATTCATTACTCAAAATCCTGCAATCAAATTAACACATCAATCATTAAATTCAGAAGAGCATAAAAGAGAAGATTTTAAATAAGACATCTCAAAGTCAAAACTGAGAGCAGTGAGTGAGTTGTATTTTGGGGAAAATATAAATTTGACAGCTTAGAGGCACAACTCTCAATATAATCTCCCTTAAATCTATAGTATAAATTACACCACACATTGCTACAGTGGAATGAATAGTTTTAACTGACAAAATTCCCATTTTGCCCTCACTATTTTGTCCCTTTTCCATTTTATCCTTAAAATTTTTATTTTTTTTTAAATTAAAAAAAAAATTAATTTTTTTTTTTAAAAAAAAACGTGGCCTTGGACACGGGCATGGGCTAGTTAAGAATAAAACCCACCCGCTTAACAATTCAAATTACCATGTTGATTAAATTATAGATAGGAATACTATATTTTTTTTTAATTAAAAAACTTACTATTTGTAATATTAAAAGAGGTTAATATAATAATAGGGATTAGCAAGGCCCACAAAAGTCTTGCTATATTTTCCTTGATTAAAGAATTGAATAATCATTAAATTAAGGAGTTGGCATAACTACCCAAGTTTTTTTTTCTTCTAAATGGTCCTTGATAATAAAAGAATCCCATATGACTTCTGTGTGTTTACTGTTTTGACAGATTAGCCATCTTTACTTCCTTTTTCTCCATCCATTTTCTTGTTCATTTGTTGCAGAACATGGATGGTTTATCTATTTGTTTCATTTCTTGTTGCTTATACATACTATTTTTACTCAACAACAACCACTAACATGTTCATCATTGATTTCTCATATATCACAATGAGGGTATTTGGGCGTCTTTAAGGCCAAAATATTGTCTTACTTATATCTCCTTTCTAGGTGGGTTTCACTTATGCAACAGTTAGGCATGCAGTAAAATTAGAGAATTAATCTGCTATGTTGAATGTTCATTTAGGCAGTAGGAGATTTTGGTTGTGCTGATGATCCATATTCCATATTGAAACCAGTGTTGTTGTGAATATGCAGAGTTCAAAAACTCAATGAACTTGGGTGAGACAAAAACTCAAACGCCTATATTGCATTAACTAAAAGGGTTTTTAGACATAGAATTTCAAGAAGTATACATATGTAACAGGATTGTAGAATCGTTTGAAAGTAATTATCAGTATATGATTACTGCAACGAGAAAGAAGCCTGCTCAGAAAGGACTAGAGACTTCAGCTGGAGCAGAATCTGGTGCAAGGTTCCAAGGCAGGTATGGAGCAGCGTCTATAAACCAGTATCGTTTGAATGAAGTTTGATAACGAAAAAACGAATAATGGAGTATAAGGAAACAGATTTTTTTGACAAGTGATTATTGGAAAAGCAAATGGGAGAGGAGATTCTCCGTTCCAAGTTAATTGCGTTCCAAGCCCTCCCAACGCGAACATATTTTTGTTCCAAACAGATATTAGCGGTGATTTGCCTTCATTTGTGGATAGAACGCGTTTGGGCGGGAAAAAGGTACTCCCAAACGGGATCTAATGCTTGAAACGCTTTATTTGACTCTTATTGTCGACCCAAATGTTTCCATTTATCGTGTTTTCACAAGCCAAATTATACTATTGTAGAGATTTTGTAAATGACATTATCATGGAGAGTATAAGTTATACTTGGAGAATCATTTGTGCGTCTCAAGTCATTGTTTATAAGAACGTTCAATAAAGATTTGATTTATGGTATTTATATATTGTGTATGTTAATCGGTTCTCAAACATTGTATTGTACGAGATGAGGCTCCGATTTATGGGGAGTGCCATCTTTTAACTTTTGTATGAATGCAATTAATTTTCCTTAAAAAAAATCAATTATAAATAAAGATAAAATTAATAAATAGGTTTTTTAACAAGTTAACAAGTGATTATATTAGTATTATAAAGATTGAATAAACAAAATGATGATCGAAATCACACGTAACACACTCTAGATCTGTAAATTAATTTTGTGAAATATCAAGAGCAAATGAGGATATTCGAGAGAGACCACTAATGCTTTAGGGGCTAAAGGAAAACATTAGTGAGAGTGAAAATGAAAAAAAAAAGGTAAAAGTTTCAAAATTCCATAATTCCACCCTCCAAGAGGGAAGTGGGACTGCTATAAAGCTATTTGCTGATCTATTTTATTCTTGTATTAAAATTTGTTTTGCTTTTTTGTCGCTTTTGAAGTAAAAAACATTCAAAAATCTATTTTATTCTTGTATTAAAATTTGTTTTGCTTTATTAATTAGATTGTTGTGTGAAATAATGTAAGAGATTAAAACATTAAATAAGGTACCATTTTGATAGTTTTACCATTAAATCGAAATAATAATTGTATTTCCTGATGTTGTGAGAAGTTCAAAAATGATAATTATTTAGATTGAAGGGAGTATATTTAAAAAAAGGCAACAGTGATAAAATGGGATGAAGATAATGAATTGGTGAAAAATGGAATTCATAAATTTAATCTAGTTATACAATTTCAATACATGTAGAGGTGATAATTAATGAAAATGAATTGTTACCGACTTCATTAGTTTTGACGTAGTTATTTGGTTTTAATACATTTGAAAGTTATTTTCATTGTTGGAGATGAAGAATTATATATTTGGCGGTTTTAAAATATGAAAATTTGAAGAGCTTAAGAATTTAATATTTGCAAATGTGAAGAGACACCGCTTGATAGTCACGAATGAAGATAGAAGAAGAAAAGTTTTATGTATATGGACAATATTAATATTCTATCATGATATTTTTCTATACATCAAGCATAAACACGAATGAAGATAGTTTCATGTAATCATATAATGAAATTATCAATTGATATCTAGATTTTTAAAGATGAAATGATTAGACGATTTAAAGAACCAAGTTTCAAGTTGAATTAGAGACCAACCTTTTTTTTTTTTTAATTAGAGACCAACCTTAAAAAACATATTTATAGTACTTTATTTAAAATTCTATAAAAAAATCAATTTTTATGGTCAACACAATCGAACTATGACCACAATTTTAAAAAAAAATTGAATCATCCCTATAATATTTTAAAAGTTGTTATTGATAGTATTTGCATGGTGAATCAATAACAACGTTTAGATTTGTATATGAATTACATGATTTCATAAAGTTGTGGTCAAAATTTAATTTAGTTGATTATAAAAATTAAAGTGGGATAAACTTTTTGAGATGGAGGGAGTACTAAATTAACTAATGACAATCAAAAAAGGAAAATAATAATCAATCTAGATTGTTATCTGAAAAGGCGTGAAATTATTTTCGGTAAAGAGATTTACAACTTTCTTTGAATATAATCAATAAATTGAACCATGATAGATTATATTTGCCAATAGTAAGTATATAATCATGCAGCTTTACACATTATAATGCTTACACTATTGTTGAAATCCTTTCAAACTTCAATTCTAAATCTCGTTATTCTTTTATCTCTATTTTTCTTAGCTTCCATTGTAATGAATGATTAGTTTGGAATTGATGTTGCATTGATGTCCAAGTATCACAAAACTTCAAATTAAAACCTGCATTGAAAGTAAATAAAACAATTCAAATTAATAAACAAAAATAAATGCACAAAACATACATAAGTGTAAAATGAAGATAATTTTCTATAAAATTACTAAAAAGAGATGATCATATATATATGAAACTAAAACTAATAGTATATATAAAATTAATATCATATGAAAAAAAATAGCAATATAAATATAAAATATAAAGATAGAAATTAATAATTTCTAAATACTCCAAGATAAAAATCTCCCCGTAAAGAATGGTCCTACAAATGATGTCAACATGATTTTGGTTCCATCTTTTGCTCAACCCGTGATAAATATACATAATCAATACACACTGAAAATGAAAAGAAGAAAAGCAGAAAACGAAAATATGAAAATTAAACCTTAATTAAAAAAAAAACAATAGAAATAGAAAATTTTCAAAAACATAATAAAATAAATAAAGACACAAATAAATCAAAATAGAAAAAGGTATAGGTAAATTAAAAAAAATCTTCAAATGAAAAAATAAAATTAAACTTCACTAACATAGTCAAAATAGAGAAAAATAAATTTTATTTATATATAAAAAAATATTCAAAAAAAAATAAAAATTGAAATAAATAACATAACATAACATAAAAACAAATCAAAAATAAATAATATATGAATACCAAGCCTTAATCAAAAGAAATATTCGTCAATATAATAAAAATAAAAAACATCATTAAATAAAATAAAAACAAATGTATGATATTTTTTTTAAAAAAATCTGAAATCAAGTTTGAAACAAAGTTAAAAAAAAATTTCAAAAATTAAATATAAGTTTCAAATATAACCAAAAGAGAAGGCAATGAAATAATCGAAGCATTAAAAAAGAATCAAAATAAAAAAATACGATAACAAAATAAAATAAAAATAAATTGAAACTGAATGTCAAAATCAACAAATATACAAACTAAGTAAAAAACTAAAGAGGAATAGAAAATTAAGCTTTTAATCAAAATAAAAAAAACACATAAGAAGACAAAATAAATTTATTTGAACCAAAGTATAAATCAACGAAAACAAATAAAAAATGAATAAAATAGCAACATACAACTAAAATATAAATATAAATCAAAAGGAAAAAAGAAAAAAGAAATCAAAATGAAAGGTGAGAGGTGAAAGGGAAAAGGAAAAATAGAGTTTTACTATGAAAGGCCATGAGAGAAATCAAACACAATTATGAAATAAATAAAATTGTGAGCAAAACTAAAAATAAAACAAATTATTAAAATTACCTTTCTTGGCTCAATTTTAATGGTTGAACATCACTCCGTGGATCAATCATCTGTTCATTAAAAAAAAATTATAAAAATTGTGTCTCAAAATGAACCCCGTTAACTTTTCATCGGC
Source organism: Adenophora triphylla var. japonica (assembly GCA_022495995.1). Taxonomy (NCBI): domain Eukaryota; kingdom Viridiplantae; phylum Streptophyta; class Magnoliopsida; order Asterales; family Campanulaceae; genus Adenophora; species Adenophora triphylla. The sequence goes on along the minus strand of JAFEMH010000149.1, from coordinate 841,248 downwards.
CAAAAGAACAGCCCCCAATTTTTTATAAATCTAGAGAAGCTTACTGAAAAACAAATCATATGATTGCTCGCACTTACCTCCTTTTCATTGGGAAATGTCTCTTGAATCGCCTTACGGATTTCCTCAACAGAAGAAACAGCAACACCTTTTTGGATTATGACTAATCTCCACTCCAAACTTTCTGTTATCCCCTCCCATCATTATTTTCAAATGTAAATATACTTTATGCATAATTATTTAATTTTATTATTAGATGCACATAAAGTTCATGACCCTTGAACTAATTGTTGAATTTCAAAATTTAATAATTTGTAAGCTATAGTGTATGAAACATTAAGGGATTCATGCATCTCATTTCATTGATGGTTGTATTTTAAAAGTTAATAATTTGTAAGTTATAGTAAATGATACATCAAGGGGCTCATGCATGTAAGGATCCATTTGATTGTTGCATTCCAAAAGTTTGCATTTCAAAAGTTAAAAATTTGTAAGTTAAAGAAATGAAACATCAAGAGACTCATGCATGTAATGATCAATTCAATGCATTGCTATTATCTAATAGTATAAATAGTAGGAGTAGTGATAACTATTTGAAGACACTATTAGAAGAAGTAGCTATCCTACTCTATTATTTCAAAGAATATAACATTAACTATTGATGTAAACTAATAGAATAACTTATATAGTAGAATACAATAAAATTAAGAAATAAAAGTTAACTTGTAAGAAGTAACCATTCACATAACTATTAGAGACTATGAATGTTAATAGCTATTAGGGAGAATTCAAAATATCACAAATTAATTAGGGGGTGGATGAGTTGGAAGCCTAAGAATGCAAGAATCACCCTTTTTGGCTTATGTGGCAACACCTTATCAAGTTTGGCCTACTTTAATATACTATAAGTATAGATTGTAAAATGCGCGCAACACAATGTACAATATTTTAAACGAATGTAAAAATATTTTTTTTGTCGTAAAATATTTAGTAGTACAAAAAAGTGTTTTTACATTCGTTCAAGATATTTTGTCACTCACTCGCCGACCCTTTTTTTTGCCCATTAATTTTTTCCCGTTAAGTTTTTGCTCATCAACAAATGTAACACTTATTAGAAAAAAATATAACATTTTTTTCTCTGAAATATAACCTTTTATTCTGCACTGTAACCATAGTTTTGCATAAAATGGATTAAGGATAACATAAAATTTAATGCAAAACTACTGTTACATTATATAGTAAAAGAATGTAACTTTTTTTTTTTCTGACATGTAACAATTTTTATTCTGAAATGTATTTTTTTTTCTGAAATGTAACAATTTTTATTCAGATATGTAAATAATTTTTTTTGCAGAAAAGGGATTAAGGATAATATAAGATTTACTTCAAAACTATTGTTACATTTATAAAAGGGATTAAGGATAATATAAGATTTACTTCAAAACTATTGTTACATTTTATAGTACAAATTGTTGATTTCATTTGTGGAAAATTCTTCCTTTAAAAAAAATGTAATGTTTACTCTGCAAAAACCGTTACATTCATTTGTATAACAAATTATATTCATATAAATAGTCTGTAACATTTCAAGTATTACTTTTTCTAAAAAAAAAACTATCAAACTCTTTAAAAATTTATGCAAAACTACAGTTATATTTTATAATAAAAATTGTTACATTTTATAATTTTAACAGTTACTTTTCTTTATAGTGTTACATTTCAGGCCACAAACAAGTTAACCTTTTTATTTGTTACAAAATATAATTTTATGAAAATAATTTTAATCATATAATCACGAGTAACTCTTGTGAAAAACTAGTTTTTTTTAAAATGTTATAAAAAAACTAGTTTTCAGAAACGTTCATCACTCCTATTAGTTAGACTAGATACTTTAAAATTAGTTTTTTTCTTATGTTACAAAAAAACTAGTTTTTTACAAAATTTTGGCTATAATCACACTGCTACTTTTATTCGTCTCGTCGATACAAACACAAAGGTGTTTTCGATATTTTTTGACATTAAAATCTCAGGTTATTTTATTTAAAAGTTGTTAGAATTTTTTTAAAAAATGACATGTGTCAAGAATTGGGCAGATGAACTTGGCGGGCGAATGGAACTTGGGCGGGCGGATGGGTCGCAACCCACCTATCTCACGCTTTGAGACGGTTGCACAAATTTTATTTTTTTTTGTCAAATACTCTCTCGTTCCCAGACCAAGTGTTTTGGATTGGATTTCACGCTTTCTAAAAAAATTTAAAAAAGATGAATATAAAATTGTAAATTGGTAGAAGATTAGAGGAGAGAGAATGTAAAAATTAAATGTGGGATAGAGAATAGTAGTAAATGATTGATTTTTTTTTGTAAGTGGATGAAAGATTAGAGGAGGAAGAATTTAAAATTAAATGTGAGATAGAGAATAGTAGTTAATGATTGTTTTTTTTGTAAATATGATAACATTATAAGGGTATACTAAATGGTTTTTTGGTAAATATATTTAAATTATAAAAGTATAAATGTCTGAAACACTGTTTAAAACTTGTTATTTACGAAAGAGAGTGAGACGAATCAAAAAGGAAAGTAGGACTCTTTTTAAAGTGGGACGGAGGGAGTATTTTATATTGTATTGTACGTTTTTCATATTTATGGTTTGATTTTTTTGCTGTAAAAAAGCGTTGTAGTTGTAATAGTTGGAAATACCGGAGGGAGGGGAATGGTGATTGCTGACTAGTATTAGCTCTATTTCCTTGTTTTCCTACATGACGGCGGCCGTGGGGGGACACACCCCCGTGCGTGTGCGTCTTTGACCCCCCACCCCTTTTACAGCTCCCACTCTCCCTTTCCATTCCCTATCAAGATTACTTGAGCGAAAACAAAATTAAAAGTTAAAAAATTGACTGTAATAATAATAATAATAATACTAAACAATTGAAGCCCACTATGTGTATGTGTGATTTCCCTGACCAGTTGGATTAAGAAGAAAGAGAGAACCTTTGACTAAGCCTGCAACGACTTCCTCTCCACCATTCCTTCCCCTCAAACCGTTGAACTTTCTCTCTCTTTCTTTCCGGCTTACCTACAGAATCAGAGAGGCCGGAGCATCTTCTGTCTCTGAAGACTTTTATCGAACACCTTACCTGCAGTATCCCTCTGTTTGCATCCATATGCACCAGATGAGTTCCAGCTCTTGAGTATATCCAAATTAGGGTTTTGGGTTTTCTCAGAGTGGAATTGTTTTGGGTACGGATGCGGGTTTTGATCTGGGTTCGCTGTTGATGAGGAATCTGGAGTTTGTTGTAGCTGGGTGATAATCTTGTAGTGGTGTGAATGGGAATGGATCGGTCGGTGTCGTCGATCTCTGCTTCGGCTTTCTTGTGGTTGATTTTGGTGTTTTATCAGTTGTCTAGGGGGTCTGGTAATGCCGAAGGTGTGTAATTGTTGCCTTTTGCTTGTCTTTGACTTGGCTGCTTGATTTGAGTTAATTTGTGCTCTTGTTGACTTTGTTTGACTTTATTGGGGATTATCAAATTTGTGAATTGATTGCATTTGGGTTTCTGTATTGGTTTAACTTGAACTACATACTCGATTTTATCTAATTTTTTTCTATATTTAAATTGTTCTTGTTATAATGCCCTATTTGAATTAGTTGGAGCTTGCTGTTGTTTCTGTTTGCATTAGCTAAAGGGGTAATGAAATTAATGCTTCTCAAAACGACATAAACGCTACAAAGATTTACATTTTATGTGTATCTTTACATTACTTGTTCATAATCTCTCTGCAACTTGAACTACGGTGGTTATAGGCTGATTTTTGAAATATTGTCATTTTCCCTGTGATAACTGATAATTATGAGCAGCGACAGATTAATTTTTCTGTTTGGATGATCGACATGTAATTTGTATTTGGGGTTGGAAAATATTATGGTTGTTGGTTTTTGGATTACTTGATGATTCAATAATTTGAGTATGACAGGTGATGCCTTGAATGCGTTGAGGACACAATTATCTGATCCCAACAATGTTCTGCAAAGTTGGGATCCTACCCTCGTCAACCCTTGCACTTGGTTTCATGTTACGTGCAACAGTGAGAATAGTGTTACCAGAGTGTAAGTCACCTGCTCGTTTCCCAGTTGTAAATATATTAGGTGCTAATTGAGTTTGATTTGTATGGATTCTGTTATTTTGATTGGGTATTCTTAGGAATGAGAAATGTATTTGATTTGTATGAATGCAGTGACCTTGGAAACGCGAACTTATCTGGTCAACTGGTTCCACAGCTTGGTCAACTTTCAAATTTGCAGTACTTGTAAGTCTTAGCTTCGTGAAGTTACTTTTTCTAATAGTTCTTATTTTTACTGAGATATGTATTTTGTTCTTGATGTAACGTTTCAATTTCCTTTTTTATTAATCACCCGTTTGACAATATCCTCCAATTGTTGGGTGTGGCTACTAGCTCTGTGTGCTTGTTCAGAGTCATACAATTTTCTAGTCCGTTGACACAATAACATTGAAAATATGGATGACTTGCATAAAAGCAAGTATGTGACGCGCTCTTAATTTTTCAATCATTTCAAAGAATTTGAGAAAAGAAATATGAGAAAAATATATATACATGGTGTATATTTACTATCATTGTGAATACAATGTTGTTGGGGTTCACTGCTAGCTACATATAAGCGGAAGTCATGGACTTTTTATTCACACCCTCCTGGAACTATTAAATTATTGTAGTGCAGCTGCAGCTTAATTTGTAGGAGTAGTATTCTCCGTCTTTGTTTTTTTTTTTTTTTTTTTTTTTATCACTAAGACGAGGCTGGAAGAAATCTCTCGTGTGATTTTATGTCTTAGACTTTAGTTGTAATCATTGCAGAACTCTATCTCCCCCTCTCCCACCTACCCCAGTGGTGGTGCCCCTGCTTACTCCAATAGAGACTGGCAGGGTCATAATTATTGAAGTTAAACACTTTGTCATATTCTATGATATATTATGTTGTCTTCATAATTATAATTAAACTGAGTTCCTGGATATACTCGTATAAACGTCCAAGTGTTTCGATGAAACATAGCTTGTATTTGATAACTCTGTCACTTGCATCAAAGTCAAGATCCTTTTGCAGGGATATAGCTTATTTCACTGATTGATTCAGATGAATGGATAAGAGCCATTTGATTTGTGATTCTTATGTTTCTCAAAGCCTTTTCTCTTCCCTACACAGATAAATGCTCCATAGTTTCACATTAATTCAAATTCTGTTCTTCATCTCTTCCTTTAAGTGAATGCAATCACTTGGTGAAATCATTTAGATGTGCATTCTACTATGTGCAATTATGTATCTGTTATTCAAGTTCCACTAATCAACATTGTGGTAATTTGGTTAGTGTAACCACATCAGGGTTTCAGTGTTACCTTTAGATTGAGCAAATTATGGATGCCATTGTCTACGTGAAAACAATACTGTTTCGAAAGTACAGACATGTATACACAGGGCAGAAGATACTTGATGTTTTATGACATTTTTGGGTTATGGACGAATTTTACCAAAGTCAAATCTACTTTTGTTTCAGACCGACCTGTGGATTCGCTATTACTTAAATTCCTTATTACTTGGAAGCACTTTAACTATCTTTGGATGTATTCGCCACCATTCCCTATGCACTGTTATTTAGTGATGCATGGATGGCTGTATGAATATACATTTTTGAATGGGATCCATTTCCTTTTCTATCTCACAATTGAAAGGCTATGAGTTGGGATGTCTACGAAAGGAGGGCACTGCCTGATGTTGGTAACCTGTGGGTTATAAGTGGAGCCCCTCTGATACATCTGTGGTAGGGTCTGTAGGGAGTAGGGAACATGCTAGTTGAAAATTGAAATGACACAAGCTTGCACCCATCTTCATCAATAACGAGTAGCTGGGTGATATTTGTTCTTATTCCTTGATTTCCTCATGTTGACAGCACGATATATTAATAAATTAGCATGTGGGATGTGTAGAATGTTTTTTTTTTTACGTAAAAATGTTTCTGAATGATGTATTTGTTGACAGGGAACTTTATAGTAATAACATAAGTGGAAGAATCCCTGCTGAGCTCGGGAACTTAACAAGCTTGGTGAGCTTGGATCTTTATCTCAACAATTTAAGCGGTACTATTCCACCGACGTTGGGAAATCTCCAGAAACTACGTTTCCTGTATGATTCCGGCATCTTTCTGCCTTTTGCATACTTACATTATTGAGATTCCTTTCTATATTTTATCTTCAAAATATCAACAAACCATTGCCCCCACCCCAACGTAACCACACTCTGTTTTTGTGTGTGGATTAGAGCGTTTACTGGGAACATGAAGCCCATTTTCTCTTGCTTTACTTCCAATTAGAATGTTAAAAACTTGATCTTCCAGTGTCTGACTTTAGTTTTGGTGTTGCATGTGTCATGACTGATTCTATAAAATATATGTAAGGCAGAGATGCATATATATTGTTCTGAAAGTGCTGCATAATATGAAAAAAGGAACATAACTTTGGTTTGTTCTTTTCCTTAATGCCATGTGATTGCTGGCACATTTGGTTGCTTCTTCTGACGGCTTTGGTATTGGCGATGTTTCGGCATGATTTTCCTTTATTTGCTATATTTCTTCGCCTCCCAATCACACGCACAAATATTTTTGTGTATGTGTGTGTGTGAATTTTAGTTACTGCTCAGGCTCCTGCAGGTGTCTTTTTTTTATTTGCATGACAATTGAACATTTCAAAATACTGAATGAGTGGCAATTTTAGATGAATTAACCATCTTGTAATCTTACCCTTTTAGAGAAGTTAGATAATTGTCTAAAAGAAAGGAAGTTATGCATATCTTTTGCAGTTACCGATTCTTACAGGTATTAGGGAACTTTCTAGTTAGAAGACATGCACTGTATATGATATTTTACTCTTGTAACGAGTATCATTTATTATTCCTGTAAATTACTAAAGAATAAACACCTATTGTTTGGGAAGTAATTCTCTTATCTTCTGTCTCTGCAAGGATAGTCGGCTCAACAATAATACTTTGACGGGAACAATTCCTATGACATTAACTACAATAGACACACTTCAAGTCCTGTGAGTAACATGTTTACCTCATTTTGATATTTAAAATTACTATCGGCGATTGTTTTTCCAGTTAGATTTAATTGCGCTGCCACTACAAGGATTTGACATTCTACTTCTTGGAATGTGGATTTCAGTGATCTGTCCAACAACCATATGACCGGAACAGTCCCAGTCAACGGCTCCTTTTCGCTTTTCACCCCCATAAGGTTGTTTTGAGCTGTATTTTTGTGCAGGATAGTGGACGATGTGACATATAAGTTATACTGACTGTCATATTTCCCCCTTTCAGTTTTGCCAATAATCCCGAGCTGGTGAGTCCTCCACCTGCTCCAGCAGCTCCTGTTTCTCCTAACACGCCTAGTCCAGGTATTTTCAAAGCTTGATTATAAATTGTGGTATCCATTTATAATGTTGTCATATCATTCAAGTAGCTCAGTAGTATTTTGCACTGATGGCTTCCTGTTAATATTTTGACCTTTTTCTTATTATTTATATATAATATATATATGTATTTGAATATATAACCTACGCAAATGGAGAGTAAAAATAAGCATACATGTGTACAAGTAAGAGCTCAATACCTGTGCACCTACGGCCGATCATAAATAACTTTTGGTATTGTATAGATATACTCCATCTCATACCCCCAAGTGTGAATGTACGAGTTTACAAGCATAATGCATGCACAATTCTAGCGGCCTCTAGTTGGTATGTCTTATTGATGGTTCATTACGGAGGAGGAATTCTTGCGTAGATGCTAAACCACCTCTACAGAAGCTCACACTCCATTATATGTGCATAAATCAACTATACATTTTTGAGAATTTGAAATTAGGCTAACTAGGGGAAAATCTGAAAATGAGTTTCTGAAATGATTTCACATGAATCTTTTAAAGTTAAAGTACTCTATTTTCTTGTGTTTGGTTAAATTGCTACTCCGTATAATTTTTCCTGAAAATACATTGTACAAGTCATTCAATGAAACAAACAATGCAGAATTACTTGTAATAGATTATATAGAGGCAAGGTACAACTTCTGGACAATCACTTGCAAAGCTCAATCCGCAATTTTCCTAGGAGGATGGGTGATTTTCTCTACTTACACAGCATTTTACAGTGAACGCCGATCCCAAAATATTTTGGACCAAGGTTTTGTTGTTGTTTTTGTTACAGCATTTTACAGTAAAGCCGAAACCTTTAAATTGAGTCTATGCTGCACATTACGGCTACCTAAAACTGTTTGCGTGACAAGAACTTCAGCATATTCCCAAGGGATAGCTAAGCAATGACCCCTGGAAATGAAACACTCGCATCTTATTTTTTTGGATAATCCTAGTGCAGAAGACTTGGTCTGCTTGGCACTTCTTAAGTCTATGCATGTTCCACTAATAATCTTTAAAAAAAAAAAAAAAAAAAAAAAAAACCGCTCTGGAAGACCCACCCCGAGCTTATCTAGGACTATAAAGATTAATGACTACTCCCTCTGTCCCAAAACTTTTCAAATTTGCTCTTACAAGAGCAAGTTTGAATATTTTTTGGATTCATTTTGGGACGGAGGTAGTAACATATAAATTCAGATATGATGCAGAAGTATACTTTTACTTGGTGGATGGTAGTTTAGCATTTCATTCTTTCAAGGGTACTGAAAAATTACTCTAGATTCTGTCTTGGAACACAGATGAGATTTAGTAAGAAGATAGGATTGCTTGTGGAACTTTGACATCTTTAACTAGTAGGAGATATGGTGTTAGGTGAGGCTGGGGTGGTGTGGGGGTGGGGGTGCAATCGGGAAGTTTGAAATAACCACAAATGTGGTTGCATTGATCAATTTATAATCTTGAAAGGATAGTGTGATGGACCATTTTAACCCTACAGTGGCAGATATTGTTTCTCAGTATGTGCAGTTCATTGGTGCTTGAGAGTGGGTTAATTTCAACTCATTAGAATTTAGTTTGAGACTAGTGGGTGCGACTTTATGTAGTTCCTGTATGGAAATTACTGTTTACCGGTTGAAATCAATGCAAGTTCTCTTCTCCTTGGTCGATTTGCAGTTCGTACTTTTTCTGGTAGTTGTAATCCAATGGAAACTTCATCTAATTTGTATGAAATGTCATTTCAGCGGCCAACAGTGCCACTGGCGCTATAGCTGGAGGAGTTGCTGCTGGTGCTGCTCTACTGTTTGCTGGTCCTGCAATTGCACTTGCTTATTGGCGACGTAGGAAACCACAAGATCATTTCTTTGATGTACCTGGTTAGTAGATAATATGAACATAATTGTTATGATGTTTTTTTTTTCTTTTTCTTTCCTTCTCTTTTGACTATTCAGTAGCTCCTTCATGCTACGATTGGTGCAACCATAACTAAGAGATGAAATTGAATTTTCAGCTCCAAAGAATCCGAAATTTATAATCTTCTCTGGTTTGCTTATCCTGAAGCTTCAAATATTTTAAAATAGTTGAAATATTGAAGGAGCAATGTTCCCAACACTTGAGAAATTGCACATCTCTTTTTCCACCACATGCAGTTTTCCACTTTTTTGCCGAACGTCGATTTTATTTTGAATATTTTCTTAATTCCTTTTTTTTTATCATTTGTCATCTTCAAAGGTTGTCAAATAGGATTTTGTGCAACACTTTTTCACACATTTTCTTCTTTTCAGCTGAAGAGGATCCCGAAGTTCACCTAGGACAGTTGAAGAGATTTTCTCTTCGTGAATTGCAAGTTGCATCCGATAATTTTAGCAACAAAAATATTCTGGGGAGAGGTGGATTTGGGAAAGTTTACAAAGGCCGTCTAGCAGATGGCACTCTAGTTGCTGTGAAAAGGCTCAAAGAGGAACGAACTCAAGGTGGGGAGTTGCAGTTCCAAACCGAAGTAGAAATGATCAGCATGGCTGTTCATCGAAATCTACTTCGGTTAAGAGGATTTTGCATGACACCTACAGAACGGCTTCTTGTTTATCCGTATATGGCTAATGGAAGTGTCGCTTCTTGTTTAAGAGGTACTTTTATATCTCCAGTTTTGAGGCCTTCGTACTGCTTTATTTTATTTTCTACTCCCCCCCCCCCCCTTCCCATAGTAAATGTTACACTTTCCTTTTTGGTCCATTCCAAAATAAAACCATGTTTCTAAATAAAGAAATAATCGTGGTGCAATTTTATCATTTGTACAAGCAATGCACAAACAATTAATGCACATTCCTTAAAAACATTGACAAGTCAAATGTAAGATTTATTATGGGGTGGAGGGAGTATTTCCATAATGTACTCCAATTGTAATGTGTTCATTTTTTAGAAATATGATTATTTGAACTGTTTTTTAGAGCGGCCTGACTCGCAGTCTCCGCTTGACTGGCCGAAAAGAAAGTCAATCGCACTGGGCTCTGCAAGGGGGCTTGCTTATTTACACGATCATTGTGACCCTAAGATTATTCACCGAGACGTTAAAGCTGCTAACATATTGTTGGATGAGGAGTTTGAAGCAGTCGTAGGAGATTTTGGGTTGGCTAAACTGATGGACTACAAGGATACTCATGTAACCACTGCTGTACGTGGCACAATCGGACACATTGCTCCTGAGTACCTCTCCACCGGAAAGTCATCGGAGAAAACAGATGTTTTTGGGTATGGGGTAATGCTTCTTGAGCTCATAACTGGACAGAGGGCTTTCGATCTTGCTCGGCTTGCTAATGATGATGATGTCATGTTGCTAGACTGGGTAAGTCATTGTTGTTATTCATCTGTTAGATTGTTTACTTGTGTTTTATTTAGTATCCCTCTGTCCCAAAATGAATGTCTATTGTTTCCAAAATAATTGTCCTAAATCATCCATCATCAAACAACAGTTCTAGTGCACACTCACACCCATGATGCAATATGGTGAGATTCGTCAAGGGTTTTTAATTTTTATGTACATATGGTACTAAAAAAAGCTTAATTTCCAACTTTCTTAAATGTCCCTCAAAGTTCAAATTTATCATTCATTTTGGTCCGGAGGGACTACAAAGTTTTTGAGGGTATTTGAACCTATTATTGTTGTCTACATGTGCCCTACAGAACTTCCTCCCCACCCCAAATTTCCATTCCCAACACACACACACACACACACACACACACACACACACACAATATGCAGGAATGAGAAGAAAATGCTAAGATTAAACGTTTCTTCTGCTTGTGGTGTTCATATTAAGCTGTAAATAAACTGTTGATTGAGGATATGGAAACCGGTAAAGGTATGCTGGTAGATTCCCCTTTATGTGGATAAAGCTGAGTCTCTAATGAACCTATTTATTGCATTCAAGTGCCACCCGCTTTTATGTTAAAAAGTCCAAAAGCCCACTTCTTGGATCTTAGAGTAAATTGTGTGTGTGTGAGGGAGAGAGACACAGAGAGAGGTGCAGCTATATACCAAGCTTCTAAAACGTTATTATGCCATTCACAACACAATAAGTGCCACTAACGCTGGTTTATAATCACAAACTCGTCCATTTCAGGTAAAAGGACTTCTGAAGGAAAAGAAACTAGAAACACTAGTTGACGCAGATCTACAAGGCAATTACATTGACGAAGAAGTGGAACAACTAATCCAGGTAGCTTTACTTTGCACACAAGGTTCTCCAATGGAACGTCCCAAGATGTCAGATGTTGTCAGAATGCTTGAAGGTGATGGCTTAGCTGAAAGGTGGGAAGAATGGCAAAAGGAAGAATTGTTCCGACAGGAGTACAATAATAACACTTACAACGCACAATCCGAATGGATTATTGCAGACTCCATTGGTAACCTTCGGCCAGATGAGTTATCTGGCCCTAGATGATGATTTTCGTTAAAATCTTTTTGCCCTTATCATATAGAAGAATTCCCTTTCCGTCCCTTGTATTGGAATTGTTATTAATCGTGTTTGTGCATATGATATCTGTCTCTTTTTCTTTTTTTTTTTTTTTTTTTGTAGAAGAAGTTTGGTTGGTTTATATGTGTCTTGAGAGTTTTGGTGGATGTTGTAATATGTTGATAGGTTGGAAATGGAATTAAGTTGGAGGCATAAGCAAAACAAGGGTTGGAATGTGGTCAGTCAGGAAGGAAGGACCGATGTATTCTTATTTTTATGTAATCAGATAGCAAAGAATGAATGTCACACGAATAAACACATTTGTTAATTTGTTGCCTCATTTTATTTACAAGTTTGTTTTGATGGATTGCCGGAGATAGACAATTTCATCTATAATAATGTTTACAATAAATAAAATACTCCTTCCGTTCCCGACCCAAAATAATATTTTCCTTTTTAGTCTGTTTTATAGCAATGTTTTTGGTTGCTTTATTTTTTAAAATGGAAATGGACGAAAAGAGTATTTTATTTTGGGACCGAAAGAGTATCATGTACCACTAGTTCGAATAAGAAGGGTAGATCCGCCAACTTTGATGTGTTTCATCAATATATAAATCTAATTTTTATTTTTTTATAAAATATACTACTGTGTCTTTTAAAAAATAATAATTAAAAAAATAATAATATTATTTTCATCTTAATTAAAATGAATGACCATTTGTGTCCTTAAATTGATTTTATACCTTTTTCACATTTCATTTTATATTTGCAACACTAAAAAAATTAAATGAATAGCAAAAATATTTATAAATATTTATTAATAAAAATAACGTTTTAAGAATATCCATTAATTTATGAAAAGGTAATTATTTTGGAAGGAAGTGTAATTTTGAAATTTTTATCAATAAGACATTGAGATAGGGTGAAATTTATCAATAAAAACAGTACATTTTGAATTCTATCATAGGATACAAGAGTTGAAATCAAAATAATCGTAGAGTCCCTGACCCTATTTATAACAATTTAAATGATCAAACTGCCCCTACCCTCAAATATGCCCCATGCCCTCAAATCTAATGCCCTCAAATCTAATCCAGACATTCTCTCTTTCTCTTTCTATGCGCTATCTATCTTAGGGGTGGACATGGTTCGGTTCAAACCGCGGTTTGAGACCGAACCGAACCAAACCACGCAGTTTGGTTTGGTTTTTTTCTATAAATGGTTTAGCTTGGTTTGAAAATTTAATAAACCGTGTGGTTCGGTTCAGCTCGCAGTCTGGAACCTCAAAACCGAACCAAACCGAACCGAACCAAACCGATTCAGACCGAACCGCGGTTTGGAACCGTGAATCTTGAATTTGTAATTTTGTATCTTTATTTTAGACAATGTCTTGTAATTTGTTTTGAGATGGTTTCTTTTCTTGTACTTGTTAGAACAATGAACTTTCTGTTTACTAAAACTCATTCCTATTAGGATAGTAGTATTTGTGTTTTATGTTTAATATATATGATTGCTAGTTTGATAAAAAAAAATATGTAAAGAGCAACGCTTTTAGTTGGACAGGTTTGTAGTTCTGATAGAGGTCTAGACCGCAGTTCGGACAACGGTTTGAACCGTTTATGAAACCGTGGTTTGAGACTGAACCGAACCAAACCGAGGTGGTTTGGTTTGGTTTGGTTTGAAATTTTCTATGGTTCGGTTTGGTTTGGGATTTTCCCAAACCGAGTACTAGCGGTTTGGTCTCCAAATTCCTTCCAAACCGAACCAAACCGAACCATGTCCACCCCTAATCTATCTAACGCAATTCTCTCTCTTTTTTTTTTTATATTCAGGTTCCCAGCTTCGTCGGACTAATCCTGGATCACCAGCTACCTGTTCCTCAGTGACTGGCGGAGGTAAATCACGGGATATGCCCGAGGTAGTCAGGGTGGCAGCACCCCTTATACTCCTGGTCTCAAGGGAGCCCTCCTACAAGGCATTTACGTCACTCTTACATCACCAATTAATTGTCTGCTCCTGCGAAGATTCGAACTCCCCACGCTGAGGTTGCAAGCCCAGCAGCAATCCTGCTTCCTTAACCGCTCGGATGTGCCTCGGGACTCTAAGAATCCTGAAACTTATCATATATATTTCCACATATAAGATCTAACGCAATTCTCTCTCTCTATGCGAGGCGACCCCTCTCCTCTCTACGATTTCCGGCGACCCCCTCTTCATCTCCTTCACCTCTTCTTCTTCAATTCACGCAAATTCTCGTTTGCTTTGATTCAATTCATGTGAAAAAAAAAAGTTGGGGGTTGGGATTAACTCGAATTTTCGTTGCAATTGGGGAGGGGAATTTTGGTTTATTTGGTTTTGAAGCATTGGTAGGAGCTGTGATGGTGACTGTTGAGCTCGACATTCAACCATAGCCAGTACTGAAACTAAGTTTCTCGTGTTTGAGATTAGTCACTTTTTTTTCTCGTGAATTCGTTTTTGAAGCATTAGTCACTTTTTTTTTTAACATTTTGTGAACTACACTGTTGTTGTGCACGGATAAATAGGCAGGCAAATTTGTAAAAATAATAGGCTTCTACCCAGAGTAGTGTAGTTAGTTAGGGATTTCTTGATGGCAATTGCATTGTGGCACCTCTCATTTTAAAATTTGGAAGAATTCACGTTCTTGGTAGTATAAGAGCTGTTTGAAGTTTTAACAGATGTAGAGTTTTACGCAGTTAATGATTGTTCCATTTATTAGTGTCCTGTCTAAATTAGGTGAAATATTGATTTGGTAATATGATTCATGTGATGTGTATTTCACATTTTTATATAACTGTAAAATAGAATTCTCAATTTATAAGTATGAAAGTCATTATACAGTTATACTCATCAAATCTGTGAAATAGAATTCTCAGTTTATAAATGTGAAAACCATTATACAGTTATACTCATCAAAGCTGTAAAATAGAGTTCTCAGTTTATAAATGTGAAAATCATTATACAGTTATACTCATCAAAACTGTGAAATAGAATTCTCAGTTTATAAATGTGAAAATTATTATACAGTTATACTCATCAAAACTATGAAATAGACTTCTCAGTTTATAAATTTGAAAACCATTTTACAGTTATTTACATCAAAATTGTGAAATAGACTTCTCAATTTATAAATGTGAAAACCATTATACAGTTATTTTCATCAAAACCGTGAAATAGACTTCTCAGTTTATAAATGCGAAAATTATTATACAGTTATGCTCATGTGTGAACAAATGATAAATGGTTTTCTCAGATTTTTACAAGTGAAAAATAATTATTTTATTTATAAATTTTGAAATATATGATGAGTAAACTTGTTTGATTCATCTTGGTGATGTGATTAAAACAGTGTTTTCGGATTATTTTTTCGACTTTTAGATTTTGAGATATTGCATTTTAAAAATTTAAGAGGAAAAAATGAGTTAGTCTCTTGTGAGAACAAGGGGATCCGTCTCATGCATGAGACGGGTCGGCCCATTTAAAACAGGTATTACTTTTTAAATGACAGCTCATGCCTTTTAAAACAGGTATTACGTTTAGAAAAAGTAATAGTTACCATCTCTTAATGTAATGACTGTATACATATAAAGTAACATTGTTAATAAGTAAACGTAATACCTGTTTTAAAAAAACAAAAGCTCATTTTTTACCCATTTTTTCAAATGTAATACAAACTATATGTATTACATTTGAAATGTAATAACTTATTTTAGTTATAATAAGTATTACTTTTGCCAAACGAAGAAAACATAGGAAAAAACACTATTACTTTTCTGTATATATGTATTATTTTTACCCATTTTTTCAAATGTAATACAAACTATATGTATTACATTTGAAATGTAATAACTTATTTTAGTTATAATAAGTATTACTTTTGCCAAACGAAGAAAATATAGGGAAAAACACTATTACTTATCTGTATATATGTATTATTTTTACCCATTTTTTCAAATGTAATACAAACTATATGTATTACATTTGAAAAGTAATACACATAAGTTATTATTTTTGCCAAACGAAGAAAACATAGGGAAAAATACTATTGCTTTTCTGTTTTTCTGTATATATGTATTATTTTTTACTCATTTTTTCAAATGTAATACAAACTATATGTATTACATTTGAAAAGTAATACACATAAGTTATTACTTTTGCCAAACGAAGAAAACATAGGAAAAAATACTATTACTTTTCTGTATATATGTATTACTTTAATGTATACAAACTATTACTTTATATGCATACAATTATTACATTATGTTATAGTAACTATTACTTTTCACAAACCAAAAAAAAAAATTTAATTTTTTTGGGCCTATTAGAGACTGTCACGTGAGCAAAAATTTTTTTTTTTTAATTTTTTTCTTTTTTTTTGGGGTCGCTGAGCCAATTGGGGCCAAGGATGGAGCAATTTGGGGTCAAGTCTGTTGGCTGGACTGGACCAAGGCATAGAATGGCTTGGGCGGGCGCTCATACACCTGGGCGCGGGTCATGAATCCGACCCGTCTCATCCATGAGACGGGTATTCATGTTCTCACATGAGTTTTTGTCGGAAAAAATAAGGAAGAAAGAGAAAAGTAAAGTAAAAAAAATGAAGAAATCGTAAAAAAAAAAGAAGAGAGAGAGAGAGAGAGAGAGAGAGAGAGAGAGAGAGAGAGAGAGTGAAAAGTGTGCGTGTGAGTGGTGGGCGGAGGGGCAGTTTGGTTCAGAAAATATTCAGGGATTTTTTGGCGAGTTTTGATAATGTTAGTCTTTAAATATAGTTTTTATTTGGCTGGGGACTAATTGGTAAAAAAAATTCAACAATAATTTACTTACATGTGCATTTACTTAAAATGGTTGATTGATTCTTTCTTTCAAAAGTAAAAATAAAAATAATTGATTGATGGAGGCGTATTTGAGTAAAATGACGCATTTTAATAAATATTTTTTCAAAAATATTTTGGAATTATTTAATTAAAAATATACACCCTCCGTTCCGTAAGCTTATTTTTCTTCGGCGCAAAAATTAAGAAAAATGATGGATGAAAAAAGGGTTATGAGCAATAAGAAACGAAGGAACTAGCGGATATGATAAGTAGATCCACACGAGTATTTAAAAAAAAAAAAAGTAAATCTAGACGGATTAGTTCAACCAGATTAACGGGATGAACCATCATCATCGTCTTTCAACCGCTACTAGCAAAATTAGAAATGTGAAAAAAATCCTTTATACCTTCTCCTCTCCCTCCCAATATCGTCTTAAACCCTAGCGCTTCCAGTGACCGTCCCTGCATAGTCGCCGGTGCTGCCCCAGTAACCCACGACCGGCGTCTGACAGCGGCAGAAAAGGCACCTTCTAATTTCCTCTATCTAAAAGCAACAAGGTTCGATTGATAACTCCCTAAACCCCTCTTTTATCTGCTTTCTTCTGAATGCTTCATAATCTTCCAAATTCCTCATACTAAGCGATTATTCTATAATGGTTTTTCGGGAATTCAACTTTTAAAAGTTTCCTCGTACTTCCAGTTCTTGCTTTGTATGATCCTCACTCACTCAGCGAAGAAAAAAGATACATCTTGTAATGGATTTTGTTAGAAAATTGGATTTTTAATGGAGATATAAGAGAGATTTGTTTCACCAAGTGTTAACAAACACGAATTATTGATTCTAATTGTGGTTTTTATTAAGTAAAGTTGAGATGGAATTTACCAAGCCCTGCATCATAAATACGGAATGTGGATTTGCAAATTACTCCATGTGTATTCTTTGACAATTTTTTATTTATCTTTTGGCGGTTCGTAAAATTTCTGTGTTGTAATCACTTGTTGAGTGTGGCTCGTGTTTTTGTAACTTGCAGTAGAATTGGAATATATAACTAACTGAGCCTTGCTTTGATTTGGGAAGAAACTATGGTGCAAGTTATATATGAGTGGGTTGGGGGGTAAGTGTACTTATAAACCACAGTAATCAAATTCATGGTGAATTAACCACGAAAATTGTGTCTGGGAGCAGTGACTCCATGAAATAGAGGGCACCAGTTATTATTAAAGTAGTGCTCAAAGTAGTTATCTTGAATATGATTCAAGATTGTCAAATTGACTTCCAAAGTTCATATTATGTTCAGTTTAGTTAATAAAATAAAAAAGTAAAAACAGTTCTCTGTCGTCTTAATCGGTTTTTGATTAGTTGCTTTTGATCTGATACCCGATCCTAGTTCAATGCCCCTGAAAATTCTTTTTCCTTCTTATATTATGGATACTAAACCCTTTTCTTTCACTTTTTTATTCTATTCTGTGCTGAGGTATTGTTTGTTTTGTGCTATTGTGTTTGCTCTTTTGCATTCTGTTCTTTGCTTGAGTTGCTTGTAGCCCAAACTCGACGGTGCCTTAGGGTGTGCTCCCGAGTTTCCAAACGGAGAGAAAAGAAAGGAAGTGGAAAGTTGTGCTCCCGAGTTTTACATGGAAGGAAGGGAAAGGAAAAGGGAGGAAAATATTTGAAATTTTCCCTCCTTTCACTTCCTTCCATAAGTGGAGGAAGTGGAAGGAAAGAAAATTTCATTAAACATATTTGTTGATATACCTATTTTGCCCCTTAAATATAATTCTCCTCTTCTTTCATTAAGGGTAAAGATGTAATTTAAATTCTTTTCCTTCCTCTTCCTTCCTAAACTCGGGAGCACTTAAATGAATTGTTAAATTCCATCCTCTTCTTTTCTCTTCTCTTCTCTTCCTTTCCTTTCTCTCCTCTAAAAACTCGGGAGCGGACCCTTAGTTTTCGAAATATTTTCTTATAAATGCAGTCTATCAATAGGTAACAAGTGGACAATCCAGGAAAATGGCATTGCCTCTACCTCAACTTGTATCATCCCAAAGTGGCCGGCCTAAAATTTCTCTCCAATCCAGCTTTCTTCCTTCTGCAATTTCATGGAAACGTAGTGCAAATAGTAACAAAGTTGATAAGAACAGCCTCAAGTTGAAGAAAATCTCTCTTACAATCACGTGTGCAACTATCAAACATGTTCGTGATCGATCAATGGACAACCAAGTGGTGAAGCATAACAAAGTTCGGTTCGTAAACAAGCTTAAAACCCTACTCCTTTCTAAACCAAAACACTATCTCCCAATTCAGATACTTCATAAGTGCCGCTCCTACTTATCAGTTTATAAGCCTAAGTCACTCATTACTATGATTTATCGTTACCCCGCAATCTTTGAACTCTTCACAATTCCATTACCTCCAAGACCACTCAATGCAACAAAAGCACCTTGTCAACTGTGTGTACGTCTTACACCTGCTGCAGCAGCTCTTGCTAATGAAGAGTTGAAGCTCAAATCAGCTATGGCTTCCACTTTGGCTGCTAAACTTCAGAAACTTCTCATGCTCTCTTCTCATAAACGGCTTCTTTTGTCCAAGCTTGTTCACCTTGCCCCGGATCTTGGGCTCCCTCCTAATTTCCGGTCCCGTCTTTGTAATGAGCATCCGGATAAGTTCAGGACTGTCGACACCTCGTATGGTCGAGCTCTTGAGCTGGTGTCGTGGGACCCACATTTGGCAATCCCGTTACCTGCTCCTGACTTTAAACCTCGTGGATTGATAGTAGACAGGCCTTTAAAATTTAGGAATTTAAGACTTCGGAAGGGGCTCAATGTGAAGAGATGCCACCAGGAGTTCTTGGTCAAGTTTGGTGAGATTACGGATGTGTGCCCTTATAATACACCGTCTGATGAGTTGGCTAAGGAATCTTTAATGGCTGAGAAGAGGGCTTGTGATGTGGTGAGGGAGGTTTTGGGAATGATGGTTGAAAAGAGGACTTTGGTTGACCACTTGACTCATTTCAGGAATGAGTTTGGGCTGTCAAATAGATTAAGAGCTATGCTAGTGAGGCACCCAGAGTTTTTTTATGTGAGTTTGAAAGGTCAACGAGACTCGGTCTTTCTAGTAGAGGGATATGATGACGAGGGTAAACTTTTGGAGAAGGATGCTACGTTGATGATAAACTCTAAGTTAATGGGATTGGTTATGGAAGGGAAGAGAATGAGGAGAGAGAGAAAATTGGCCAAACGGAATAAAATTGTCAAACGCAAAAATGATGAAGTTGATAAAAATTACGATGATGATGATCTTGATGAAAATGAGGATTTTGTAGATAGTTTAGATGACTTGTTTGGGCCTGACAATTCTGACTCTGAGAATGAAGAGGAAGAAGATGCTGCAATGGGCGAGTTGGTCCAACTGGTAGAGAATGGGGAGTTTTGGTCTATCAAGACTGCTTCCCCAGTTTACAAAGATGGCAGTCAACAATTGGAACCTTGGTAATGATATCCGGTTTCCCATTGTATATATACTCTTTCTGTCCTATGTCGCACTTTCATTTTGGTTCATCCTGGAATAAATGTTTCATTTCTAAATTAGGAAATAAGCATTTATGACCTTGTACAAACTAGTAAAACACATTTCTTAAAATTATTGACAATTCAAATGCGATATTTATTTCGAGAAAGACTACCTAGTATATGACGGTAACAAATTGTTTTACATCTTGTCCCTGAGTACTGTGTTACCACTTGATGACAAACCACTATGTCTATTAAATTTTTTTGGATGTTTCTGAATAGACAAAAAAAAAAAAAATGCATTGCCAAGAAAAACAAATGCTCATCTTCTAATGGCTTCAATTTTGGTGATACTTCTTGCATTTTGGTGACACTTTGATATTTATCAAAACACTGATCTGCGCATCTCTCCTGTGAACACATCGAAAAAACTTCACTTTCTGCTGTTATTGGTTCTGGGTTTAGGTTTAACATCGGAGTCCTGTACCACAAGAAAAGCCATACAACGGGCCACATTAAGAAACAACAAGTTCTAATGTCTTTTGAAAGCAAAAACAAGAGAGTAGATTAGGATAAGAATTAGTAAATGGTTTCACCTGTGGCAAGTGTAGGAAAATATTGGTTTTTGCTTGTGATGGATTATGATTTTCTGCACCTTTATGCCAATCATAACAGACCTGTGAACAAATCATTTATAGTAACACCTTCAGTCCCATATCAATCTTAGAAAGAGAAGGTTGTATGCTTCAATTGTGTGTGTATGAGAGAGAGAGAGAGAGAGAGAGAGCAAGGATTCGTCCCATGGTAACTTTATATCAATGAATACATACCGCATAAGCATATATTGAGCCATCGTTGTTGAAAGCGCTGCAAGGTATGGGCTGATTGCACCTTTGCATTGCCTGGATAAATCAGACCACAAACAATTTAAAATGTGAAGATTCATAACAACTCAATTTCTATGTGCAGCTCCTAGATCACTCCTTTGAATAAGAGTCATGTTACATTCACTGAAAAAAGTGTATAGCATCATTAAAACCTCATTAAATCTGCTAAATATGAAACTTAAATACAGTAATAAATACTTCTAAAAATTATAGCCTTAGATGTGATGGTTTTCTCTTTTCAGGTGACTTTTAAGAAGAATTTTAAACCTCACTAAATATGTAAGTGGTCCTGTAATGAATGCAGTGACCATAATATGTACGGTAGAATTTAAGCAGAGTTCATGCATAAAGACGATGAAACTTGAAAATGTTAAGCAATTCAAAAAGGAACATCAAGCAAAAGATCAAACAAGGGAGCCCAGGGGTACCTTTAGTCTTTGTTTGGTATCTTTGTCCCAAAAGTTAAATGCACCATCAGATCCTGCAGTTGCGAAAGTGTGGTGTACCTGAAACAACAGCATGGCTTTTTTTTTTTACACTCTACTTTTAGAAATGTGACTTTTTTTTTGGTGAGTGTGTGTGTGTGGGTGGGGGGGGGGGAGAGACAACAACTGGAATAAAGATGGAGGGTGTAATGTTAAAGACTAAAGATCTTACAGGGTGAAAATTCAACGAGTTGACGGAGTATATGACATTTCCATCTCTGTGACATTTAAAGGTGAAGTTTTTAGTTTGTTGCTTGTCATCAAGGTGATGGATACCAACTCTTCCTTCAATTGATCCAACCTACAGAAAAGCAATGTCAAGATGAAAAATTAAAACTGAATATATTCAACTAGGAGCAAAAAGGACTATCTGAAAACTTCTCTTTAGCATCTAGAAATTACAGTAAGAGATTCCCGAACTATAATCTACATCAAGTGTTTAATGAACTAGTACAAAACATCTTAGAAACTAAGAATCAAGAAAGGGAACAATGAAACCAAGCAAAGAAGGAAAAGAATATTAAATGTTGTACTCCATCAGTCCATCTGTCCCAAAATGAAGGTCCATTTTGGCAAAAAAAAAAGTCCCGAAATGAATTGACCTTTTTTTTTTTTTTTTTTGGTGAAGTTACTTTAAGCTCATTGATAATCATGATGTTTTAGTTTTACTCTTGTACTAATATTGTAATATGGTGAGATCACTAAGGGTATACATGCTACAAAAAATATTTAAACGCCAACTTCCTTAAATCTTCAAAAAACTCAAAAAATGGACATTCAATTTGGGGCGGATGGAGTATTATACATTAGGCATAAAGATGAGATATACGACTCGAGCCACAAAATTATACTGCAGCATGAAGAGCTGTCTTGCAGTATCAGATTACCAGCAGCAGGAAACCATAAACTATCACAGAAAAATTTAGTTTAACAGGCATTTAATAGCTAAAAAGATGAAGAATCACTGGTCTCCTTTACCAATCCTTGACCCATTCACACAACAGAGGTCACGAAACTTGATCATCCTTGAACTGAACGGCTGAACCAGCCTGCTCAAGCACTAATACAAGTCATATTCCACAAGTAATGCAGCTGGAGGCACAAAATGATATCCAATGCTGGTTCATGTTGATTAACAAAGATTCATTTCACGCATATTTTAAAACTGGTTGCAGTGACTGTACAGCAAAAGTCTCACATTCTTCATATTTTTACACAGCATTCTGCTCTCTGATTATCTGGTTAATGTATATCTCCATTGAACTCCTACTTTCTCAGAATAAACTACTGAAATCAAAATGTAATATTTACATATGCTTCTAACTTATCACATTTGTCATTATTGTCGATATGAAGTCTATTTTGGGATTTCACAAATCACCCTCGCAGTGACTACATATAAATAACTACCCATAACACCTAACTTTCCAACTCTTTCCACTCTTCTATTACATCAATCAAAAACACCAACTCCTAAAAGGCTAAAACAGTTAAGCAAACCACCACATAAAATTTATTTTATAAATAAATTCAAATGTTATAAAGTTTATAAGTATCTTGTGTGTGCCAAATTCACTAGAATGTTTTAAGTAACAAGTAACTAGTTCAGTAAAAAAATTAATATGCAGAGATCGTAAAGCATATCAATTAACGTCATATCGACAAATGACATTTAATAAGTCAATCATTTTCATGAAAATCCAAGTGGGTGGAATTTATCCACGTGATTCTCCCTTCTACAACAACAATTCTGGCAATAATTTTCAACTAATTGCACAGCAACACTGTAACTTTAAGGATACAATATTTAATACTGGGGAGGACTCTTGGACAAACACAGCATCTTCTATTAAAGACAAAAAAAAAAAAAAAAAAAACAAGAATAACACTACAGCAGTAGTAAATAGTTATATATTTCGCGCATAATAGCTGGTACAACAACCAACCATCAATAGTCATATTATCCCAGTACTCTTTTAGAGTACAGGAAGAAATAATTTTTAACTGTGGAATTTGCTGATTTTGCACAAAGCTAAGCAAAAAATAATTGAAGAAAAGAAGCTTCATTCAAATTAAATAGTAATATCAGCGGTGATAAAAATGTCCATGTATTCACAAAAATCCAGAGTCAAAGCAATATCTACAAATGTGCATAAAATGACGCAGGCTATGAGAATCGACAACTAAAAATACTGAATACAGTTCTACAGCAGCAAGTTCACTCTTTAGTTGTAGGCTTGTGGCCAACTAAAACCCGACATGTACCCAAACTAGAGACTTCGAATCTTTAATTAATTTTATCATCTAGTGTAATGCAGTTCAACTTCAATGGTCCCTAGTATAGGCACATTACGCAGTAGAGAATACACTTGAACTTAACTCAAATATCAAATCAGATGCAGATTCAAGCAACATTATGGGTAATAATTTGATAAGGTGAAGAAAAAACTTACAAGGAAACCTTGTTGATCCGGAAAGGCAGCAACACACCTAGTCTGGTGCTTTAGGGGTGAAGCGATTCTCTTAAACTCAGCCTGTTGTGATCAAGTGTTAAGAGAAGCAACAAGGATGATAAAACTCTAATCAATTCCCTGTTGTGTGAAGATATTTTCACAGAGTAATCACACACACCCTATAGCAGGACGAGAGTAAAAGAACTTGAGAGATGAGGAACTACTACAGAAATTCCATGAGACCAACACTTACAGAAAAATGAAATTCAATCCCAACTATCATATGGTTCCAAAGAAACAAAGTAAAATCAAATCAATGCAAAATCCCAAAGTGATACTGTACACTCCATTTGATTAAACCAAACTATAGCTAGCAAAGGGATTAGCGTAAATTTGAGTTAGTCATATGACCATCACCTTTATACAATCAGCATAATTGAATAATTAACCTTAGCGAAAGCAAATTACTAGTATATCTTATAAGATTCATATTAAGGAATTAATACATAATTGTAAAAGGCAATATCTCATTTTGTTTATCTCATTCTCCTGTATATGGTGGAACTGAGATCTGGCAAACCCTACAACTGACTGGCATTTGGGGAGCTATCAAAGATGATCTCTAAAATGTAGCAAGAAAGAGCACACATTGTAGCCTCGCCCTCAAATTAACTTAAGGAAATATATAAACCAGCATTTTGTTATGTTCTTCATATGCCAGACTATATCTCCGGCTATCTCTAAGTGTGTACTATTACTTCTCTTTTTCATTTCCCCAAGTTGGGTGGATAATGCACATACAAAAAAGGCTTTGCAAAGGGCTCCTTGATTCAAGAATGTTCCAAATGCTCTCTCTTCTTTAATTTATCTCAGGTCATATGTGTCCACTTTCACCTTGCACTGGTCTTTATACATCGAAGTAAACACATGTAATCAATGAGTTCTATCTTTTGCCATTTTCCTGATAGATCAAATTGTTGCAATATGTGTTCTTGTGAAATCTGTGAAATCGAAACAGGCTTTACATAATATCTCCCTCGCAACAAAGTCAGTCATGATATAAATTTGATCCAACATTATAAGGTTTTTTTCTTGGTTAACTCACAATTTCTTTGACAATTTCTAACTTCAACTGATCT
The DNA here is from genome assembly GCA_022495995.1 of Adenophora triphylla var. japonica. Lineage (NCBI taxonomy): Eukaryota > Viridiplantae > Streptophyta > Magnoliopsida > Asterales > Campanulaceae > Adenophora > Adenophora triphylla. The sequence goes on along the minus strand of JAFEMH010000149.1, from coordinate 816,034 downwards.
CTGAAAGATGTTAGTGGTTCTCCCAACTAAAAAGCATCACCTCAATGAAACAGCAAGTACGATATATAATACTCCCTCCGTCTCACCCAAACTGATACTTATTTCCTTTTTGGTCCGTCCCAGCCAAACTGATACTTCCCAAAATGGAAGGGAATCTTTACTATTTACCCCACTCATTCTCTCTCCTATTTCACTTTTACACTCACAACATTCTCTCTCCTAACTATTCCTCCCACTCATTCTCTCTCCTATTTAATTTTTCATACTCACAACATTTTCTTTCACTTTTTCTCTCTCTTACTTTTCCTTAATCCGCGTGCCCAGAAATTTAGTATCAGTTTTGGTGGGACAGAGGGAGTATTTAGTTAAGCACAATCTCTAATTTCACACTTTTTTATTTCTCTTTTTGCTGGTCAGTTGTTGAGAAATGGGGATCTTTCATTTTACAGTTCCAATATTAGTAGTTTGCCTTCTTCCTTTTTCTAGGAGTGAGAAAGCGTCCGGTCCTGAAGCTGTTTGGCCCTTGTGCATGAATATAGTAACGATTTTAACCTAGCATGAAGACTTAATAAATAAAAATAACTCTCTGCAGCTTTGACATTTTTTTTATGATATGCAGCTTCGACATTTTTTTAATGATATGCAGCTTTGTCAAATTATAACCAACAAACACAAAATGTGCTTAGAAAGCAATGGGTATAAGCTGTTTCCTATACCACTGATCCTAACAACACATAAAAAGTCTAGTCTTTTCTAATGGAAGCACAACCCATTTGAAACATCTTCAAACAATTGGGTAATTAAAGAGTCAGTACAACAGTACCTGAGGGTTCTGCAAGTTGAACACTATAAGATTTTTATCTGCTGTGCCAACAACCATCAGAGGATGTCTCACTGAAAGTGTATAACAGCGCTCAGGAAGTTGTTGAGTATGCACTGGAGTTTGTTGTCTCAAGTCCCAGTACCTAAAAGAAAGGAGCTATGTGGTTTAAGAGAGCAAGGAAAAACACAGAGACATATGGAAAAATAATTGCACAACACTTAATTACTGCCCAGAGTATCTCTGTAGGGAGAAAACTGACCTTGTTTCGCAATTCGAACATATTAGAAAATGTAAGATAATAGTGAGTTGTTGCTAGGGGACAAAATAATGTCAGTAATTGAATTTATACAACAACTGGACACAAAAGTCCTCCCCAACTTCATAACTCGTACATTGAAGAGACGTTAGCCAATGGGAGTGATTACCTGGCCCAAAGACCGCTAGCCTATTGCTAAAGACATACACAAGAAAGGATGGGGAATGCAAGGAATTCAGAAGGAAGATGAAGACCGAAATAAAAATAGCAATTTTATCACCTTCACTGGCTAAAAGATGAAAATGATTCTCTAGCAGATGATAAAGCAGCTGGACCGAGTAACTGCAACTCAAATTAGCAAGAGTTTCTTGCACCATGATAAACTCACCCACCTCCAAACACTCGTCATGAAATCGAAAGCTATAAGAGTGATAAAAAGCTATGCCACAAACTTTGTCCACAAAATAGGGTCTCATTGTTAAAAATATGCTTAGGTATGATAAGAGGGAGACGAGAAAGAGGAAATGCAAGGAAAATTTAATGAATAGTATGACTGACATAATACGGAATTTCCACATGTTCCCTTGTTAACTAGGTTAAAACAAGACAAAAACACTTTAATCACTATAAACAGTCAATTCATACTACTCCCTCCCCATCCCAAAATGAATGTCCAATTATTTTTTATTTTTAAATTTGCACTTGATCAAGATCAAATTTAATTTTTTTGGATATTAATTTTGGGACGGAGGGAGCAGTATTAGATTCTCCCACTACCAATACCCCCACCCATGTCCAAAGACCCCATTCACGAAAAACTAGAAGGAGAACTCGGCTTCTCTTTTTGAATTTACTCCCTGACTCATTTTCATTGCAGACAAAAGCTCATTTTTTTTAGGATTTGTAGAAAATATCTTAAACAACCTTTGTCTAATTCTTAGATTTCCATTTGTTAACTTTCTAGGCACTTGTAAACTGTACTATTAATAATTGGTTTTTCTGGAGTAGACTCATCACAGCAAGGGGTATACTTCCTCCGTCCCACGTGAGTGTGACGTGGGACGGAGGGAGTATATAGTAAAAATTATATGCTTAATGTGCATTGGAAATTTAAGTAGTAAAACTGATTATGAGTAACCAAAACAAAACCATTTAAAAAACCAAATATGCACCTTACTGGAAATCAAGGTACCCTAAAATTGCATATTGTCAAACTACATATGCACATACTACCAAGTACTGTCACTTAATGAAAGAAATAAATTAAAAGGTAAAGCAAATATTTTATGTCAGCAACAACGCCGAGAAATAATAATCACACCTAGCATCATGAGAAAAAAATACATCAATATAGGCAGCCTCGCAATATATTAAAAAGAATCAGAATAACTCTCAAGTCTCACCGAAGGGTCTTGTCCAAGCTTCCCGTGACCAAAAGGCTCATTTCTGGGATCCAAGCAATCTCCTTAATGGGAGCATCATGCATTGCCACGGTTACTGGTTGGCTACCACCTAACGGCCACATCTTTGCTTGCTTATCACAGCCTCCAGAGAAGACAGTTGTCCCGTCGTCCTTCCAACTTGAGCACAAAACCTTCAAGCAAGAGGAGACAATATATTTCATCAAACAGTTAATGTAAACAAAAGTGTGATTTTTTTTTTTTTTTACATGCATTAGCAAGTAGAAGATGTATTACTGGCTGGTCATGTGCAATTGATGCCTTGGCCTGAGAGCCAATAGCGGTTCCATTCTTTGATACCTCCCAACATCGTACCTGTGAAAATTTTGGAGCATCAATGAAAATTACCAAAAATTACATGACAAAAAAATCGTGGAACCGTAATAAGTAGCTCCCAATGCATGTGAATGTGAGGGAAAGAGATGAAATAATTTAGGTCCCCATAAACACATGAAAACCTTGCTATAAGTTGCAGAAAGCTCAAAACAAGTGTTTTTTTCATATTATCAACAATAATTTGACATTGGAAACTAGATATGCCCATACTAATAACTAAAACTTTCAATTTTAATGAGGTGTAAGTACAACAAATGACCAATCGAAGCTGGATGTGGCCTGATCGCATTATCACAAACCCCCATTAGGCTGCGAAAAACTCAAAACAAGATACTCATACAACTTGAAAAGGTAGATTATTGACCGTACCACTAACTGAAAATTTTCAGGAATATCTGAACGCCAACAATAGAATACAAAAAGCATGAAATAAAAGCAGCATAAATTAAGAAATAAGGTAGTAAGCCAAACATGATTGCTGCAATTAGGTATTTGGGGATTAAATTAAACAAACAACATTCAAAGCGGAAAAATAAATTGCAACTGAGTGGTTGAAAAACAAACCTGGTTATCCCAAGAAGTAGCAACGAGGAAATTGGCCTTGGGACTAAAACAAAGGCTTGATACAGAATCAGTAGGAGGCGACACAATCTACATAAAATATGAACCAATCAAACAAACGAATTCTCAAATATTACGTCTCGGTTCATTCAACTGCAACAACCAGAAATCAAAATAAACAATGGAAAACATAAAATAAAGAGATCGTACCTCGGTAGAATTGTTGGGATTTGAATTGCCGGCAGAAGCATTGCCGAATGTCGACATTGAATTACCAGGCGAAAGATTTTCTATTCATTATTATTTTGCTTACTATTACCAAACCTCTGCAACTGATGAAACCCTAATTTTCACACCAGTTGAAGGTGGTGGTAGTAGTAGAAGAAGAAGACGATGGAGCGGGAGAGAAAGGGGTTTGAATGGGTGACTAGACTGTGTGCGCGTGTTTATATAGGTGAGAAAAAGCGTTGCAAGAACGCTAGGACATTGGTGATGGGCCGGGTTGATATTTGGGCCGAACTGATGTTTCATTAAACTAGCCCTTGGGCCGAATGATGATGGAAAAATTATTAGGGCTGTTTATATTACTCCCTCCATTTAGACATTTAGAAATGATTGTCTCAGGAGTATTTTTTTATTTATCCCTAAAAGATAGTCTGTTTTTTAAATTGATAGGTTAAAATTATTGAACTTTGAAATTCATCCATCAAGGAAGAAAAGGGAGAAAGAGAGGGGAGGATTAGAGCTAACCAAGAAAAAAAGAGGGAAAGAAATAGAGTAATGAAGTGATAATCAAACACTTATAAATTTTAAATTTCTGCTATTTTCAACTACTCAATCATGTCGATCTGTGGCAACTGTAACTGGGCTGACAAGACCCAGTGCATGTAAGTGACAGGCTGACAGCCTACTGTTCTATCCATGCTCTACTATATACTCCCTCCGTCCCGGCCGACTTAGGATTTTTTGAAATGGCACGGGGATTAAGGAAAAGGTAAATGTTGGGAGTGTAATTTAAAAATAGGAGAGAGAATGAGTGGAGGGAATAGTAAATTACAATGGTGTTGTGAGTATTAAAATAATGTAGGAGAGAGAATGAGTGGAGAGAATAGTGATTTAAGGTTTCCATTTTGGGCCGTCCTAAGTCGGGTGGGACGCCCAAAATGGCAAAAAGTCCTAAGTCGGCCGGGACGGAGGGAGTAATTCTTTTGTATCTGAAAGTCTAGAAACTTATATTCCATGCAGGAAGAAAGGAAACAACTATGGCATTTACATTGTCGAGACTGGCAAGAGGTAAGAGCTCATCAGATTATTGTACACACATACATTCATGTTAAGATGTTCATAGGCACGAAATTACCTGGAAAAGGGTTGTTAAAATCTTAATTACTTTGTGCAGCTATGTCGAGACAATTGTGATGGATGTTGCAGCAGCGGAGCACGATGGAAAGTGGAAGTGTGGAGCCAAATGCAGCTGCACCACCTACACATGCGACCATTAAGCAAACAACTACATCGCATTATTTGTGATGTCCTTAGCAATATAATTATGTGGTGAAATAATTTATGTCTTTGATAAGTGTTCGTGTTCTTGTCACGTTTGTCCAACGTGTTAGTATGTCATTGTGTCAATTGTTTCCTTCATAAGTGTGTCAAAATGACACAAATTGTCAAAATGCATCAAGGAATTTGTAAACTAGAATTACTGAGAATGTCAATAGCAAATTACACTTCTAAGAAAGTAGGAATATAACTTTCGACAGTAGGACACAAATTTCTGCATAAGATAATTGGTTTGTGTAAGAATATTTTAAGAAATCCAATTGTTAAATTAAATTGGATCATTGATGTTAAACAAAACGAAGTTAGGTCGTGATAATTTTTAGCTGCAATTCGTTAATATTTTAATTGAGGTTAGTCAAACGAGTTAAAAAAAATAAAATGAGATTTACATGTTTATTTCGTCACGTGCACTACAAATAACTAATTAAAAAAAAGAAGTTATTAGTCGGATAATTAATCCACTAGAAATTTATTGAAATTATTTAAATCAAGTATACATTTTTAATTCAACATTAACGTTGCATATTATTTATTTAGTAACTTGATTGAATTTTGATAAAAAAAAATTGTGTAAGTGAGGAACAATAGCAGACAAAGAATGAAAGGTAACTCTGCACGTCGAAAAGTAGACCGTAAAATTTGACTCACCGTATTTCGCATGAAAAAAGGCTAAAAAAAAATGTCTTGAATAATTAGCTTTAATATGTCCAAAGCAACAATGACGTAAAATGGGTGTATGGGGGTGTTTGAAATTGAAACCATATGAGGGTCAACTCAAATTTAATTATCAAAATAATAAAAAAAATCTATTCCTCACCTCATTTTTCTTCTACTTTATTTTTATACTTACAATATTAATCAATTTACTGTTTCTCTAATTTGTTTTTTTTTTTTCTACTTTAATTATTATATTCACAATACCACTCTCTCCTAACTTATTTTTCATTAATCACCCGTATTCAAAAGTTGGTTAGATTTGAGGTCAGATGGAAGGACGGAGGAAGGAGTAAATATTTGGGAGTTTGAAAAGGGCAAGACCGAGTACCAACTGATCAAACACACAGTGCAGCGCAGCGCAGCCACTTCTTCTTCTTCTTCCAATGACCATCTCAAGACGTCGCTTGAAAAAACAGCGAAAGATCCATTTGAAACGACCAGGTACCAGAAATCAAGCTCCAAGTTCATTTCAATTTCAAATTTTTCTCCATGCAATTATCACTTATTCATTAAATTTATTGTTTATAATCTCATTGTTAGTGAAAATTAAGTCGAGATTTACAACGAAAGATTCCCACGGGGTTACTCCACTGGTGAAAAAATACTGGGCACAACGCTACAATTTGTTCTCCAGGTACGACCAGGGCATTCGATTGGACGAAGAAGGTTGGTTCTCAGTTACGCCGGAGGAAATCGCCGTCCACCATGCTCAGAGAAGCGGCGGTGGAGTTGTTATCGATTGCTTTGCCGGCATTGGTGGTAATGCCATCCAATTTGCCACTATGTAAGCTCCCCAAATTTAATTTCCTTGAAACTCAGTTTTTTTTTTTTTTTTTGCATACCAAGTGTTTGATAGGAAATTCTGTTATTTTGGGAAAGCACAAGCATGTTTGGGCATTTCTAAATGGATATTTGTCACCAACTCTGTAAAAAGTTTTAAATTTGCTCTTAATGAGCAAATTTGAATTTTTTTTGACATTCATTTTGGGACCGAGACGGAGGGAGTACCAAACATATTTAGGAACTTGGCTTTAGGATTTAGCGCCAAATAAGAAACTGATGCAGTCGAAGAGTTGGCGTTCGAGTTTTTAGATGCGTTCGACCGTAACGGGCGTAACTTTTGATTCCGGAAGAGTTACGGGACGTATAGCATATCAAAACGACCGTCTTTTCGAGAGAAAAATAGGCCAAAAAACGCTTCTAAGGGCCTCAAACGGCCTTCTGAAGTTTTTAACCGTTTTTTCATTGTTTTGGACCTTTTCGTAATTTCGCAGTTTTAGGGTTTCTTTTCAGTAGGGTTTTTTCGCAGACTTTATATACTTTATGTTAGGGTTTTGAGAGGCAGTTTATGCCGTTTTGAATACAATCGTTTTCTTGTTCCAACGTGTAGTCTTGATTAATTTCGACTGCTGTTGAAGGATTGATTCGCGTATTGATTAATTTCTACCTGAAATTAGTCATCTATCTAAGCTTCCGCTACGTCAGAAACATGGAAAACAAAGAAGAAGCTGATTTGTGCCCAATGACTACCTGACTATGTCGGATGTGGAGACAAGTTTATGTGGAGAAATAAATGAAAATCATGTCGGAAAAAATACATTATGCTGTAGCCGCTTACCAAAAATATGGGTTATCAGATGCTCCCGGACCTCCCGGTGCTCTTTCATTCATGTAACCCATACCTTAGTTAACATAACTGAGTCCATATGAATTCTTATAGGTAGACAGCTAGCCACCGATGTTTTCTCCCTCGGTTCCAAAATAAATAAATAAATCAGCTGAGAAGTTAAGCTTTTAATTAAGGTAGTTTTGCTTTCGTATATATCTTGTAAAGTATGTATCTTGATTTTGAGAACAAAGAATATAATTTGTATAAATAATGGTTCTTTACAGGTCAAATTTTGGAAAAAAAAAAAGAATGTGGGCTGCCCTTCCATGTACTCTACTCATAGTGAGAAAGAGAGAGAGCTCTTGTAGCACCTAGCCGGACTATGTTCAAAATGAGATTTGAGTTCTCGAGGACTGAAATAGGAGAATATGAGAACACCTAGCCGGATTATGTTCAAACATGACACAATCTGACTCTATACATCTGTTTTGAAACATATATTTATGAGAGTAAATCATAATTTTTTTTGACATAAAATCCCTTAATTTAATCCTTCCCGGATTGCCTTCCAATAAGATGATTTGCCTTCTTTTTTTTGTTTTTTTGACATGCTTTAGGGAATATGATATGGAGTATTTCTTATGCCAAATGTTCCCTCCCTACTTTTTGTTTGCAGGTGTCAACATGTTGTTGCTATTGACATCGATCCTGAAAAGGTGGCTTTGGCATTTAATAATGCAAAGATATATGGTGTCGAGGATTATATTGATTTCGTTGTAGGAGACTTTTTCCAACTAGCGCCTTCTCTTAAGGTATCATTTTTTTCTTTTCTATGATGCTTGAAAAACTAAAAAGGGAAACTCACTTACAGATGGAGGGAATATTATTGTACGGGGATTTTTTATTTTCCAATTCAAACACCCAACTTCAATGACTAATTATTATTCTTCAACACCTGAAGTAACTACTCAAAAGTCTCAATTTTCTTGAAAACATCATCACACTAAAAAATTAAAGAAAAGGATAGGTTTATAAATAACGAATATTCAAAGCATGAAAATTATTAACCTTCTACAAGCATTGCATGTGCTAAATTTACTAGTCAGAAAGATTGAAGCAGCCATCTTCCTCTTCATTTTGCACTATTTCATTGTCGAGAAAGTGTAATAATTGGCTTTATATGTAACAGCTCATTATAAGATTATGGTAGCATGTTAATGTAGCTTTTCGAAACTTTATTGAGAATTTCTTGTCTGAGGAACAACCTTGATTCTGTTAATTTTGGAAAAAAATGGGTCTGGTTGTCTTGAGTTTTTTTTTTTTTTGTATTGCCTCGAATTTCGTTGGAAAGAAATTTGTTAGTGTGTGGTTGTCGTACTCCAAATGAGCATGTTTCTTACAAAACAACACCACTCATCCAGGAAAAGAAAAGCAAAGAGAAGTTGAGCAAGAACAATAGAGAACAAGAGTAAAAGAAGAATCAAAGAGAAGGCGAAATAAGGATTGCTCTTAGATAGACTGAAATCTGACCTGTAACACAAAGGCGCATGAATGATTTTTGCTATAGTGGACATTACCTTTCATATGTCATTCTCTAGAATGCCCTTGTGTTATAGTTTGCTACTTTTTGCTCGTTACTTGTAGCTGTTTCCTGAAATTGTTGTTGTAAACATTTTGCTAGGGGGATGTGGTGTTTCTTTCACCACCATGGGGAGGTCCATCATATAAGATGATACACAAATTTACTCTTGATTATCTGAGGCCTAAAGATGGGTAAGAAATGAGGACTTTGTTCTTATTTCATTACTTGTACCCGTTTCCTAAAACTGTTGTTGTAAATTTATATGTTAGTTTTTTATCTGTCAACTTCTAAACTCAATTTTTTTCTATTTTTGTGTAAAGATAAGAAAATGATCTCCTTTTATGTCGCATGCAGGTATTCATTGTTTCAAGTAGCACAGAGAATAACACCGAATATTATTATGTTCTTACCTCGAAATGTAGATGTGAACCAAGTCGGAGAGCTTGCGTGGCTGTCTTCCCCCTCTCTTGATGTTGAGGTATTGCTCTGTCCGATTATAATTTGATAACATCCAGTCGGGTAATGAGTATATTTTTTTTTTGAATTGCAAGCAATGATTATATTAACTGGTCTTCTTTGTGCAGATTGAAGAAAATCATGTAAAAGGCTTCTTGAAGGGCATAACTGCTTATTTTGGTAATGCTACATTTAACTGGTCGAAATTGACAGCCGAAGATACCCAAGGGATTACTCCACTAGTGGCAAAATACTGGACACAGCGCTACAATTTGTTCTCCAGGTACGACCAGGGTATTCAATTGGGCGAAGAAGGTTGGTTCTCCGTTACACCGGAGGAAATAGCCATCCACCATGCCCAGAGAAGCGGCGGTGGAGTCGTCATTGATTGCTTTGCCGGCATTGGTGGCAATGCCATTCAATTTGCCAAGATGTAAGCCCCCAAATTTAATCTCCTTGAAATCCTGTTTTTTGTTTTAGTTTGCATACCAAGTGTTTGATAGGAAATTCTGCTATTTTGCGAAATCACAAGTATGTTTGGAGATTTCTAAATGAATGTTATTGCCAAACATATTCAGGAACTCGGCTTTAGGATTTAGTGCCAAAAAGGTAAGATGGAAACAAAGAAGCTAATTTGTGCCCAGTGACTGTCTGATGTGAAGACATGTTTATGGAAATAAATAAATGAAGGGGCATTTACCAAAAACTACTTTTGAAATATGGATATTACAAAAAAAACCACACAAGTTGGATATTACAAAAAACTCTTTAAATATTACAAAAAACTAATTTTTTTTTATTTTTCAATATTTTTTTTTTTTTTGCATTTACTATCTGTCAAACAACTGATAAATGAATTTATCAGTTATAAAACTGATAAAACATTTATCAGTTATTTTAACCAAAAAATCAAGCACAAAATACTCTTAAAAAACTGATAAATGAATTTATCAGTTGTTTAACCAAAAAATCAAGCACAAAATACTCTTTAGAAAACTAATAAATGAATTTATCAGTTGTTTTAACCAAAAAGTCAAGCACAAAATACTCTTTAAAAAACTCATATCATTTTCAATCACTCCAAACAAACTTGGATTAGAGTGATTGAAAATGATATGAGTTTATTTGGAGTGGATGAAAGTATGGTGTCGAAGAGGCAGGAGTGGAGGGCAAAAACCCATGTGGGGGGTTGATTTTTTATTATTATTATTATTTTTTTATTGTTATTTTTTATTTTTTTTTTATTTTTTCCGCGATAACCTATGAGGATTCATGTTAGCCGATCCCAAATTATTTTGGGACTAGGGCTTTGTTGTTGTTGTTGTTGTTGTATCACATCTTACATGTTTTTTTTTTTTTTTTTTTTTTTTGTAAATAGCATCTTTTGAGGTAGTTTTTGGTAAAAACTCCATAAATGAAAGTCATATTAGAAAAATTACATTATGCTGTATCACCTCAAAAATATGGCTTATCAGATGCTCCCACTGCTCTTTCATTCGTGTAACCCACACCTTAGCCAACGTTGCTGAGTCCATATGAATTCTAGTTATAGGTAGACAACTAACCACTGATGTATTTTCTCTTAGTTCTAAAACAAATAAATAAATCAGTTGATAAGTTAAACTTTTAATTAAGGTAGTTTTGCTTTCGTATATTTCCTATAAAGTATATATCATGATTTTGAGAACAAAGAATAGAATTTGTATAAACAAAGGATATTTATAGGTCAAATTTTGGAAACGAGATTATGTGGGCTGCCCTTCCATGTACTCCACTCATAGTGTGTGTGTGTGTGTGTGTGAGAGAGAGAGAGAGAGAGAGAGAGAGAGAGAGAGAGAGAGAGAGAGAGAGAGAGAGAGAGAGAGAGAGTTCTTTTAGCGCCAGGTTTTTATTATTATTTTGAGATGGACAGAATATCATTATTTCATATTTTCACCTTTATGAGGTTTATGATCAAACTCGATTGCTTTGTCTGTTGATGTGGTTTTTATTTCTGAAATATATGGCTGATCCTATCTGGGTGGTAATGCATTTTGATGAAACCTTGTACTCCCTCCGTCCCAGCCCAGTGTACACTTATTTCCCTTTTGGTCCGTCCCAGCCCAGTGTGAACTACCATAAATGGTATGTCCTTTAATATTTTATATTCTCCCTACCCCACCCACTCATTAACTCCACTCATTCTCCTCCATACAATTTATTCAACCAACCTACTATTTACTCCACTCATTCCCTCTCTTCATTTTCTACCACACATTTTCATTATCTTAATAATATTTCTTAATCGGCGTGCCTTGGTCAATGGTGCACACTTGGGTGGGACTGAGGGAGTATGTCAGTAGTGACAGAGAGAAAGGCATATGTATTTTTGGAGGTTGAGATTGATCAGTATTGAAAACTAATTAGAGTCTGCAAACTGCATGCAAGTTTATCAGATAAAAGAGATGAGGATGCCTCAGAGAATTGGATATGCAAGGGATATGCTTTCTGTTAATGTAATTTGCTTAACTTCATGTTTCTGCGTTTATTGGATATTCTAATTTGGCTTCTTATAGATGTCTTATGCTTATTTTTATTTTATTTTTTGTTTATTAATTAATGGATTTGAGATCCATAATAAAGAGGATTCTGTGTAGGTCAGTTATAAGATTTGAGTTTTCGAGGATTGAAAATAAGAGAATATGAGCACCTAGCCGGACTATGTTCAAACATGACACAATCTGACGGCGTACATCGGTTTTGAAGCATATATTTATGACAGTAAATCATAAAAAACAATTGAGAAAATATCCATTAATTCAATCCTTCTGGACTGCCTTCCAATAAGATGATTTGCGTTCTATTTTTTTTTTTTTTTTGCGTTGCTTTAGGGGATGTAGTATGGAGTATTTCTTATGCCAAATGTTTTGACGCAGCACGGAAGCCGATAAATTTCGTGATTAGCGCACTAATCACAAGAACCCTTCAAGCGAAGGATCCTCAAACACAATACTGGAATCCACCAGCAGTAATCTGGAATCCACCAGAAAAAAAGAGATAAAACTCTTCGAAATTCAATTAATCAATAGCTCAAAAACTAAATTTAACAAAGCCCTAAAAGTTGTTTAAATACTATCTCAAACCCTAAAACGAAATAACCAATCAATGACCAAAATACCCTAAACTTAATGTTCAAAGACAGTAAAAGATGGAATTACAACGAAATAAGTAAATTGGCATGCCACCGCGAGGCGTCACTTTGGATCCCGCCGTGCGGCGGCAGGCCTCCGGTCGTTGGAGAGTTGCGTCTGGCCGGCGGCGCCACTTTGATGCAGGTGAGGCGCCCGCTGAGAGCCGATGGCGAAACTCCTTCTTGTCTTACTCAGGTTCTTCTTTGCGTTATGTTGAAGGCTGCGAGGGCCTATCTCTACGTGATCACCGCTCTTCAAAAGAACTCGACCCCGAGTTCATATCCGATATTTGGCAAGACCCTCCCCAGAAGAACAAATACTTTGAAGAAATCAATGCTTTTCTTGCCTTCGGAAAAAAATTTAACACTTGTCCGTCCCAATGAAACAAGTATTTTGAATACATTCGCTCCTTTTGAAAGTTTTGAGGTAGACCAATTTTGTCCGGATGAAAATTAAGACTACCAATTCCATCCATCCGTTGATCGTCCGTCCCATCTTCCTCAGAGTCCACAATGAATGAAAAATTAGTGTCCTCCATGGACTCTTCCACAGTCTCCCCATGAGCAACAATAAAAATATCATCGTATTCAAATTTTTTTGTCCAATTAATTACACCCACGACATGCTCAAAAATCGATGGTGTAGTCCCAATAATACCACCCACATCTTTATTCATGGACTCAACTAGGGTATGATCATGGACCATAATATTTGTAGGAACCATAATACTTGCGGGAACAATTTCACATACCTGAAGGATCTCGTATTTTGCACATAAATCTGTCCCTTCCTCCACCTTCTCTTCATATTCGGCCAAGGGAACTGCTGGAAAGACGGATTTGTCGACTTCTGGAACTTCTTGAACATAATTTTGGTTATTCTGCAACAAGACCTCGAACTGGCCCCGACGTTCTTCTTGACACGTTAAGGACTGCGAGATCTACGCGCTTTCGGTTTCGAATCTTGGCTGTGTAGTGATCGGCTTTGTCAGCATAAAATTTGGCTTCCATCCTATGTCGCTGCCTAAGCACTCGCTCCCTTGATGCTCGATTCAGATCTCTGATTGATTTATATTTCTGCACACGTCGATCATGCTTGTCCGCTTCGTCGAGTTCTTCGTCCTTTAAATCTAGAAAATATTGTTCCTTTTGTCGAGCACGATCCAATCGACGATTTATTTCGTGAATAACCTCGTCATCAGATCTGGAACTGGAATCGACCCTTGTTACTTGATCCCCCATAACGAATCAGTGATGAAAAGACAGTGTAAGACCTGCTCTGATACCAACTGACGCAGCACGGAAGCCGATAAATTTCGTGATTAGCGCACTAATCACAAGAACCCTTCAAGCGAAGGATCCTCAAACACAATACTGGAATCCACCAGCAGTAATCTGGAATCCACCAGGAAAAAAGAGATAAAACTCTTCGAAATTCAATTAATCAATAGCTCAAAAACTAAATTTAACAAAGCCCTAAAAGTTGTTTAAATACTATCTCAAACCCTAAAACAAACCCTAAAACGAAATAACCAATCAATGACCAAAATACCCTAAACTTAATGTTCAAAGACAGTAAAAGACGGAATTACAACGAAATAAATAAATTGGCACGCCATCGCGAGGCGTCCGCCTGGATCCTGGCCATGCGGCCGCTTGGCCTCCAGTCGTTGGAGAGTTGCTGATGCCGGTCTGAGGCGCCCGCCTGGTCTGGGTGAGGCGCCCGCCTGAGAGCCAGTGGCCGAAACTCCTTGCTGTCTTACTCCAGGTTGCTGCTGCGTTATATTGAAGCTGCAAGGGCCTATCTCCTACATCATGTTTCATCCCTACTTTTTGTTTGCAGGTGTCAACACGTTGTTGCTATTGACATCGATCCTGAAAAGGTGGCATTGGCATTTAATAATGCAAAGATATATGGTGTCGAGGATTATATTGATTTCGTTGTAGGAGACTTTTTCCAACTAGCGCCTTCTCTTAAGGTATCTTTTTTTTTCTTTTCTGTGATATCGGAATTATCTGTGTTGAGGCTGTTGTTAAGTCTGGACGCCTTATATTTATCTACCACAAATTTAGTTGATTTGTCTCTCATGAGACTTGCTCACTCAATCTCTCTTCATTACAGGTGGAAAACATCAAATAATTAATAGCTTTATGGTTGCACTTTATTTGTATGGCATTTGATCATACTATTATATGTTGCAGATATTATGTCAACAAATCAATTGTCACATCTGATTAGTTGAGCTATTGTCGTGGACTTTATATGTTGTTCTCAAAAATCTGAAAACTAAGACGCATGAAAATCATTTACAGAAAGACACATAAATCAATCGTCACAACTGATTTCATAGCTTTTATGAATAACTAATATTAAAGGATGAATTTTTTTTACCTTCTACACGAATTGAATGTGCCAAAGAGAAGAAGAGCAAGAACAAAAGAGAAAAGAGTAAAAGAAGAATCTAAGAGAAGGCAGAACAGGGATTGTTCTTAGATAGCCTGAAATTTGATCTGTAACACAAAGACGCATAAATGATTGTTGTTATAGTGGACAATACATTTTATGTGTCATTGTATAAAATGCCCTTATGTCATACTCCTGTAATAAATGTAACACATTTCTTTTTTTCTCTATCCCAAAATAAATGTCGCATTTCTAAGCAAGGTAAGAAGCTAGTGCAATTTTACCTTTGTACAAGCAATGTACAAATAATTAAAACACATTCCTTATATACATTGACAAGTCAAATGCGATATTCGTTTTGGGACGGAGTGAGTAGTTTGCTACTTCTTGTTCATTACTTGTGTCTGTTTCCTGAAATTGCTGTTGTTAACATTTTACTAGGGGGACGTAGTGTTTCTTTCACCACCATGGGGAGGTCCAACATATAAGCTGATACAGAAATTTACTCTTGATTATCTGAGGCCTAAAGATGGGTAGGAAATGAGGATTTTGTTCTTTTTTTTTTTTTTTTTTTTGTATAGATACGAAATTCAATCTTATATTAACTTTTTTTCTTTTTTTGTGTAAAGATAAGAAAATGATCTCCTTTTATGTCGCATGCAGGTATTCATTGTTTCAATTAGCACAGAAAATAACACCGAATATCATTATGTTCTTACCTCAAAATGTAGATGTGAACCAAGTCGAAGAGCTTGCTTGGCTGTCTTCTCCCCCTCTTGATGTTGAGGTACTGCTCCATACCATTGGAGTATTATTTGATAACAAGGGGTAATGAGTATTTTAACTTTTTTTTTTTTTTTTTGTTGCAGATTGAAGATAATTATGTACAAGACTTCTTCAAGGGCATAACAGCTTATTTTGGTAATGCTTCATTTAACTATCTGCCGTTGTGAAGTTTTTTTGTAAATTAAAGTCTTGTGATGTTTGAAATTGTTAAGTCTTGTACTCTCTCTGTCTCATAATATATATCGCATTTCACATTTGACTTGTCAAGTTTTTTTTTTAAAAAAAATATGCTCTCACATTGTTTGTACAATGGAAAATTTGAACAAAGACTATTTTCTTATTTAGAAATTCAACATTTATTTTGTGACATATCAAAAAAGAAAAAAACGACATTTATTATGAGACGGAGGGTTGGGGAAACTTGAAACTTTGGAAGACCAAAAAATTTGCTTTTAGTAATCGTTTGAGAGTTGGGGAAACTATTCCAGTTAAAAGTAGGAAAGCCTAAAGAATGTTCGAATAAGGAAACCACAAAATACGTTTTTGTAAAGGATTTTCATAATTAAAAAAAAAAAAAGAGAAAGAAAAAGGAAGTATGTTTTTGATAAGGAGTCACAGACAGAGTCCTTTTCATAACAGGAATTCATCTCTAAATCCCCTCTATAAATACGCCCTTGTACAAACTAACAGTCCGACACCGTCTTATCTTAATTACCTTGTTTTCTCTGCAAAAATGTCGTCCCAAAATAAGAAGAATGTTGTTGTTCGATCTGTATGGAGAGACAATTTAGAACAAGAGTTTGATTTGATCCAAGAAATCATCGATCGATTCCCGTATGCTTCCATGGACACAGAATTCCCCGGCGATATCCACCACCGCCCCAAACCATCCCCGCTCCTACACAACCAGGACAACCACCTTTCTGCCGCCCTTGAGACCTACCACTACATGAGGATTAATGTAAACAGCACTAAACTAATCCAACTCGGACTTACTCTGTCCGATGATAGAGGAAACCTCCCAGATTTGGGTACAAACTGCTGCTACATATGGGAGTTCAATTTCGAATTTGACGTGGATAAAGATGAACAGAACGAAAAATCCATTCAACTATTAAAGAATCAAGGAATCGATTTCAAGAAGAACAAAGAAAAGGGTATATATGCAAAAGACTTTGCGGACATGTTTATAAACTCCAGCCTTTGTGCTTTTTGTTCGACTCCTTACGGTTACTTCCCAATTGGGGAGAAGATGACTTGGCTTACTTTCCATGGGTCAAGCGACTTTGGACACTTGATTAAGATCTTGAACCAAAGGGATTTACCGGATGATATATTTGAGTTTATGGAGTATTTGAAGAAATATTTCGGCTTTTCTGTATATGATATGAAATATATGGCTAAATACTGTCGTGGATTGTATGGTGGTTTGGAGAAGATTGCGAAGAGCCTTAACGTTGATCGGGCGACTGGAAAGAGTCATCAAGCTGGCTCCGACAGTTTGCTCACTATGCATGCATTCAACAAACTTAAGGAAACATACTTTCGAGGGATTCAAATGGGTAACTTTAGTTGTACATTGTCTGGTTTAGAGGTTATGCAAATTTATACAATTACTCCATTCAGCTGTTGAAAGATTTGATTTCTAAAAGAATACGAAAGAGGGTATCAATTTAAGCCGAAAAACATTTTCCCCAAAACAAACGGAGCCTTAGTAGCAAAAGTTGTTTTTTCCCTTAACAAATCAGAGGATAAAGGGTTAATTAGCATATAAGACAACCATTAACAAAAATAAGGGTTTGATAATTTATAATAATGCGAGTTAAATACCAAGTTTATCACTATCTTTTTATGTATAAAAAATACTTCAATAACGAATACATAAAATGTATAAAAAATATATTTCAATTACGAATAGGTGGTCAAATAAGTAGCTCCTCATTCTCATGTATAACTAATCAGCATGAACCGAGGAACATATGATTTTCAACTGTAGGATGTCACACTCCAGTTTCAAACTATTAGGAACCTTTTGAAAAAAAAAATGGTCACATTTTTTATTTGTTAATTTAATTGAATTTCAACCACAGATTTTACATCAATTTAATTATTCTCCTAAAAATTATTATTGATAGTATTTAAATTTATGTATCTATAACAAAATTTAGAATTTCAAATATACAGTATATATTTTCTATTTTTTTGTCATGGTTAAATCAAATCGATTACTAAAAAATTGGGAGATGATGACGTCATGAAAATAAGCCACTATAGGAGTGGTAAAGGCTACGGAAAGAGCTTCCATAATTACCAAGCGGATCAGATATCTGCAAGAAATAACATCGTTAGGGGTGCGGGGGGTCGCCCCGCTAGAACCCTCTGATGTAAGAATAAGTTTGTGTACGTGAGAGTAAATAGTATATGAGAGAACTCTAGAGAGTGTATTACAGATAGAGCGAGAGAGAACACTCTAGAGAGTGTAGAGAATACATTTCATATTAGATGAGGAAGGGTTATATATAGAAGAAATAATGTGTGTACGTAACCTTTTGGGGGATTCCACTGTATGTATTTGATATAAATATACATGGCGTATATTTGTGTATATTGTATTGTATATATAAATATATTCGAAAAGTCAGAACTCATCAGTAGCCCTCTACTACGAGTGATGAATTATTTATGATCAGAGCGAGAAATATAATTTTAATCGAGGCTGGATTGAGTACATATTTATGGTTGGAGCTCGGAGCTCGCAAGATTGGCCGGAAGTTATTTTATTTAAAAGTTGTTAGAGATTTTTTTTTAAATGACACGTGTCAAGAATTGGGCAGATGAACTTGGGCGGGCAAATGGGTCGCGACCCACCCATCTCATGCTTTGAGACGGTTGTACAAAATTTTTATCAAATATTTACATTGTGTTGTGCGTTTTTCATATTTATGGTCTGATTTATAGTCCTGTAAAAAAGAGTTGTAGTTGTAATAGTTCGAAATACCGTAGGGTGGGGAATGGTGATTGCTGACTAGTATTATCTCTATTTCCTTGTTTTCCTACATGACGGCGGCCGTGGGGGGACACACCCCCGTGCGTGTGCGTGTGCGTCTTTGACCCCCCACCCCTTTTACAGCTCCCACTCTTCCTTTCCATTCCATACCATCATCCTTTTTTCTTTTTTTTGTTAACAAGATTACTTGTACAGAAACAAAATTGAAAGTTAAAAAATTGACAGTAATAATAATAATCTATAATACAATACACAAAGCAAATAACTGTCTCTTATCCTCCTATAAGTGATGGCTAGGATTTAATTCTGAAATATTGATCCAAGGGCTGAGATTGAATCTTGAGAAAAAAAACTTCCCACTCATTACTCCCCCTCATCAGTTATCACAACCGTCACCCAACAATTTCTTTTTCTCTTCCGTTTCTTTTCTTTTCTTTTCTTTCTTTCTTTCTTTTTTCTTTTTTCTTTCTTCTTTCTCTGATCACTTCTCTCACTCCTCCTGACACCTCTCCTTTTCTCTCTCTCACTTCCGTCCCCTCTCTCTCCCTCTTTCGCTTTCTCTTTCTCTTCATTTCTTTTCTATTTTTCGTTCCTTTTCTTTTCTTTTTTTTAATCTCTAATCAATTTCTCTCTCTATAATTCTTTATCTCTCCATACCTAGCCTCCCACCAATATATATATATCATCACATGGTGGGCGACGATGCAAAGAATGAGGAGGCGAATGGAGGATTCAGAGTTTGGAGCGACATGAAGGGATGTGCGGTGGAGCGTGACGGCAGAGGGTGGAGGACGGAGTGGGCATTGAAGGGTAGATTTAGATCTAAATCAAGAGAGAGAGAGAGAGAGAGAGAGAGAGAGGAGGGAGAAGATGCCAAAAATGGGTGTGGGAGGCTGCCGAATTTTTTTCCTGTTTCTTTGTTGGATCAGATTTTGTATTTGGTTTCCATTGTTTGGTTTGGTTTGGTTTGATTTGTTGGTGTTGTAGTTAGTGATGGTAGAGAGATGGTGGCGATGGGCTGGTGGTGATGGTAGTGGAATGGTGGCGACGGTGATTGTGGGTGGCTACCGGATTTCAAGAGGTGGAGGAGGGCGGCGGTTGGAGGAGGGCGGCAGTTGGGGGAAGAAGAAGAAGGTAGAGAGAGAGACTGTGTGTTTTTTTTTCTTAGAGAGAGAAAAAATAAGATAAAATGAGATAATAACTAGGGATGGCCAAACCGGACCGGAACCGGAAAATCGGATCGGAATCGGACTGAAAAAGCCCGAAACCGCCATGAACCGTCACGAAAATCGGAACCGGGGTAACCGGAACCGGTTTGGAGTCGGGCCGGTTAAGGGTCACCTAAATGGTGAACCGGACCGGAAAAAGCCCGAAACCAGACGAAAATTCATTGTTTTTCAATAGAATCGGACCGAAAAAAGCCCGGAACCGGACGAACCGGGGAGAAAACCGGAACCGGATTAACCAGAACCATGAGCAATCCGGGCCGGTTAAGGGTCATACATTTTACGAACCGGAACCGGCGGTTCCGAACCGGAATCGGGTCCGGAACCGATTTTGGTCATCCTAATAATAACTCAATGGACCCCCTAAAATTATATTTTGTACACTTTAACCCTTAATACTTTCACCTCAGTCTATTTTATAAAATTTTAAGGCCAACTCAGCAATTTGATGACGTGACCATGCCACATGACATATTTAACGGTCAAATGGATGGTCAACCGATGGAATGACGACATCACACAAAAAATAGTAGGTTAAGGGGATAAACAAAAAAAAAAAATTCGGGACCAAAACAAAAAAATTGATTATAGGTTGTGGACGAAATAAATTTAAATATTTTTAAACATTTATTTTAGGACGGAGGGAGTAAGATTAACTTGAAACCCTTGGTTTTTTAGACGATCAAGTAAAAACAATTTTTACCCTAATTGTATCTACATTAGAAATCAATAGGTTTATCTTAAACTATGTTATTCACCCCAACCCCTAATCAATGACCTGTTATCATTTAGTTCTCAATTTCTTTTGAAGATTATTTTCGGATTTCTGGTGCTTCTAACCTGTTACAAACTTTTATACTTTTTCTTTAATAAGATTGCTACTTTTTTTTTATATCATTTTATTTTCTTTTTTGTGCTTCTTTGTGTTTCTGGGTATATTAGGATCAAGAGGGGAGCCTTGAAATTTCATAACCTGGTACAAACACCGATAGGGGTATATGTGAAGTGGTTCTATTTTTATTTTATTTTTTATTTTTATTTTGGCTTTGGTTCCAGTTAATAAACGTATTGACATAGAAAAAGTTATTTTCTAAAATTTTAAAACCATCATTGCTCAGGATTTAGGTTTCATGCATCATTATTTAATTGGAATCCTTTTGGGGTTGGGGGTTGGTTTTTTGATGTATTAGAAGGTTATAGTTGCTATTGTTGCTGCATAACCTTTTTTGTTATCAAGTTTCAATGGGTTACGAAAATTCATGCTCATCAAAGTAAAGTTAATCGCTCTTCGATTTGGGGGAAAATGATTGTGAGATGAATGCTAATTTCTCATGCGTCACTACACTAAATGTAGGTTAGTTGAAATAAAGTTCTTATTGAAAAAAAAACTCGCTCCTAGATAATTGTTCATTTTTTATCTAATGTACATTAAGTTATTTCTTACGTTTAAAAATTGTTAGTAGCAAAAATAAATATAAATACTTAAATGGGATACTATTACTTTTTCCATACTGTCACCATGCTTCGAAAAAAAAAACGTAAGTAATCATGACGAATGATTTTTTAATTGACTAAGGTACAAACATTTTTTCTAATTTTTTTTTAAAGATTCCAAAATCGTTCAAAAATAGGATAGGGGATGGGTTATGAATTATAATTATTATTAATTATTTATATGATAGCTATCTTAATCTTGAAATGGGAATATATTTTTTGAATTTCAAGTTGTTATTGTATACTTTGAATTTGGGGGTTTAATTTCTATTGCGATTAATATACCCTTCTTCTTGATTTTGCTACGAAAATTGGGATCAATTCAGGTACAGTTTTCTGTATATTAACTGAATTCATCAATAGTGCGGAGGAGCTAAAAGCAGAAATGTATATTGGCTTTATTTTTGTTGGCTTTGAACATGTTATCTTTCACCATGTTATTGTTTACTTTATTTTTGCTGGCTGTGAACATGTCCTCTTTTACTTGATATATATATATATATATATATATATATATATATATATATATATATATATATATATATATATATATATATATATATGTACGGTTTAGCTTAATGATTCTATATTAGTAATATTATCAATCCTTAAAATTCACCATCATTCTTTTCTATTAATTTCTTGCTTGATGCAAATGATATTATCATTATTGATGATTTTTTTGATAATATTTTCACCTTCTTCTCTTAACTTTTTTGTTTCGAACGTTGGATAAAAATAGGATAGGGGATGAGTTATGGATTATAATTATTATTAATTATTTATATGATTAATGGATTAGGTTGAGTTACAAAAAGAATAATGGTAATATGGGGGTTAAGAAAATGTTTTTTTGCTAACCCTAAATGTATAACGGTTCCGAACAATCGACTTCCTCGTATGATTAATGATTTGGGTTGGGTTACCATAAAAATGGTATTGTGTTAGGTTGAAAATGGCGAAGAAGAGGAAAGTAAGTTGGGTGGGGGATAGGAGGGGGGGGGGCAGGAAAGAAGAAAGTGAGTGCTGGTGGGGGTAACGCGATGAAGAAAATTTGAATTGTTGGATGTTCCTTCCCCTTTCATACTGTCACCGTGCCATTGGCACAGGTAGGAAGTACTAGTCTAGAATACAATACACGAATGAAATAACCGCCTCTTATCCCCCCATAAAGGGAGGCTGAGATTGATAGTCAGAAGTTTAATCTGACGGCCCAAATCCTCCCACCCTACTTAACCGCCTGTAACTTCCAACTCTCCATAACCGTCCACCTCCCCGTAACCGTCCTTACCTTCCCATATTAATAATATTATGACCCAAATTATCAAATTAGGATCAATTCACGTATTTTGATCCAGACGCAAACCCTAAGTCAGTAAAAAATAAATATTATAAAAATAAAGTTTAAAAATTAAATATTATAAATTAAATTTTAAAAAGTATTATGTTTTGAAAATAAAAATTTACCAAAATAAAAAAATATAATCATGAACATTTCTAATAGTATGATCCAGATAGATAAATGCTTAAAAAATTGGCCACCAATGGCCAGTTTAAAAAATAATGGACATTTCTAATAGTTCCGTCCACCTCCCCGTAACCGTCCTTACCTTCCCATATTAATAATATTATGACCCAAATTATCAAATCAGGATCAATTCACGTATTTTGACCCGACACAAACCCTAAGTCAGTAAAAAATAAATATTATAAAAATAAAGTTTAAAAATTAAATATAATCATGGACATTTTTAATAGTCTGACCCAGATAGATAAATGCTTAAAAATTGGCCAACAATGGCCAGTTTAAAAAATAATGGACATTTCTAATAGTATGATCCAGATAGATAAATGCTTAAAAAATTGCCCACCAATGGCTAGTTTAAAAAATATTATGTTTTGAAAATACAAATTTACCAAAATAAAATAATATAATCATGGACATTTCTAATAGTATGGTCCAGATAGAAAAATGCTTAAAAAAATGGTCCACCATTAGACCAATTTATCTAATCTGACCCAAATCTAATATTAAATTTATTCTTACAAAAATAATTTATTTGTTCTCATCAATATTTAGTTAAATAATACTAATAATTTTTGTATTAGTTATTACTCGCTGACCCAAAGTAATTGTTATTTTTTTTCTTTTTGACGAGTTTAAAAAAAAAGTATATTTTAATTTTCAAGTATCGTAATTTATTCAAACTTGAAGAAAATACAACTATATTATTATTATTTTTTTGCACAAAAACTACAATACTTCCTTATATTCTATACGATAGATACACAAACAAATCACCATCCAGCAAATGTTGATTATGGCACAAAGTAATCATCAGGATATTAGGTACTCCCTCCGTCCCACGATAATATATAAAATTTCCTTTTTTGGCGTCCCACAATAATATATAACTTTTCTAAAATGGAAATGAATCTTTACTATTCCCTCCACTCATTCTCTTTCCTACATTATTTTAATACTCACATTACCATTATAATTTACTATTCTCTCCACTCATTCTCTCTCCTATTTTATTTTCACACTCACATCACTTTCAATATAATACTTCCTCCTTAATTCCCGTGCATTGGCAAAAGTCTATAAAACTATGAGACGGAGGGAGTATATATTTTTATTTTTATTTTTTGATGGGAGGAATACGATTTCATCATTTTTTAATTTGTGTGCTGTCACTGTGCCAATATAATCATACTAATTCAAAAGGATAGTGGGTTACATAAAAGAGTGTGAGGGGGCTGAGGGGAAAGAAGAAAGTGGGTGGGGTTGGAGTTATGTTAGAGACTATCAATATTGTTGTTCTTGCAATCAAATGAAAATTTAAATATTTTAATAGATTTCTTTTTTTTTCTTTTTTATGGTATATTGATTATTTACAATGTAATCATAGATACTAAACTAAATGCATTTGGGGATTATGATCTCAACCACGCATTATTTACGTTGTACTGTCACCGTGCCATTGGCACGGGTAGAGGAGTACTAGTTCTAAACAATTGAAGCCCACCATGTGTATGTGTGATTTCCCTGACCAGTTGGCTTAAGACCATTTACAGGGGATATTGAAACTCATTTTCAATTATTGAAATTGACATTGTTATATACAGAGTGAAAGTGTGATAGCATCACATTTGGCCAAGTCAAAGAGGTTGACTTAAGTATGTTTTGTTACTTTCTTATCTATTTAATTTAAGTAAATACTTTGTATATTATTTTTATAATTAATAACCTATTAACCGAATTTTATTATGGTTTTAGTATTACTTTTGGTCATTTTATAGGACTCTCATATCTTGGAAAGAAGTCTAAGGAGATAAAGATGCTTAGAAGATATAAAGGGATAATGAAGATTGGAATGAAGAGATAATGATCAAGGCTTCAGTTATCCATCTGAGATGGCTTCTTTACTATAAATATGAAGAACATATCTCAGTTGCAAGACACGGTTTTTACACTCTGAGAGACTGAATTATTATAGACTTGAAAGGAGTGTTTTTGTGTGAGAGTTCTCTTTGGTTATTTTGTCATTCTCTTAATGTTTACTTTGTAACCGGTTCAGAAATTATTTTAATAAGAGAAGTTTATTGTCTACAGCATATTGCTATAGATAAGTATTAAATCATTAGTTTATTCCTTTTTATTTATTTATTTTCTGCTGCATTTCTCTGTTGTGCTAGTGCTGGTGCGATAGCATCAGGACTCACATCAGCAAGTTTCGTGTTCCTGTGAACTTCCTAGCCGCTCCATTTCTTTCAATTGGTATCAGAGCCACACTCGACTTCACTGAGTGAGATCCAAGAAAGAGTGGTCATTATGGAAGGACACTTGAATCAATACCGTCCTCCTGTTTTAGATGGATCTAATTATGCCATCTGGAATGCTAAGATGCGTCTCTTCATCAAAGCAATTAATGAACGAGCATGGCTTAGTATAATTATTCCATGGTCCCCTCCAAAGACTGAAATTAAAAATAATGAAGAGGGGGAAACCTCAAAAAAGGTATACAAACTTAAACCTGAGGAAGAGTGGACCACTGATGAGGTCACTCTTGCAAATTACAATTCCAAGGCTCTTGGTGCTATTTCAAGTCATGTGGATGAACACATGTTTAGACTTGTTTTAAATCAAAGTATAGCAAAGACTGTCTTGGATATTTTACAAGCTCACTGTGAAGGTGATGATAGTGTAAAAGCCACTAGGTTCAGGATTCTCATGACCAAGTTTGAAAACTTGAGGATGACTGAGACTGAGGACATAAAAAGCTATTCTGCTAAAATGAGAGAAATCTCAAATGAATGTCTCTCCCTAGGTGAGCCTATTTCTAATGCTAGATTAGTATGCAAAATGTTAAGAACTGTCACTGATAAATTCAACATTAAAATCGCTGCTATTGAAGAAGCAAATGACACTGCAACCATGACATTAGATACTCTTGTGGGTAAGCTAACTATGTTTGAAATGAACTTTTCTATTCAGCAACAACATAAAGCTGAAAGTGTTGCTCTTGCTTCTGCTCTTTCTAAAGTATCCTCAATTCCAAAAGAGATCCAAGAAATCTCAAATGAAATTGATACTTCAAATCTGGAAACCGAAGATGTTGATTTTTTAACAAAAAAATTTACTTCTTTTCTTAAAAACAAAAGGGACAACAAATTTCCTTCTAAAAAACCAACTACTTTTGATAAACCAAAAGAGGATACTGAGAGTGGTTTCAAGAAACCCACTAGCTTTTCTAAAAACGGTCACGAATCTGTTCAATGTAGAGCCTGCAAAGGCTTTGGGCATTATGCAAATGAATGTGCCAACACTCTGAAGAAAAAGGGGATGAGCTTAACTGCGACCCTTAGTGATAGTGAGGACGAAGATGAATCGCTAAATTTAGCAATCATGGAAATCTCGCCTCCAAATCCTGAACATCAATCTGATGTAACCTCAGATGTTATCACATCTACCACCACATCTTCTGAATCAATTATAAACTGTTATAACTCTTCGCTGAACAAGAAATCTGAGAATGAAGAAGAAGATGATGGAAGCTATCAAGAACTTCTTGATGCCTATGCTGAGCTATATGTCGATTGGGAAAAGCGTGTAGAAAAAATCGCAGTCTTTGAAAAGATATCTGAAAAACTCTCTACTGAACTATCTAAAGTTAAAGATGAACCGAATGATGTCTCCACTGAAAATGATAACCAAAAAGATTCAATAGCTAAACTTGAGGTCATGCTCACTAAACGTGACATTGAACTTGAGAAGACCAAAACCGAACTCACAGAGGCCAAGAAAACGTTTGAAAAAATGAATACTGGAAAGGCAACTCTTGATGAGGTTCTTAATGTGAGTAAGTTTTTGAAAATAGGTCTTGGTTTTGAATCAAACTTTTTAAAAGAAGGAGAGAGTAGTTCCTCGAAACCTAAGACTTTTCACAACCAAAAATCATCAACCAAAAAGAAAAGATTTGTATGCCATTACTGCTTTTTACCAGGACATATAAGACCTTTCTGTTATAAGAGGATTTGTGATCTGGGGAAAGATGTTCCTCAGATGAGTGGTCGAATGCAATCACATCACCACTCACATCGCCAGAAAATAGGTCAGTTCGTATGGATTGAAAATAAGAACGAGGAATGCAAGGTAGTTTTACCTCCCTCAAGAGCAGCATTGCAAGCTCATGATACTTTGATAGCGGGTGTTCAAGGCACACGACAGGTAATGCAGAATTCCTAACTGATCACACCACTGTTAAAGGTGGAAATGTGAATTATGGGGGAGGAGCACAAGGTAAGATTGTTGGTAAAGGTACTTTATGTGTGAATAACATGCCTAAACTAAAAAATGTCTATCATGTAGAAGGTTTGAAAGCTAATCTTATTAGTATAAGCCAACTGTGTGATGACAATTTACATGTTAATTTTGACAAATATGAATGCAAAATGTTTGATAACACTAATCAATGCCTATTCACTGGAGTAAGGTCTCAAGATAATTGTTACAAATTCGGTGACAATTTATCCTGCCTTAGCTCCAAAACAAATGAGCTTGAACTAGGACATGCTAGCTATAGAAAAATAGAAGAATTAGTTAGATTTGATGCTGTTAAACACTTGCCCAAGCTTGACTTTTAACAATCAAGTGTGTGTGGTCCTTGTCAAAAGGGCAAGCAAACCAAAGCCTCTCATCCAAAGGTTGACAAAAGTTCCACATTTGAAATTTTGGAATTAATACATACTGACCTTATGGGACCTATTGAGGTTGAGAGCTTAGGTAAAAAGAAGCATTCTTTTGTTTGTGTAGATGATTTCTCTAGGTATACTTGGGTGCTATATTTAAAAGAAAAATCTGAAGCACTTGAAGTATTTAAAGTTTGGTACAAAAAGGTAAAAAATTTGTATGGTAAGAAAGTTATCAAAATTAAATCTGATCATGAAACTGAATATGAGAACACTTTGTTCTCAAAATTTTGTGACTCCAAAGGAATCACCCATGATTTCTCAGCCCCTAAAACTCCTCAACAGAATGGGGTTGCTGAAAGAAAAAATCGTACTTTGCAAGAGATGGCTCGTGTTATGCTTAGTTCTAAAAACATCTCTAAAGGATTTTGGGCTGAAGCACTTAATACTGCTTGTCACATAGGAAATAGAGTTTATTTGAGAGTTGGATCAACCATGACTCCCTATGAAATCCTACTTGGTAAAAAACCTACTCTTAAATACTTTCATGTTTTTGGATGCATATGTTATGTTCTAAATGATAGAGATTATCTATCTAAATTTGATTCCAAAAGTGACAAAGCTGTTTTTCTTGGATATTCCACAAACAGTCGTGCTTATAGGGTCTACAATCTTAGAACCAAAATTGTGATGGAGTCAATTAATGTTACATTTGATGATACTGCTGACTTAAATATAAAATCTCTTGAAGATGATGTCTCAGATTGTATAGAGACAATACAGGAATCTCAGAATCAAACGGAACAGATGCAGCAAAATGGACTGCAGAAAGCAGATGCAGGTACTGATGCGACCACATCATCACCTACATCAAGATAAACAAAATGCGCGAGAATCAGAAGATTCGGCTTTGTGAAGCGAGAATCTGGATAGAACCAAGGACATACCCAGCAGAGTACAAAAGAATCACTCAATATCTCAAGTGGTGGGTGATGTAAACGAGAAGATTAGCACAAGGGAAAAGCCAAGGGTCAACTACCGTGAGTTGGCTGGGCTAAGTTGTGTTGAATCACAAGTAAACAAGGTTAGTTCTTGCTGTTTTGTTTCTAATATTGAACCCAAGAATGTTGTAGAAGCTATGAAAGATGATAATTGGATTGTAGCCATGCAAGAGGAACTAAATCAATTTGAGAAAAATGATGTATGGACCTTGGTTCCTAGACCTATAGGAGGAAATGTAATAGGAACTAAGTGGATCTTTAAGAACAAAAGTGATGAAAATGGTCAAATTACCAGAAATAAAGCTAGGCTAGTAGCCCAAGGTTACACCCAAATAGAAGGGATAGATTTTGAAGAAACATTTGCTCCTGTTGCTAGGATAGAGTCAATTAGGCTTTACTTGCCATTGCCTGTTATTTGGACATCACTCTACATCAAATGGATGTTAATAGTGCTTTTTTGAATGGTGTCCTAAATGAAGAAGCCTATGTTGAACAACCTAAGGGCTTCACTGATCCCCATTTCCCTGATCATGTTTATAAGCTCAAAAAGGCCCTATATGGTTTAAAAACAAGCCCCTAGAGCTTGGTATGGAAGGCTAACTGAACACCTCATACAAATGGGGTTTAAGAAAGGTGAGGTAGATAAAACCTTATTTATTTTAAAAGAAAATGTAGGGATCTTGGTGGCCCAAATTTATATTGATGACATTGTATTTGGATCATCTTCCAAAGATATGTTAGACTATTTTGTCACAAGTATGACCACCACCTTTGAAATGAGTATGGTTGGTGAGTTAACCTACTTTCTAGGCCTTCAAATAAAATAAAATAAGGAAGGAATTTTTATCTCTCAAAGTAAATATGCCAAAAACTTGGTTAAAAAATTCTCTCTTGACAATGCCTCTCACTTTAAAACCCCTATGGGATCATTCCAAAAGTTGTGCAAAGATGAGAATGGTGAGGATGTTGACCCCACCTTATATAGAAGTATGATTGGGAGCTTGTTGTACCTTTCAGTAAGTCGCCCAGACATCATGTTTAGTGTCTGCCTGTGTGCTAGATATCAAGCTTGCCCCAAATTATCCCACCTCAAAGCTGTAAAAAGAATTATTAGATATGTTGGTGGAACCATCAATTTAGGGCTAAGCTATACTCGAGAAACCAATACAAATCTGGTAGGATTCAGTGACTCTGATTGGGCGGCGGCGATGATAGGAAAAGCACAACTGGAGGTTATTTTTATCTTGGGAACAATTTAGTATCTTGGTATAGTAGAAAACAGAACTGTGTATCCCTATCTACTGCTGAGTCAGAATATGTGGCTGTAGGGAGTTGTTGTTCTCAACTCCTTTGGATGAATCAGATGATTAAAGATTATGGTCTTAAAAGTGATATCCTAACTGTTTTTTGTGATAATCTAAGTGCCATAGAAATATCAAAAAATCCTGTTCAACACTCACGTACTAAACACATTGACATTAGACATCATTTTATTCGTGATCTTGTTGAGCAAAAAATTATTAGCATGGAATCAATTAGCACTGAAAAACAGTTGGCTGATATTTCATCAAAGCCCTTGATTTTCAGAGATTTTCCACACTAAGGAAGTCTCTGAGTTTGTGTGCAAATTGATGATGTGATCCCATGTGTGGTCACATCATAACTAACACCTGTATACTTCAATACTAACACAAAAAAAAAATGCATTGCATGATTTATCTCAGTGTGGTCACTTGTATTGCATCTTTGACTTGTCTCCTCTCTCAATTGTGAATTCTTCTTAAAAAGTAGTCAACAACTGTTGAATCAAAATTTATCCTACTGGATGTCTCTTGGTGGGTGCTGTGATGATGCCACCCGATTTTTGAAATCAAACGGAGTCGCCACGCCATTTTTACTTTAAGGGCCAAAACTTTGAAAAATGCCCGGAATCAAGAGATTCGAGTTCGGAGGTCACGTTACGCTCCGGGAAGAACGTTAGTGTTCACCCGGACCGCCTCGTAAAACGAGTCTTTCAAACATTAAAAACCATTTGTGTGTGTGTGTGTCTGTGTGTGTTTTGGCCAAAATAAGTTGAAACTGAGAAAATTAAAAATTGGGAACTTTTTATTAGACTTTGAACAAATCCCATGATTTTTGGTGTGATTTTTGGGTTGAGTTTTGGTATTCAAAAGATTTTTTGAAGTTGAAAACCAATTCTGCCAGAATAAAAAAGGCAGTGGACACTTTATTTTGAAATGGACTTTAGAGCTTTAAAACTTCAAAATCTGGGGAAAGTCCGAGAATGAAAGTTGTTCAAAACACCTTAAATAAGGTTTATATAAAATAAATTTAGCATTTGGAGATGATTTGGTGGTCCAAAACCTTCTGGAAATCTAAGATATTAAATCTGGATTTCCAGAGACTGATGAACTGACTTTTAAAAGATAATTTGAAAAAGGGAGTTTTACTCACGTAAAAAATAAAGTAAAAATATGTCTGGAAATCTATAGATGTTGTCTACAAAAAGTATTTTGTAGTCAACACCAAATTCCAAGTTTCTGTATGTACAAAAAATTAGACCATGGACAGAGGTCTTAGAGAAAGGCTACTGGACAGCAACTTCCTCTTGAAGAAAAACATGATTTTAAAGGGGTTTGGCATCCATGCTTGTCCCCATTTCCCTAAGATTTGATTAGTGATCACTAAACATTTTAGTGGTGATCTACTATATCAAGCTATCCTTGGGGTACATTAGGACTTAAGCATTTCTTTTGCTTGGGAAGGGGAATTTTATCCTTTGAAAATGAGATTTGATGTATGAAAATGATTTTTAGGGTTTTGAAAATGTGTTTGCAAGAAAGTAAAGACACTTTGAAAATAATGTTGATCCTTGTAGAGGATCATCCATGGAGATGAACTTCCATGGTGATCCTCTTGGATCTAGAGCAAGAGGATGAACAAACTACATTTTGGAGTTTGAAAATGCATGCATGGATGAAAGAGATTTAGGGTAGGAAGAGGGAGGTTATACCTATCTTCTTTGTGTTTTGTATTTGAATGGATTCAAGGCTTGAATGTGTTTAGGGTTTGAATGTGTTTAGGGTTGGTGATTAGAGTTGGTCAAAGAGAAAACAAGTAGATAACAATTAAGTCCTCTATGTTTTCTCTCTAATCCTCCTCTTAAGGGGTGATTGAAGCTTGGGCTTGTGTATGAATGGGAGTGATTTGAGAGTATTTGGAGTGAGTGGGATTTGGGAAAGATTCAAGAGAAAATGGTGGCAATCTAAGGATTCCCACTGTTTTCTCTCTATTTTCCTTGATCTTTATTCTTTGTGAGTGAATTGTGTTGTGTATGGCCCGAGAGGAGGGTTCAATTTATAGGCCACTGGAAATGCCAAAGATGTCCGCACGGATCATATCGGAGGCGTGCACTGTTCATTAAATGCAACTCCAGGCTTTGGACAAGAAGAATATTATTCAAAAATTCCAGCAGTTTGTGTTTTTCAGCTTGCCTAATTCGGATTTTTCCAATTTCTTTTCTTTTTTAAGATTCTTTTCTTGGTTTAACCTTAAATGGCAATCCCTAATCTACCCTTACTTTGTTAGAAAGGTTAGGAATTGTTAGAAATGTTAAGAATGTTAAAACTTTCGTTAATTTTCTAACGAAAATTCTAACAACTCAAATTGGAGCACTTACAGTAGCCCCTCGGCGACGACGCTTTCGAAGGAAGCGGGGTCGTCGATAAATGAAGGCTCCATATTTGTGAGATGATCAAGTGATCGAGTGGCTGAACCTAGCGATAGGCTACCTACGTATCCCGAATGGGAATCAAGCCGGCCGTAGTTCGGGTCTCGACCCTGGGTATTTGTTTTAGGATGTCAACTTTGGCGAGTTACTGCGGTCGTTTCTTTGAAAGAAACTCTGCTGGGGATAAGAGATGACCATTTTCGGTCTGATGGCTAAAATTGTGTGTCCGCTCTGCTGGGGATAGGAATGACCATTTTGGTCTGATGGCTGAAATTGTGTGTCCGCTCTGCTGGGGATAGGAATGACCATTTTCGGTCCGATGGCTGAACCTAGTGTGTCCGCTCTGCTGGGGATAGGAATGACCATTTTCGGTCTGATGGCTGAACCTAGTGTGTCCGCTCTGCTGGGGATAGGAATGACCATTTTCGGTCTGATGGCTGAACCTAGTGATAGGCTACCTACGTATCCTTAAGAGGAATCAAGCCAGTCGTAGTTCGGGTCTTTCGACTATCTTCAGACGTCGACTCTAGAGGGACTATTTTAGGGAAGTTGCCCTAAGATGTGACTATCTTTTGGGAAGTCGCCCTATGACTTGACTATTTTTGGGAAGTCGCCCTATGACTTGACTATTTTTGGGAAGTCGCCATATGATTTGACTATTTTTGGGAAGTCACCCTATGATTTGACTATTTTTGGGAAGTCGCCCTATGAATTGACTATTTTTGGGAAGTCGCCCTATGACTTGACTATTTTTGGGAAGTCGCCATATGATTTGACTAATTTTGGGAAGTCGCCCTGGTAATGGTTTCGGTTTGTCGAATTAGGGGATGATTGCGATTTATCGCTTTACTCGTGTTGTGTGTGATAGCGTTTTAGGTGCCTCAAACCTTAATGATGGCGTCTTAGGTGCCTCGAACCTTGATGATGGCGTCTTAGGTGCCTCGAACCTTGATTATGGCGTCTTAGGTGCCTCGAACCTTGACAAAGAGTGATCTGGAGGTATCAATTTGTTTTTAAACGATTTCCTTCGATGTTCGTATCCTTTCGTTGGGGACAGACTCCGAGGGGATAGACAGTCTTTTGGTGGACTTCATTTGAAGGGACCGGAATTCCGTTAACTTTCGTCGGGGATGAACCTAAGGCGAGGTTTAGTTGAAGTATGAACCTAAATGAGAATTCAGTTCAGGAGTATGAACCTAAATGAGGACTCAGTTCAGGAGTATGAACCTAAATGAGAATTCAGTTCAGGAGTATGAACCTAAATGAGGACTCAGTTCAGGAGTATGAACCTAAATGAGGACTCAGTTCAGGAGTATGAACCTAAATAGGGACCTAGTTCAGGAGTATGATCCTAAGTCGGGGTTTCAGT
Organism: Adenophora triphylla var. japonica; assembly: GCA_022495995.1. NCBI lineage: Eukaryota > Viridiplantae > Streptophyta > Magnoliopsida > Asterales > Campanulaceae > Adenophora > Adenophora triphylla. The sequence continues at coordinate 782,293 of JAFEMH010000149.1, read as the reverse complement.
TCAGGAGTATGAACCTAAATGAGGATTCAGTTCAGGAGTATGAACCTAAATGAGGACTCAGTTCAGGAGTATGAACCTAAGTGGGGACTCGGTTCGGGAGTATGAACCTAAATGGGGACCTAGTTCGGGAGTATGATCCTAAGTCGGGGTTTCGGTTCGGGAGTATGAACCTAAATGGGGACTCGGTTCAGAGTATGATCCTAAGTCGAGGTTTTGTACTGAGGGAGGCTTGTTTGAGGGCGTTCTCGTTGGGGAAGATTCGAGCTTACGAGGATTAGGGAAAAGGGTGGCCGTGTTGGTCAAGTGGCTGGACCTAAGGTAGGCTACCTACGTATCCCGAGTGGGAATCAAGCCGTAGTAGTTCAGCTATGGGGATGGTCTTTGATGGTTTGACGGTATTTGGGAGTCACCCGAGGTTTATTGTTTTTGGGAAGTCGCCCTAAGATTTGACTATTTTTGGGAAGTCGCCCTAAGACTTGACTATTTTTGGGGAGTCACCCTAAGATTTGACTATTTTGGAAAGTCGCCCTAAGATTTGACTATTTTTGGGAAGTCGCCCTAAGGTTTGACTATTTTTGGGAAGTCACCCTAAGATTTGATGATAATGTTCTTTTAGAAAAATAGTTGACTAAGATATGCTTTCATACCTGTCTTTGTGCTTACTGTAGGCTGGGAAGGCTGAGGCTACGGGCGATGTTGATGAAGAGTTGTTGGGTTGCCGTTCGTGGGACGGTTTTACTGGCGACGATTTCTTTGTCTTTGGAGGCATTTTGACCTGAAGGAGGAGTTTGGTTGAGTCTGCATCTTGCTGGTGATCGTCAACCTTGTAGAAGTTGTTGAGCTTGTCTTCACATTGGGACTTCTTGCTTTTGAGAACTTGGTGTCTCTGACCGTTTTGCATTTGAGAGCTTGGCGTCTCTGACCGTATTGTATTTGAGAACTTAGCGTCTCTGACCGTATTGTATTTGGGAACTTGGCGTCCCTGACCGATTTGTAGACACTGGAGGCGGTCTTCATATGTTTGTGAATGTTGGGGGTTTTTTTCATCCATTTGTGGACATTGGAGGTCGTCTTTAGCAAGTTGCAGACGCCGGAGCTTGTCTTTGCCAAACTGTAGATGCTGGAGGCTGTCTTCATTCATTTGTGGACATTGGAGGTCGTCTTTAGCAAGTTGCAGATGCCGGAGCTTGTCTTTGCCAAACTGTAGATGCTGGAGGCTGTCTTCATTCATTTGTGGACATTGGAGGTCGTCTTTGGTGGAGACCATCCTCGCTGCGGAGAGGCTTCGGGTAGTGATGGAAAACTGGTCTTTCGTGCTTGAATTGCTGCATTTGTTAGCAGAGGGACAAATGCACATATGACATTCATGATGATGGATCCATGCATGGAACTAAAAATGATTCGCAATAGCTTATGGTTTTTTTTTTATTGATTCATGTTTTGCATGCTACATGAGCCCTGGGGAGATTTTTGTGGGGATGCATGCGGTGAGAGGGTTTGTATGTGTTGTGGACTGTTTGAGACAAGCTTTCAGCTGGTGGGGGGATATCCTTTGGTCGCGGACTGAATTGCATGTCATTGATGAGGTCAATTTTGATCTTGGGATGAAGTTGGATTTGAACCCCGGGTCTCGATTGAAATTTCTTTTCAGTCTCGGACATTTGAAGCTGATGCTGACAGGCTCTAGAATCAAAGTATGTTGTCATGAATGAACCCTCTTTCGCTTGGGTTAGTTGTGATTTGACATAAATTTGGAGAATGACTTGGCGAAATGCTGATATGAGGAGATTCCCAGTTCTCAAACTTTGATGATGCAGGGAGTTGCCATATACCAAGTTCTAAAGCTGAAACTCCAAGATAGTTGTTGAGGTGACTAGGTCTTTCTTCTAAAGATAGGTGTGACTTGATAAAGCCCCATTCCGAAAGCCACATAATCTTTCTCTGAATGATTTGATGAGGCCCCAGGTTCGACAAAACGTCACTGCAGGGGTCCAGTCAAAGGTTTGACTGTAAAACTGACATACTGATGAAGTATCAAGCCGATCGATCAACGTGAGAGACCTCGAGGTGAAGTTGATGTGACCCCAGACTCGTTATAGCATTACGTCATGGAGTGAGAAACCCATCTTCGATAACAACTATGCAACTAGAATCCTCCCTTCGAAGGGCATCTTCCATATGGGAACTGTTAGCCATAGTGGCACTTGGCTTGTTCATGGCTTCAATCATATTCACCTTACGTTTTTTTTTCTAGGGGATGGATTGTTGACTGTATGGGGTCCTTGGAGTACCCTTTTCGATCAGTTCTCACATCACCCTTTTTCAGGAGCATACTAGTGGGAAGCACAGAGTTTAGTTGCATCCAAAGGGACATCGGGATCAATGGGCTGATGGTTGTCTGGTCAAACCTTCCCTCACAAATCCCTGAAAGACGTCGCTCAGAGGCATTCCGAAATCTTTAAGCTTAAGGCTTCGCGACTTGGGCACATCACCTTTCCTTGGCACGAAAGGAGTGGCATTGTTGCAATCCTGTCCCGAATAGGGCCAGGCGGGGAGAGGTGGAAGAAGCGTATACGTAGCGAGTGCAACAACTTGCTTTGGCGATTATAAGCCCTCTCAAATTTAGCCCCGACATTGACCATTGCATTGCCCGAGATCCGGATTGGGAAATTGCTAAGTGAGGCCACTTAAATGCGGCTTCAAGCATGAGTGGAAGATGTCTAAGCGCTCCTCGTCGGGAGGAGGGATGGCCATTTCAACGAGCTTGAAGTCTACCTTTTATAAAAATCCCCAATATTCTCATGCAAGGCATTTTGCATTGTCGCTGCGAGTCGACTCTGTTTGTCTCTCATTCCAAGTTGGCTTTATACTTATACGTGAAAGTGTTGGTGATCTGTTCCCAAGTAGCCACACGAACTTGGGTTTCAGCCGAAAGAACCACTTTAGAAGCCCCTAGTTTTAAGGAGAAGTAGTCGTGCATTGGCTAGGTTTTGTGCATCCTTTGGCTTAGTAGGTGTCAAGGTGGATCTTGGGACGAGCGGCCCGTCAAGCGATTAGGCATCATGAACTTGTGCGGAATCGGGATACGCGGGCCGGAGGGCGGCCTTCCTTTGTGTCGGCTAGGCGACTGCGCTTTCATTTCCTTATGGTGTTCCATGAACCAAAGCCGGAATGAGGGTCGGTGGTGGAACCGAGTGTTCAAGCCGGTGATCGTGGCTTTGGAGAGAGAGGTCACCATTGACGCCTATTTGGCGGAAAGTATGGCGAGGGCACAGGGCGTAGCGTAAGCTGTCCTTAGCCCAAATTACCGTGGAGTGTGAGTAGGAGCACAGTCGAAGGGATAGAACCCGGCGGCTTTGTTGACTTCCAATTGGCAAAGAGGGTGGTGGTAGACTTGAGGTGGCCGAGTAGCTCGAGTTTCCGGAGTGAGATCCATAAGTAGGCTTAAATGCGAGTCTTGTCCTGGTTGTTGAATTGCATGGTTATACGTGGCGAGGTGCATAACCAGGAGGATGCTACGGTCACAGTGATTTCGATGGCCAGGATAGGGGCTTCTTGGCCCATCAAAGCTTGAGGAATGGATTTGTGAAAGCTGTGTGAGGGCTTGTGAGCTAGCATCATTACGAGGAGGGCTCTGGCTTTGTTGCCACTGGACCACTGTGGAGGCATTCCAAGCTGTTGCTGCGAAGGCCACGATTGATCGGTCCCAAAGCGAGGTGGGATTCCAATTTCTTTGTGGCATTCCGAGGTAACCCAACCATGAGAAGACATTCCCGATTTTGCCCCGGCCGAGGCTGTGAAGCGATCGGTCACGTCGGGCTGCGTAAGGTCCAGAGTCGTATTTGGGGTTCTTTGTCCGTTGAGACGGTCATGAAGGGATCTTGTGAGGCTTGTGCGGTGCGGGGATTGGATATCTTGAACCGGGTTCTTTGTCGAGGCATTTCAAGCGATGGCGAGAAGCTCCCGGCGATGCATGCCCGAGGCTGATGAGGCATACCAAGCCGTTGTGACATACCGAGTGACCCCAGCTGCTTTGAGGCATACCATACGGCCCAAATCGGGCCGAAGTCAATTTGTTTCCCAAACGATCGTCCTGCATCGAACCGTGAATGTATAATGCATCGAGGCCGAAAGGATGGGCGATTCGCGGAGGTTGAGAAGAGTGTGAGGAAGGTGGTGGTAGTTAGTCTGCGGCCAAGATAGGGATGGGGATCCTTCCTCTTCTACCGTGAAAGTCCCATCGGGGTTGAGGGCAATCGTCAAACCGAAATTCTGACACCTTCCAAGGATGAACATCGAAACCTCATTCGATTGGCACAAGGAGTTTTATGGACTCGGGTTCCAATATTAGCCATAGAAATATGATGAATTTCGGTCTTGGTTAAAATTCCGTCCTCATCCTTGGACATCAAAGAAGCTGCACTTGACAAACCCATGACCAACATGGCGATCAAATCTCACCTTGCTTGGTGGAGCCTTGGTACGAAGAGATGTATTTGCGAAGTATTGATTTTGAAGAAGTGACTTGGCAAAGCCTCGGTCTCATGATTGTGAATCGACACAATTAGAGAGGCTTCAACACAGTAGGCATTGCGGGCGTGCGAAACGAGAGACCCAACCCATCTTGTAGCAAAGTGAAGAACCAACGTGGACCCGGCGTGACAGAGAAGCCCCATTCTAAAGAAATGGCTTGACGAAAGTCCTCCCTTAGAGAGTACAGTGCAGCTCTAATGCAAATTGAATTGTCATGTAGAAAAAGAGGCAACCCATCCTTCTATATTTACTTTATTATTTTCTTTAGTCAATTAGTCAACCGAAAGAAAATGTAAAAGAAAGACAATTTAGGAATGTATACCTGCAGGGGCATATTTTTCGAAAAGTGGGGATGAATCCCCGATTTGTATTATTTGATGGCCTCATTTGATGAAGGCACAAAAGAACTCGCTTTGGGTTTGACTCTTTTGAGAGAGCATAAGTTTAGAAAGGTTTGTAAACGTGTATGGAAGCCCCTGGCGACGTAAAATTAGTGTTTAGCTCTATTTTTCCTATAATGTAGAAAAAGAAGACTTGTCAAGACATCTGAAAACATGTTTTATTCAAAATAATCACAAGATTGCTTAAAACCCTTTATTAATGTTCGGGTTACTCACACCCCTAATCTTGATATGAACAAACATTTTGATTAATCATGAGGAGAAAGTCGACCAATACCAAGGGTAAAGTTGGCGAATTATGAAGAAAGATTGTGTATAGGAGAGGCCATTGATGAGACCGAATTTTCTTGGGATTTGGATATGTTTATGACCGGACCATTTCTGGTTGCCTAAGTTCCCCTTAATATAAGGAGTTCAGGTCGCCGTAGTTCGGGCTTGAACTGTGTTTGGCTTTAGAAAAGGGGTATGAACATTTGTGGTCCATTTGGTGAAAAAGGGTTAGATGGGAAGCTTGAATGATAAGGTACGGGCCTTGAGATGTTCCTTGACAAGTCGTTTTTTGACGGCTTCTTCCGTGATTTCATTGCTTCTTGATCATCATCCTTCATTGGGGAAGAACGATTTTGAATTCAACTTAAGGGCTTATGATGTGTTTTTGCCGTTGCTTTAACTGCTCTCTTGTTGTCGACAACTTCCGTTCTTCGGGCTTTAATTTCGCTCATATGTCGAGCCTCTGATCGGCGGTGCTGGGTCCTTGGCCTCGTTTTTTTTTTTAAGCTTTTGTTTTTTTTTTATTTGAAGCTTTTGCTTGAGCTCTTTTTTTTGAAGCTTTTTTTTTTATTATTATTTTTTTGAGGATGAAGGCAAGCCTGCGCTTGAACTTTCTTGATGCACGGGAGGCGGAGGCAAGCCCCCGGGTTTTTGTCGGCATGGGGTCAATCTTCCGATCTTTGAGTGACCTTTTGTTGTTCTTCGATCTTTGCATTGCCGTCGTTGACTTGGTCAAGGTGATGATGGGGACATGTTTTGGAAAGTGTATGGCTTGATGGAGGCCTTTGTGAGGTAAGGAAAGTGTATAGGGAGGGCATTAGTTGACTTTCTCGCACCAATTAATTAAAATCTTAATCATTTCCAGAGATTATTTGTTGAGAAATGCGAGTGATCATTTAAAATAAAACCATTTCATTAAATGTAATGTAGGTGTGCAAATAATGTCTCAAGTCTAGCAAGAAAAGAAGAAGACTTTTTTTTATAGAAAATTTAAGATTAACTACAATGTCCAAGGAGGACTTGATTGAACGAAGAAAGTACTAGATCCTACGAAGGTTGACTAAAAGACTGTTTTAATATTAAAGGATGGGTAGCCCCTAGTCTAGCTACTCTTTGTTGTTGGACCGCGTCTCTACCCTTCAGCGAATTCCTCATGAGACTATGACGGACTATGCTCGCCTTTGGTAACTTCAGGAATTCCTCGCTCACCAGGCCACAGCGGTTGCCTTATCTGCCATTGATTATTATCCTCCCATTTACCCTTGGCGTCGATTGTGAACTTATCGGAGGGCGAGAGTTCAAAGCATTTCACCAGATCCGGCTTTGCCATGGTCACATGCTTGTTGCAGTCGAACCAGCCATTCTCAACATTTGTTGCGACTAAATCCTCTGGCTTGCCAAAGTCTATTGAATTCACAGAGCTTGAATCATGAAACTCAATCATGTTTACACTCGTGTTGTTTGAGAAATGATCATCAAGTGTGGTTGAGATCACCGAGGCGCTCGAGTTTGCCCTTCTTAATTAACCCCTGAATTGCCTTTCTCAAAGGCGTGCGATTATCGGTTATATGACCGTGATGCGGTGGAAAGCACAATGCTTAGTGGTGTCCAAAGGGATTTTGGGATCCTTGGGCTGATAGTTTCTCATGGGTTCGAGGAGACCCTGCTTTAGCAAGCTTTTTAAAACTTTGCTTAAGGGAACACCCAAATCCTCGGGATGTGATTTCTCCTTTGGGGGAGAATAAACTCTTAATGCTCTTTGATTCGATATTTGGTCATTGACTTGGTCACCATTCTGAACAGGGTTTGCCGGTTTTGGTCCATTGGGGCGCTCAAGCTTGCCCGCTTCGATTAACCCTTGAACCGCTCTCTTCAAGGCGTGCGATCGTTGGTCGTGTGGCCATAATGATTATGGAAGGCGCAGTGCTTACTCATGTCTAGGGGTGCATTTGAGCTCCTTGGATGGTAGTCCCTAAGAGGCTCCAAAAGGCCTTCCTTTACTAAACCCTTAAAAATTAAGCCCATGGGCATCCCAAAATCGTCAAAATGTTCTAGTTGCCTTAGAGGACCACCATTTCTTGGTTGCTTTTGGATGCCGTCAATTGTACACAATGCCTTCTTTCCTTTAATGGATGTTGCAGCCGTGTTGGAAGGGTAGGGTTTATAGCGGTGAGACATGTTCCGACCCGTAGTGCTTCCCCGTGCACGAACCCTTTTGATGTAATCATCGATGTAATCGTTGAGATTTGACCTTTTGTAAAACTCATTCGTGTCAGATACACAAGATTGGTATGGTGAGATGGCCCGAGTCGAGCGATCGTCGATACTCTCGTTGCTAGGCTTTTCTTGTACCTTCTTAATTGGTTCCACCAATAATCCATTGGACGAGTCAATAGGAACACTAGGACTGCATGACCCCGCCACAAGATTGGCATTAGCAAACGAAACCACCGTAGGAAGTACTCTGGTGGGAGGAATGACGATCCGAGCATTAAAAGCGTGACCGTAACCCTCCTCATAAGGCCTGGCAGTTGCCGAAGATGAGGATATATGGCTCGTAATGGGTGGATACCAGGGAGCAGTGAGTGCGGGTCCAAGAGGCTGCTGAAAACATGAGGTTTGAGGCATCGTAACAGTAGGATTGAATGTGTCTTGACCACACTGAGGAACATGACTGCAAGGGAAATGTGTATACTATACTTGATAAGCAGGAGCAGCTTGTGTAACGGCCGGGTGGAGAATTTGATGAGGAGCATTTGACCTTGTCGGACTTCCCAGCCGGAGGGGCGAGGTAGAGCTTGGAGGATGTTGTGAATACGATAAACCTGATGAAGTGGTGATAAGAGCCTGGTGGCCCATGTGATCTTGCAGTATCATAGGGGCAAGTGTGCTTTGAGAATTGGAGGAAGCAAGGCGGCCCCCTACGAACCATGGAGCACGAGAAGCGAACTGTCCCAAAATGGCTTGCGGAGCCATGTCAAGCTTCTGGGCTTGAGAAGTCGTGAACTGGCCCATTCGAGATGATGACCCGAACCGAGGCGATGTTGTGAAGTAGTGGCCCGGCCCCTTCCAATTGTGGGGCGAGCGGCTGATTCAATCCTAGTGGTGAGACACGAGAGGCACGAGGGCGAGGTTGACCTAGATCGGGTACATTGAGGAGTATCAGTGTAGGAGTGAGATGTCTTGAAGCGGCCAATTCAGGGCCCGATGGCGGGCCGGGCGAGGTTTTGGAGTAGCGGCGGCCCATTCCAAGGCTGCGGGCGAAACGGGGCGGTGAAACCCAAAGGTGGAAACCGAGAGCGCGGGGGGAAATTGACCAATATCGGTTGTCGAGGAGTATTGATACAATGAGGCCAAGAGGCGGGGAGTGAGTGATAGGCTGGGGGATGCTTGGCCCGTTAGTAGTTCCACACGAAAGGGAACGGGGCATTTGATGGTAGTTGGCATGCAGGAAGGGTAATTAGTTCCAATCTTCGCATCAACCGTAAAGGTTCCATTAGGGTTGCGAACAATTGTTAGCCCGGTTACGATACCTTCCAATAGCGGCGATGCGAGCCTCTTGATGTTGTCTTATACTGTTCCAACATCTGATTCCCTTTGCTCGGCACTTTGCGGATTTTCGGGGTGCGGAGTTGTACGTCCCCAGTTCTCCTACGAGTTGGCCATTACGAAACTTTGAGAAATTTGAAGCGAAGGAGGAAGCGATGAAGTATCGACTCCGGAATGGCGAGGCGAGCAAATGATGACCCGGGGTCTTGATCCAAACTTTGCTTACTATGGAAGGCACAAGGTGGGGTTCGGACTCGGGAAGCGGAACGAGGTTGGTGTTTGGGCTTAGGGCTCATGCAACATGCGATTATTCGTTTAAATTTACTTAAAACATGTTTTATTAAACCTAATCGGTTGGAAAAGATTGCTCTTCTTTTTCGCAAACAACTCTGGATTCTGGATCAGTGGGCCCCGTCACTACGTCTATAAGCCCCTCGTATTCCACCTGTATTTCGACCTCCCAGGGTGGACAGCCCGGGCGAGGTCCTATAGGGCAAGCGGGTCCCACCGACCGAAAGAAAAACGATCCTAAAAGTCTGGCGGGTAATCGAGTCTTAACGAGCATTCGATGTAAATTACGGACAAAGCTGACGTCACAGTCAAGATCATGTCCGAGGGCTTGACGAAAAGTCGGCATGATTCGGATTGATAAATGTCCTCAATTGATCTTGACCTGTCATCAATTAGGCCGTAATTAGGCATGGAATAATCATTAATCCTTGATGACTCAGTGTCATGCTGGGAGTCAGTGTATAATTTGTGCCAGTCAGAGTCAAAGTCAAGGCGCCAGTCAATATCTGGTCAAAGTCCGTGACGAAAACCGGCGAACTTCGACCGATTAGGGTCCCGAAAGATATTGACTTGGTATGCCGACTAAGGCTTGAAAGGAAAGGTCTATACACGAGACGGGGCATGACACGGACCAAACTAAAAACCAACCGGGTCTCGGACAAAGTGTGTCACGGACAAGTGCATGGTCGACACGAGGCTCCATGGGATGTTTGGGTAGTCCCGTGCTTGCACCGAGAGGCGTAATAAGACCAAATGGGCCGCGACAGGGATTTCCCCGGGTTAGGGACGTAGTGTGCAGTGTAAGATCACGTGCGCGTAGTGTGAAAGCAGTCTATCTTCTTTTTCTGAGTAAAATAGAAATTTTTCATGTGTCTTAAAAAGTATGATGCATGATTTTTTTTTTGAAAATTTTCTTCTTTTTTTTTTTTGAAAATATTTTTTTTTTGATTTTTTTTTGATTTTTTTTTTGAATTTTTTTTTTTGAAAGCAAATAACACATAGGCACATAATTCAAGGCAACGGGTCCGATAGTCAAAATTTTGACTTTTCCGAGGCGGCCAAATCAACACGAAAATGTGAAAAATCAACACACACCACAAATGATTTCAAATGCCGGGACGGAAGCTTGACCCTCAAAAGCTTTTCCTTTTTTTTGAAAACAATGACACCGGTACGTGGGATTGTTAAACCACAATTTATCCCCGACTCGTGTTAGGAGGCGATAACGGGAAGTTTAATGGTTTCCACCGATATACCAAATATCATTTTTTTTTTAAAGATAAAGCTTGTTTGATCCCCAGCGGAGTCGCCACTGTGATGATGCCACCCGATTTTTGAAATCAAACGGAGTCGCCACACCATTTTTACTTTAAGGGCCAAAACTTTGAAAAATGCCCGGAATCAAGAGATTCGAGTTCGTAGGTCACGTTACGCTCCGGGAAGAACGTTAGTGTTCACCCGGACCGCCTCGTAAAACGAGTCTTTCAAACATTAAAAACCATTTGTGTGTGTGTGTGTGTGTGTGTGTGTGTGTGTGTGTGTGTTTTGGCCAAAATAAGTTGAAACTGAGAAAACTAAAAATTGAGAACTATTTATTAGACTTTGAACAAATCCCATGATTTTTGGTGTGATTTTTGGGTTGAGTTTTGGTATTCAAAAGATTTTTTGAAGTTGAAAACCAATTCTGCCAGAATGAAAAAGGCAGTGGACACTTTATTTTGAAATGGACTTTAGAGCTTTAAAACTTCAAAATATGGGGAAAGTCCGAGAATGAAAGTTGTTCAAAACACCTTAAATAAGGTTTATATGAAAGATATTTCCCATTTGGAGATGATTTGGTGGTCCAAAACCTTCTGTTAATCTCAGATATGAAATCTGAATTTCCAGAGACTGATGAACTGACATTTAAAAGATAATTTGAAAAAGGGAGTTTTACTCACGAAAAAAATAAAGTAAAAATATGTATGGAAATCTCTGGATGTTCGCTACAAAAAGTATTTTTGTAGTCAACACCAAATTCCAAGTTTATGTATGTCCAAAAAATTAGACCATGGACAGAGGTCTTAGAGAAAGGCTACTGGACAGCAACTTCCTCTTGAAGAAAAACATGATTTTAAAGGGGTTTGGCATCCATGCTTGTCCCCATTTCCCTAAGCTTTGATTAGTGATAACTAAACATTTTAGTGGTGATCTACTATATCAAGCTATCCTTGGGGTACATTAGGACTTAAGCATTTCATTTGCTTGGGAAGGGGAATTTTATCCTTTGAAAATGAGATTTGATGTATGAAAATGATTTTTAGGGTTTTGAAAATGTGTTTGCAAGAAAGTAAAGACACTTTGAAAATAATGTTGATCCTTGTAGAGGATCATCCATGGAGATGAACTTCCATGGTGATCCTCTTGGATCTAGAGCAAGAGGATGAACAAACTACATTTTGGAGTTTGAAAATGCATGCATGGATGAAAGAGATTTAGGATAGGAAGAGGGAGGTTATACCTATCTTCTTTGTGTTTTGTGTTTGAATGGATTCAAGGATTGAATGTGTTTAGGGTTTGAATGTGTTTAGGGTTGGTGATTAGAGTTGGTCAAAGAGAAAACAAGTAGATAACAATTAAGTCCTCTATGTTTTCTCTCTAATCCTCCTCTTAAGGGGTGATTGAAGCTTGGGCTTGTGTATGAATGGGAGTGATTTTAGAGTATTTGGAGTGAGTGGGATTTGGGAAAGATTCAAGAGAAAATGGTGGCAATCTAAGGATTCCCACTGTTTTCTCTCTATTTTTCGCCAGGAAATCTTTCTTTGTGAGTGAATTGTGTTGTGTAAACTGAGAGAGGAGGGTTCAATTTATAGGCCACTGAAAATGCCTAAGATGTCCGCGCGGATCATATCGGAGGCGTGCACTGTTCATTAAATGCAACTCCAGGCTTTGGACAGGAAGAATATTATTCAAAAATTCCAGCAGTTTGTGTTTTTCAGCTTGCCTAATTCGGATTTTTCCAATTTCTTTTCTTTTTTAAGATTCTTTTCTTGGTTTAACCTTAAATGGCAATCCCTAATCTACCCTTACTTTGTTAGAAAGGTTAGGAATTGTTAGAAATGTTAAGAATATTAAAAATTTCGTTAATTTTCTAACGAAAATTCTAACAACTCAAATTGGAGCACTTACAGGTGCAAAAACAAAAATTGGGAAACAACTACTCCACTCATGATATGAAGTCATTTCAATGTGATCAAAATGATATCAAGAGAAAGTTTGGGTCAAATTGAAAAGATCATTCGAAAGAGGGCTATCCATGAGAATAAAGAAGAGTGAAAGCTACTCATAATATATTTCCACAAAAAAAAAATTATTATTATGTGTGGAAGCATTCTAGAGGCCAAGCAAGACAAGATTCTAATTCATTGACTTTCTTAGAGGAAATGCGTCCCCTGATGTAATTACATTCTATGCCACACATATACTGAGATTTATCCTTCACATGTGTGTAATATATGCATCATTATGTTTAGACAAAATTTTAGGTCAACCTGGCCCTTAGTGAAAATTTTAAGCAAATGTTTTTCTCCTTCGAATTTATTTTTCTTAAAACATTTAATGCTCAACAAAATTTCTTATAAATTTTTTTAATGTTCATATGTTTAGGGGGAGTATAAGTATGTGGATTTTTATTGTCTCTATGGTAGGTACATTATCTAAAAAGATTTTATTTTTTATAATTGGTGTTTATCTTTATCATCTAAGGAGTCCAAGGGATTTAAGAGCACTACTCCAAAGAATTCGGTTGGCTCAAGGTTAGTTTAGTTCTATTTAAAATCCTTCTACACGACTGGCCATTATCCAAGTTTAGTTCAAATTAAACTATAATTCCCCAAATAGTGACCTAAGCCTAGTGTGATTAATGAGTGCCATCACATCACTTAAATACCAAAACCCTCATCTCCTTTAAACCCTCATCGGCCATTGTGATCAACTCAAAAACCCTTAGAAATTCCAAAACCCCTCTCTGTTTTTCCTCTGCTCTCCACCAAATCAAATGGCGTCTCCGTCCAACCCTTCTTCTCCGACGGCCGATCGCTCGTCCCCTCCATCTTCGGTGGCCCAAACTGAAGCTGCAGTGGAGCTGTTTGTTGATGTTGATGCTGCCCCGGTCTCAATGTCACTCCCTGGTGCTGCTGATAACGTCATTGATGCTGACAACCCTGGAGATTTGAAGGCGGTTGGTGCTGTGGCTGGCATGGCTAAGGGCCCCAACTGGTCTCTGAGGCAGAAGGGTTTCTCTCCTAACATGGGGGAGTATACCCCTAAGGTTCGCCCTAATATGGCCGAGCCTGAGTTCATTAAAGGTGAGGATGAAGATTATGACCCCTCTGCTGATCTGAATAGAAAAAGGGGAAAATCAGCTGCTAGTGGCTCAGGTAGTTCTTCTGGTAAACCCCAATCTCAACGTTGGAAATACTTGGGTGGTCTCACTGTTTACTCAAGTGAATTTGATGAAGGTGATGTTGAAGCGTTCAAGGTTGTGTCTAGGAGAGCTCAGTCTGTAGAGCTTGAGGAATTGAAGGTGGCTGAAGAAATTGTTGAATCTGCTACCCAAGACCTGGGTGATATCTTTCCACATGTCATTGTTAAACCTGGGGATCTGCCACCTAGAAGGATCTTCACACCTCCTCTGTCCCCAACTCGTGCTACCGTAGGTGCAACTTCATCTCCAACTCCATCCCCTCCAGCTAACTCACCTGTAGACCCTGCTCAAACTTCACCAGGCAACTGGTACTCTGGGGTTCATTCTGAAGGTGATGATGTTAAAGAATATGATGAGAAGGAACATATCCCTCTTCAAGCTCTCCTAGACCTGAGGAAAGGCAAGGGAAAGATGAGAAAATCCAAAGCTGAGGCTGGGGCTTCAATCTCTGCCCAAGCATCAGATATTGGTTCAGATGATGATGAAGCTGAAGATGAGACATTTAAGCTAGGGAGAGATGAACTGGAAGCTGAGAAGGAGGATGCTGCTGAAGATGTGATCACATCTGAACCCTCACCCAGGAGAAGCCTAAGGAAAGCCAGCTCCTCTAAAGCTGAAATGCCTGTGTCAAGGCATACCCCAAGATCAAAACCCTCCTCAAGGAAGGTAAGCCCTCACTCTCCTGAAAAATTCATGTCCAAATCTGTTAAGGAAAGGTTTGGATTTTTTAGAAAGAAAGGCTTTTTGGTTGAAAGAGTAATTGATAAGACCTTTGAGGAAGTAGGTATGAAAAGGTACCTGGAAGAAAAAGGGTCTTTTATACTCTGTGTCCTATCCCCATTTCTATTATCCCTCACTTGTTAGTGAGTTCTATGCAAGTCTTGTCCAAGGAATTCAAGATCCTAGGTCTGTTGACTTTGAAAAAGTGAAAATTTGTGGTAGAATCATTTCTTTTTCTCCTGCCATGATCAATATTTTCCTTCATGCTCCCACTCCTCACATCCTTCCTCCCATGGCTCCTAAAAATGATATTGCCAATTCCCTCACCAATTGTCTTGATCCCACTTGGCACACTCAGTTCAAGTGTACCATGCTCACTTCTTTATGTGGTTTTCTGTTCAAAGTATCAACCTTCAATTGGAAACCCACATCCAATAAGAACATTGTGACTGTGACTCATGCTGACCTACTTTACAGGATCTTTAATGGTCAAGAGTTTAATTTGGGTGAGATTATTTTTGGGAGTGTAGTTCAGTTTGCTGAAAAAGAACTTCCTTCTGACCTTCCTTTTCCATGTTTAATTACTGGATTATGCTTGAAACAAGGGGTGGAGATTCTTATATCTGATAGGGCAGTTGAAAAGATTGAACCTTTTAATATACAACCTGTGTTAGAATGTACCACAAGGACTGTAGATCTGCCTGTAGTATTCCCTGATGATCCTGTGATTGATGCTCATGATGGTGATGAAGATGAGCCTGTTGATGTTAATGAAGATGTGCCTGCATCTCCAGTGCCACCAGTTGATCAAGTAAAAGTACTCACTGATGAAATAAAGTTTTTGGAAAGATGGATGCTCAACACAAGGGTACAATTCAAGGAAGTGTCTGCAAGAAGGAACAAATTAATGGCTGCAAGGGAAGATCTTTCTGGTCAAAAGGGGGAGCAAGCTCAAGCCGTGTTTACCAAGAAGTAAGTCATGAATTCAGGTGGGAACTGCTTGCGGAGACTCAAGCTGAAATGGAAGCAAATCCAAATCCAACACAGGACTGGGGCAGAACCATAATCTGAATGGGGTTCTTCTGTTTATCGTTGATTATGATGTTTTGAAAACAATTTTTAATTTCGTGCTTTTTATTAGGAACAATGGTGATGTTTGTTTGCTTTGGTTTGGTTTGTTTTGGATATTTTGGACATGGTTGTTTATGGTTTTTAATAGCTAGTGTTTAGGGGGAGCATTCGAGCTCTCCATTTCATATCTTGTGATTGATAATCTTTAGCTTATATTGTGTTTAAAATATGTTGTGCTTGAGGTTTGTTTTTGAACAGAAAGCAACAAACACAGGGGGAGATTGAAAGTGTGATAGCATCACACTTGGCCAAGTCAAAGAGGTTGACTTAATTATGTTTTGTTACTTTCTTATGTATTTAATTTAAGTAAATACTTTGTATATTATTTTTATAATTACTAACCTATTAACCGAATTTTATTATGGTTTTAGTATTACTTTTGGTCATTTTATAGGACTCTCATATCTTGGAAAGAAGTCTAAGGAGATAAAGATGCTTAGAAGATATAAAGGGATAATGAAGATTGGAATGAAGAGATAATGATCAAGGCTTCAGTTATCCATCTGAGAAGGCTTCTTTACTATAAATATGAAGACCATATCTCAGTTGCAAGACACGATTTTTACACTCTGAGAGACTGAATTATTATAGACTTGAAAGGAGTGTTTTTGTGTGAGAGTTCTCTTTGGTTATTTTGTCATTCTCTTAATGTTTACTTTGTAACCGGTTCAGAAATTATTTTAATAAGAGAAGTTTATTGTCTGCAGCATATTGCTGTAGATAAGTGTTAAATCATTAGTTTATTCCTTTTTATTTATTTATTTTCCGCTGCATTTCTCTGTTGTGCTAGTGCTGGTGCGATAGCATCAGGACTCACATCAGCAAGTTTCGTGTTTCTGTGAAATTCCTAGCCGCTCCATTTCTTTCACAGAGAAAATTATATACAGGGAACGAAATATTCCAACGCTGCCCTTGCCCGTCTCGTGTAAGTATACACGAGATGTAATCTATAATCTCGTGTATATGTACACGTGATGACTCGTGTACGCACACGAGATGTCTCGTGTACATATACACGAGATTATAGATTACATCTCGTGTATATGTACACGTGATGACTCGGTCTCTCTCTGTCTCTCTTACTATTGGACGCGGTCATACGCTCACGTGCCTACAAAAAACAAATAAGAGACAATAAATTAGCTATTTAGCATCTGGCAAATATGAACAATGTAAAGAAAAAGAGTGGACACTGGGAATCTCGTATGAACTCACACGAGACACATCTCGTGTGAGTTCATACGAGATGAGTCTCATATGAGTTCACACGAGATGTGTCTCGTGTGAGTTCATACGAGATGCTTTCTGCCTCTAAATCCAGTTCATACGATAGGTTAAAATTAGGTTTAAATTACCTTCTTTACAGGCACGGTGCTAGAAGAAGCTCCGACGGCGATGGCAGTGGCGGTAGCGGCGGCGCCAGCTCCGGCAGGGACCTTCGGAATTTTTACTCTAGCCATTTTCGTTGTCGTCGTCGTCAATCGTCGTAAGAGAGAGACTGGAAAGAGGGAAAATTGAATGAGTGAATAAAAAAAATTAGGTATATAAAATGCTATTTTGATAATTTACTTACTTCTCTGGAAATTGAGTATCTGTATTTAGTATTTGCCTATTGAAATCAATGCAAGGCATTGAAAATCCATTTTCAATAGTTGAAAAAAAAATTGTTGAAAAAATTCAATAGATATTGAATCTCATTTTCAACTATTGATTTGGCCACTTGGCACATCATGATTGGTCAATGATTTTTTTTTTCAAATCTCATCCGAATTTTCAAAGGCAATTATCTTATATAAAAAAAAATTAATTTTTTTACACCAAATTTCATAATTTTTTTCTCTATAAATAGAGTCCTCTTTCATTTGATTTGGACACAGAAAAAAATACTCTTTTTTTCAAAATAAATTTCTCAATTATCCTTCATTTTTCAAAAAAAAAATTCCTCTTTTTAGTGAAAGCCAAAAACTTGTAAAAAAACGCGTTTTTTAGTAAGCTTACAAAAAAACGTGTTTTCCCCGTCGCTCTCTCTCTCTACTCTCTCTATCTAAACGTTTTTCAGAGCTTCTCTTTTGTTTCCGTCTCAGCCATGCCGGTAAGTAATCGAAGCCGTAAAGTGTAACGATCCTAACCCTAGGCACAATTTTAGTATAATATTATATGCTTTTAATATTATTATTAATATTATGTGTTTATTTTTATATACTTGGTTCCTTATATTAGGATAAAATGATAGGGAAGTAAAATAATGTCCTAAAGAAAAATATAAAAATAGAAATTGGATAAGGAGTAAGAGGAGGTTAAATTGGGTAAAATAAATAATGGGAAATAAAAGGGGCTTTCATTTATTTGGTTGAAAGCCTTGGATTAATATTTGGGTGGGGGGGACCATTTTTCCCTAAATTCCTCCCCTTCCCCCTCTAAAGTCAAATGCCACCCATACTCCCTTACTTTTCCTTACACTCTTCCCATACCTCCCATACTTCTTTCACCTCCTCATCATTCTTCTCACTTCCCTCTAGCCAAGAACCATCCATGGAAAACCTCCATTGAAGCCTCACCTTCCAAGGCATAGAGCAAGCCATTTTTCATCCATTTTCAAATCTAAGAGTACTTTTGAGGTTGAGACAACTAGAGGAATCAATCAAGCTAAGAAAATCTTCATTCCATCCCATATTTGCTAGGTAAGTTATTATGACTTATTTCTAAATATTGCACATTTTATGTGTTAATGAATGTTTTATGAAAAGAAAAAGTATATTGTATTTTTAATATGGTTATTTGAGTAAAATGATTATTCAAGATTTAATTGATTTTAGTTATGATATGGGAGTTTAAGTTGAAGGAATGAGGGTATAATGGGAGTAATATGTTAATGACTTGAATGGGGTTATTATGATTTTCTCTTCTAATTAATGTTCATGAATTATTTGGTGTTGTTATTATTATTAAAATGGTTATTAGATGCTTTGAAAACCTTCTTGTAGTTAAGAAATGGGTTTATGTTATAGAATGATGTGGTTGTTTAAGGAAGATGATCAATAGTGCAAGAAAATGGATTAAGTTTAGATTAAGGAGGTTAAACTTGAATTGTGGTAGTGAAATGGGTGGAGAATCAAGGGGTAAATGATTTAGGGTTATGTTATTTGGGGATTTAATGATTTAAAATGAGGTTTGTAAAGTTAGAAAATCCTTTTGGGTATTTTTAAGAAAGATTATAAATGGGGAAAAGAAAATATGTGGAAAGGAGTTAGAAATTTCGAAGTGCTGAAATCTCCCTTGGGCGGTCGCCCATAGGCCCTTGAGCGGCCGCCCAACCCACCAGAAAGTGTAACCCTTATTAGACCCTCTTGGGCGGTCGCCCATAGTGACTTGGGCGGTCGCCCATGTCACCATAATTTCCTCAGTTTCCCTTCTTGCTGATTTTCACCAATAACCTCGTGGCTTGAATCCCAACCATTATAAATTAGTAGAACCTAGTCCAACCCGGATATGAATTAATCCTTTTTAACCTAAGTTAAAGTAGAATACCTTGGCTAGGCCATGATGTCTTATTTGGTTGAAATGGAATTGTTGGAAGTAGGTCTTGCACTTTTATGAATATTATTCAAGGTTGAGTAATGACTTCGTAAGAATAGTTTATGGTTTAGGGTGGCCTTACTTGCTCCCATACCTTGATGATTAGTTGAACGGCGTAGAGATTATAATCACACTATTGTGTTGGTTAGGAATATATATGTGTTACATCAATATATTGTATCCCAATTGTGGATTATTTGGTATATGGTTGTATGGTATCCCAGTTGTGGATTATTTTGGCATGTTGCTTGTATTGTATCCCGGTTTGTGGATTATATGACATGTTGATTATATTGTATCCCTGTGGATTATGTGGTTATATGGATACCTTACTTGAATGTATATTCGTTAATGGTATTATGCATAGTGTATTACATGAAGCTGTTTGCGTACTTTATAGTATTGATTTCACATGAGTATACATTACCATGTTGTTATGATCTTATCCCCTTTGTGGATTTATTTCAAGTATCTATCACGTGCTTGAACGAGTATATATGATTAGGGGGTATAATGGAATTCAATCAGTTATTGATTTGTTCTATAAGTGATTGAAGGTTCATTATACTGTGACCGCCCCCTGCGTGGCCACAGTGGGGGTGCTAGCCGTTGTATTGAGCCAAAAGCCTTACATGCCGCTGCAATTTGGTGTACCGGTGGAATGCTCTATATGAAGCCAAAAGCTTTACAGTAGCGATGATATTATATGATACTCTGAATAAGGGACATATAAGTATCCTATTTTTCTTATATGGATCTCTGGGGTATGAGACCTATAAGCGGTGAATGTGCATGGGGGCAATTCACCAAAGAGCGGAGTTTTACTCCCACGTTGTACGACTTATTGTTCAGACGGGAAAGGTAAAATGAGGTAACGTAAGGTGTTTACCGCTTTCATAATGTGTTATGTGCTACCATGCTATGTGTTGCATCTTGTTTGACATCTTGCTGCATTCATAATAGCTTATTGAGATTTATTCTCACCCCTTCCCTTTTACTGCTTTAGATTGTGCTGAGACAGGTGACCTGAACCAGTGAGGCCGGGAAAAGAGTTTGGACTCTTGCTTTTGGGACTTGTCAGGATAGGTAGATATGTGGGTTGTCGGGAGTCATATTTAAGTATTACTCTTTTTATAAGTTGTAAGGAAAACTCTTTTGTTAAACAATGTTAATTAGAGTTCTCAATGTAATTAATTAATTATGGTTCTTAAAGTATTTGTTTAAATTCCTCCAAGTGGAGATATATTTATTTGATTTTGTTTATGGAAAAATTGAGAATTGGTTTTCTTGTAAAGGCAAATAAAAGTTTTAAAAATCTAAGATGAGTTTTCTTAGTTTGAGCTTCCCAAGCTCGGGACACGCGTTAGGTCCCGGGTTGGGGTGCTCACCGACTTCGAATAAAGCCCTAGCTTAGAATCAGCGCAAAGCGTATCGATGTACATAAAATTGAATTAAGATTCTGCGTCGAATTTGCAGAGTCTAGAAGAGATTACCTGACTAGTGTAGCTTTTGATAAAGGAATACGCCAATTGGGATTTCGAAGGGGAGGGAGAGCAGTACGCTGTAGTGGGGAGAGACGAAATTGGGGAAGAACAGGATTTACGAGGAATTTGGAGATGCCAGAACAGGATTTACCAGGATTTTGGAGATGCCAGTGCAGGAAAGGTCGCCGGTTGATTTGGAGAGCTTGGCCGGAGCGATTAGAGAGAGACTGACTGGTATTGCGTCTAGAGAGAGAGTAGTGAGAGAGAGAGAGAGAGTCTTTTGCGTTTGCGTTTTGTGATTTTGAATGCCAGTGTAAGTAATTTTGAATGCCAGTTCATGCTTTTTTGAATGCCAGTCCATGTTTTTTTGAATACCAGCAAAAATGATTTTGAATGCCAGTCTATGCTTTTTTGAATGCCAGTCCATGTTTTTTTGAATACCAGCAAAAATGATTACAAGTGTTTTTTGAGTGCCAGTGTATGTGTATTTGAGTGCCAGTGTACGTGATTTTGAATGCCAGTCCATTTTTTTTGAATGCCAGTGCTTGTGTTTTTGAGAGCCAGCAAAAATATTAGTGTAACAAAGTGCCAGTATTAGTGGAACAGAGTGCCAGTGTGAAGAGTGTCAGTTCATGTATATAAAAGTGCCCGTGTAAAAGTGCTAGTGCCAGTTTAACAAAGTGTCAGTGCCAGTTTACACTGGCACTTTGTTAAATTGGTACTGACACTTTTTTCACTGGCATTTTGTTACACATGCACTGGCACTTTATCACACTGACACTTTGTTAAACAGGCACTGGCATAAACGGGGAACCCAAAACACGTTTTTCCTAAGTGACAGAAAAAACGCGTTTTTCATAAGACCAACTCTTAGTGAAATGGATCCCAATTTATTTTTCGTATTTATTTAATTGCAATTAAAAAAATTAATTAAGTAAGAAGTATTTTTTTAATTATAAATGATAATAATAATAATAATTATTATTATTATTATTTTATTAATTATAAAAATAAAAAATATAAAATAAAATAAAAGTGATGGGATATCTATAGTATAAATTATACTTCCACTATCTACAGTACAATGAACAGTATCAAGTGACAAATTTTTCATTTTGCCCTCATATGTAGTATGTAGTAGGGTTAAAAATTGAAGAGAGAGAGAAACTGATGATTTGGAGTGTTAAATGGGTAAATGTTGAGAGGTTATTGAAACCACTTTATGTGTACGTAGATGGTCTAAGAAGAAAGAGAGAACCTTTGACTAAGCCTGCAACGACTTCCTCTCCACCCTTCCTTCCCCTCAAACCGTTGAACTTTCTCTCTCTTTCTTTCCGGCTTGCCTCCAGATTCAGAGAGGCCGGAGCATCTTCTGTCTCTGAAAACTTTTATCGAACACCTTACCTGCAGTATCCTCTGTTTGCATCCATATGCACCAGATGAGTTCCAGCCATGTTTTTTGTTTTTTTGTTTTTTTTTTTGGTACTATATATGTAATGCAATTTTTTTAAAAAAAATAATTATATGCACTGTGACTATACTTTCTCTGTCTCACTAAAATTACATTTTTATTTTAAACAGAGATTAAGAGATTAAATGTAGGTGTACTTACTCCGTTTCACTAACAATTTTATTTTTACACAAAAATTAAATGTAATTGGGTTGTGAGTATAAAAAGTGACGTATGAATGAGAAAATTGGTAGAAAAGTGTAACTTTTAATGAGATATTTGATAAATAATTTAACTTTTAGTGGGATGGAGGAAGTATATTTTGAAAAAAAAATGTTTTATATTTATAATTTTCTTTTAATAGATGTGAATAGATGTGATTCGTAGACGTTAAATAAATATACATGTTATGTTGAACTTTTTGATATGTGCAATTATGTTATATGTGTGTCGAATTGTATTGTATAAGACACCAATTAATGAATTATTGACACCATTAAAGCAGATAATTTACTATTGAACGGTATAAACCGAAGATACGAACTTGGACTAGTCTGGGCAAGGCCCAAGTTGATTGGGCCCTAAACGTAATCCTAAGTATGATGTACAAGGAGGGGAATGGGCTTCTCTACCTTCCTCGAACCAAGCTTCCTCGTCATTCCCCTAGGTCGACCTAGACTTAGTAGGCGAAATGACTAAGTCTCAAGTACGAGGAAGACCTCCCTTAAGTACGAGGAAGACCTCCCTTAAGTACGAGGAAGACCTCCCTTAACGACGAGGAAGACCTCCCTTAAGTACGAGGAAGACCTCCCTTAAGTACGAGGAAGACCTCCCTTAACGACGAGGAAGACCTCCCTTAAGTACGAGGAAGACCTCCCTTAACGACGAGGAAGACCTCCCTTAACGACGAGGAAGACCTCCAAGTACGACGAGGAAGACCTCCCTTAACGACGAGGAAGACCTCGCACCTCGGCATATCTTCAAGTGACGAGGAGAGAAAAGTTCTTACCTCTAAGATATCCTCAGTGACGAGGAAACGAAATCATTCTCCTCGGCATGTCTCCGTGTCGGCCAATCACCAAATGACGAGGAAGCGTAATCATTCTCCTCGGCCTATTTGCAAGGCCGAGGAAAAACATTTGTGTTCCTCGGCGTTCGGCTAGCAAGATACGACCCTTATCAAACAAGGGCTATACAATCATTATCTAATCAGGACTATGATCACCAACCTCAATTCAAGTCAAACAATGACTCCTTAACAGATATAATTCTCTTAGGATTATATCTTATCTCTTTACAAGTTCACTCCAACATGGATTCTATCAATCCATTCCTATAAATACAAGCCTCATGGCTCATTATTTGGTACGTTACTTTTTACATTGGAGAAACTCTGTCAATTTGTTTTCTCTAATATCATCACGTGAACTTACTCTCACGCCGGAGGGCCTTTAGCCGGATCCGCCCCGGCTTAGTTTACGTGTTTTCTCTTATTTTCAGGCCTTGCAATCGCCGGAGCATTCGACGCTTGGATTTGGGCTGATTTGACGATTTTGGCATCATCAATTGGTTCCATTGCCGGGAAGTCGATTCAAACACCCATTGTTTTGGCCTGGAAATCACCGTTCACGTCTGAAACACTATTCACCGCCGGAATTACTGTTCACAGAATTACTGTTCACCGGAGTTACTGTTCACAGTATTACTGTGTCACAGAATTACTGTTCACCGAATTACTGTTCACCGAATTACTGTTCACAGAATTACTGTTCATCCGAGTTACTATTCACAGAATTACTGTTTACCGGAATTACTGTTCACCGGAGTTACTGTTCACCGGAATTACTGTTCACCGACGGAAATTTTCTAGTTTTGAACGGAAATTTCTGGTCCGTTTTAGATCTGTTTTTGACTCGGCCGGAATCTGCAAATTTCAGCCGTGAATTTGCCCATATTTGGTTGAAATCGTTTGGCGTGGAATTTTGTCCCAATTTTGTCCGGAAAATTTGGCGTTGTCAAAGTTGCAAAACTGCAGTTTCTTAGTTTGCATCAAATTCTGCTTTGAATTTGGTTGGAAATCGTGATTTTTGAGAAATTTGCTTAATTGTTAATTTGTTGTTGATTGACATGGACGGACAATTCACAAGTGTTACGGCTGAGGATCCCACCCAAGTGAATGGGGGAAACACTGGAACCGAGGAACCACTGCCTCCCCCTCCTCCTCTACCTCGCATCGATGCCATTCCTCCCCTTGCCATGACTCTTCGTTCCACGGGTCGTGCAAATGCCGAGGAGAGGGCAATGACCTTCCTCGTCCTACTCGTGCTCGTGGGAAGCAAGCAGGAAGGAAGAAAACAAAGAATGCCGACGCCGGCCAAGCAGAGGATCTCAACCCGTGGACCAGACGCTCTTTGTTACACAAACAAATGGAGACTACGCAAAGGATGTATGAAACACAAGTTGCTCTTTTGCAAATGGACCCAGATCATTCCATGGCCCCATTCATTGTGCCATCAATGGGCCCACCTTCGAGAAAGGAACAAGGAGAGCATCAGGCTCCTCCCCTGAAGACTGCTGAACTACCAATGCCAGCCCCCAAGGATTCTCCTCGTCCTCGGCATACCAGTAAGCAGAAGGATCCTGTGGTCGACCTGAGAAGCCAAATAACTCCTAGGGAAGAGGAAGTAAACTCCAAGGACCTAAGGACGAGACTCAGTCTGAATAGGCGAATGTCACCACCTTGTTTAGTCATAGCACCTCGGCGTCCTGATTCTCCTTGTCCTCGCCGATCTCGCCATGATTCTCCTCGTCCTCGGCATCGTCATGATTCACCCCGTCCCGGTGCTCGTGAATTTGCTAGGCCAAGGACCCCACAACCATATAGGATGGTACTTGGTGGCCAAGACACGGAACCAAGGCGTGATAAGGTCCCCTCCAAACGGGACACCACCGACATGACGCGAAACACGTAGGGTGAATGATCGCCCCAAGGATAAATCAATCGAAGCTCCCAACGAAGCACCCGCTCAAGCACAAGGGAGTGGAGACCAATCAATGGGAGATGTTGAAGCAAAGATTAGATGACATGGAGATGGGAAAGAAGTCCAATGACGATGACTACGATCGGGCAACTCGTCCGTTCTCCTTGAGGATAACCGCGGCACCACCCAATCCTCACTTCAAGCTCCCGAACTTCGAAAAGTACAACGGCACCACCGATGCAAAAGATCACGTGCAAGGTTTTGAACAAACCATGAACCTCCTCACCAGCTGCCGATGACATGCTCTGCAAAGCTTTCGCGAGCACCTTCTCCGAATGACCTTGACCTGGTTTCGTGAGCTTAAAAGAGGTTGCATCGATTGGCCGGAGGGGCATGAGGAGAATATTCTTGGACCACTTTGCCACCGCTGGTAAGAGGAAGATGAGACCGGCCGATTTGGCCAACATCGAGCAAGGAAAGGGAGAGACTACCCTCGCCTACTACAACCGATTCCGGAAAATGGCGGAACCGGAGTTGAAGAGAGCCTCACCGACAGGGAGGTCATTGTTTGTTTCAACTCGGCTTAAAATCTGGTCCCTCGTTTATGAACTCTCGGCCGGGAACCTAAATCCAAGTCCGAATTATATAAGGTGGCTTATGCCATTTCCATGGTGAAGATAAAACAAAGAAAAGGGGAGCCGACAAGACTGAGCGAAGAGAAAGCAAACCACACATCCTCCAACGGAAATGGTTATAAAGGCAAAAACAGGACGCGAGGAACTGAGATCTTCACTCCTCTTACCAAACCAATTTCTGAAATCATGCAATTGGTGAATCTTCCAAACCCCCGTCCAATCAGTGACCACACAAAGCATCCGCGTGACCCGTCCAAGCACTGTGATTTCCACAAAGACTATGGTCACAACACTGAGAACTGTTTTGCCCTCAAAAAGACGATTCAGAATTGGGTGGATGAAGGCAAACTAGATCGTTATATCTTGAAGAAGGATGGCAAGCGGAAAAGACAGGAAGCCAGCGAAGACAACGATACAGATGGAGACGACAGGCCTCCTAGGGCCAAGATCCACTAATTTCTCCTATACACAGTTCTGTCCGTCCTAGATATAGCCCCTAGTCTCGTCATACGGCCAAAACTCGGGGGCCAGCCATGACTAGAGATAAGGAGAGCTGCGGGACATAGATGAACTAGTGGAAGTGAGACAGACAGTCAAGGAAATTTAAATTCAAATTTTAGCAAGGATAGAGTACTTTCATTAAGTCCAGTTTATTCCATTTTTATGTAATAGATTAGTCAGTTTTACTTTTCTAGCAAGGTAGGGTTGCAGTCTGATGAATCTTTTCAATTTATGAAATTTACTTCTTCAACATGCAAGTCAACTACCAAGCACGTTTTCTCCTCGTCAAGGATGGGAGAGGCCAAAAACATCTACGACCTATGTGCGAGTCATCTTCCTCGTCATAGAGAGATGACAAAGAAGTAAGCCCAACGCCTCTAACGGCTAACGCGGCAAAAACATCTACGACCTATGTGCGAGTCATCTTCCTCGTCATAGAAAGGTGACAAAGAAGTAAGCCCAACGCCTCTAACGGCTAACGCGGCAAAACCATCTACGACCTATGCGCGAGTCATCTTCCTCGTCATAGAGAGATGACAAAGAAGTAAGCCCAACGCCTAGACGGCTAACGCGGCAAAACCATCTACGACCTATGCGCGAGTCATCTTCCTCGTCATAGAGAGATGACAAAGAAGTAAGCCCAACGCCTAGACGGCTAACGCGGCAAAAACCATCTACGACCTATGTGCGAGTCATCTTCCTCGTCATAGAGAGATGACAAAGAAGTAAGCCCAACGCCTAAACGGCTAACGCGGCAAAAACACTTACGACCTATGTACGAGTCATCTTCCTCGTCATAGAAAGGTGACAAAGAAGTAAGCCCAACGCCTCTAACGGCTAACGCGGTAAAACCATCTAGGACCTATGTACGAGTCATCTTTCCTCGTCATAGAGAGATGAAAAAGAAGAGAGCCCAACGTCTGGACAAGGAGACCCCTCGACTCTAAATGACTAAAGCGGCACATCGGTCAAGACCAAGGAATCCTCCTCGGCCTAATGACTTGAAACAGGCGAATCTGACAAAACATCTAAAAATGAGCTAGCCTCCACCTTCTACAATATCAAAGGTACGAGATGATCTTCCTCGACTTTCCCAAGTTTGTGCGGCATTCAAGCAAAGCGGTTTATACTAAAGCAATAATTGAAGACAAGGAAGTCCTCCGTGCCGGGATACGGGATGATGACTTGCTTGGGTTCGAGCTTGCTCCTCGGCATTAGTCTCCTCGGCTGCGCACCACGGCATCCGCCTCATCGTCTTCCTTCGTGCCGGGATCCGGGTTGATGACTTCTTGGGTTTGAGCTTGCTCCTCGGCATTAATCTCCTCGGCCTGCACCACGGCATCCACCTCATCGTCTTCCTCCATGCTAGGTACCTCATCCTCAATCAACTCAATAATGGCATTGATATTTTGATGATCAACGGAAGGAGGGATCCAAGCAGGATGACCATCTTTTAAATATACCCTGGTGGGTATCCAAGACGTCAAACATCGTGCTCCGCAATCCATCATTGCATTATCAGCCAGCGGACAATTGAAGCGACACCTGCCACATGACGCCTGTTCATATTCTCGTAAACTGAGGTAGAGCTCACTTCCTCCTCGGCATAGCCTTATGTCGAGCTAGGAAGTCGGGGGCCACTGAACGGTATAAACCGAAGATACGAACTTGGACTAGTCTGGGCAAGGCCCAAGTTGATTGGGCCCTAAACGTAATCCTAAGTATGATGTACAAGGAGGGGAATGGGCTTCTCTACCTTCCTCGAACCAAGCTTCCTCGTCATTCCCCTAGGTCGACCTAGACTTAGTAGGCGAAATGACTAAGTCTCAAGTACGAGGAAGACCTCCCTTAAGTACGAGGAAGACCTCCCTTAAGTACGAGGAAGACCTCCCTTAACGACGAGGAAGACCTCCCTTAAGTACGAGGAAGACCTCCCTTAAGTACGAGGAAGACCTCCCTTAACGACGAGGAAGACCTCCCTTAAGTACGAGGAAGACCTCCCTTAACGACGAGGAAGACCTCCCTTAACGACGAGGAAGACCTCCAAGTACGACGAGGAAGACCTCCCTTAACGACGAGGAAGACCTCGCACCTCGGCATATCTTCAAGTGACGAGGAGAGAAAAGTTCTTACCTCGGCATATCCTCAAGTGACGAGGAAACGAAATCATTCTCCTCGGCATGTCTCCGTGTCGGCCAATCACCAAATGACGAGGAAGCAGAATCATTCTCCTCGGCCTATTTGCCAAGGCCGAGGAAAAACATTTGTGTTCCTCGGCGTTCCGGCTAGCAGTATACAGTCCTTATCAAACAAGGGCTATACAATCATTATCTAATCAGGACTATGATCACCAACCTCAATTCAAGTCAAACAATGACTCCTTAACAGATATAATTCTCTTAGGATTATATCTTATCTCTTTACAAGTTCACTCCAACATGGATTCTATCAATCCATTCCTATAAATACAAGCCTCATGGCTCATTATTTGGTACGTTACTTTTTACATTGGAGAAACTCTGTCAATTTGTTTTCTCTAATATCATCACGTGAACTTACTCTCACGCCGGAGGGCCTTTAGCCGGATCCGCCCCGGCTTAGTTTACGTGTTTTCTCTTATTTTCAGGCCTTGCAATCGCCGGAGCATTCGACGCTTGGATTTGGGCTGATTTGACGATTTTGGCATCATCAACTATGTCTAAAATTGTATTCAGTATGGAATTTTTTATTTTTTTTTTGGGGCGCTGCTCCCAAACCTCTGTTCATCATTCCTTCCCTCCAAAATTTCTTCCCCCCCCTCACTAAATTTCTGGTTCCAGCTCTTGAGTATATCCAATTAGGGTTTTGGGTTTTCTGAGAGTGGATTTGTTTTGGGTACGGATGCGGGTTTTGATCTGGGTTAGCCGTTGATGAGGAATCTGGGTTTAGTTGTAGCTGGGTGATAACCTTGTAGTGGTGTGAATGGGAATGGATCGGTCGGTGTCGTCGATTTCTGCTTCGGCTTTCTTGTGGTTGATTTTGGTGTTTTATCAGTTGTCTAGGGGGTCTGGTAATGCCGAAGGTGTGTAATTTTTGCCTTTTGCTTGTCTTTGACTTGGCTGCTTGATTTGAGTTAATTTGTGCTCTTGTTGACTTTGTTTGACTTTATTGGGGATTATCAAATTTGTGAATTGATTGCATTTGGGTTTCTGTAATGG
This sequence comes from Adenophora triphylla var. japonica, assembly GCA_022495995.1. NCBI lineage: Eukaryota > Viridiplantae > Streptophyta > Magnoliopsida > Asterales > Campanulaceae > Adenophora > Adenophora triphylla. The sequence goes on along the minus strand of JAFEMH010000149.1, from coordinate 753,109 downwards.
TTTAACTTGAACTACATACTCGATTTTATCTAAAAAAAAATCTATATTTAAGTTGTTCTTGTTATAATGCCCTATTTGAATGAGTTGGAGCTTGCTGGTGTTTCTGTTTGCATTAGCTAAAGGGGTAATGAAATTAATGCTTCTCAAAACGACATAAACACTACAAAGATTTACATTTTATGTGTATCTTTACATTACTTGTACATAATAATCTCTCTGCAACTTGAACTATGGTGGTTATAGGCTGATTTTTGAAATATTGTCATTTTCCCTGTGATAACTGAAAATTATAAGCAGCGCCAGATTAATTTTTTCTGTTTGGATGATCGACATGTACTTTGTATTTGGGGAAAATATCATGGTTGTTGGTTTTTGGATTACTTGATGATTCAATAATTTGAGTATGACAGGTGATGCCTTGAATGCGTTGAGGGCACAATTATCTGATCCCCAAAATGTTTTGCAATCTTGGAATCATACAGACGTCAACCCTTGCAATTGGTTTCATGTTACGTGCAACAACGAGAGTAGTGTTACCAGAGTGTAAGTCACCTGCTCATTTCCCAGTTGTAAATATATTAGGTGCTAATTGAGTTTGATTTGTATGGATTCTGTTATTTTGATTGGGAATGAGAAATGTATTTGATTTGTATGAATGCAGTGACCTTGGAAACGCGCTCTTATCTGGTCAACTGGTTCCACAGCTTGGTCAACTTTCAAATTTACAGTACTTGTAAGTCTTAGTTTCGTGAAGTTACTTTTTCTAGTAGTTCTTATTTTTACTGAGATATGTATTTTGTTCTTGATGTAACGTTTCAATTTCCTTTTTTATTAATCACCCGTTTGACAATATCCTCCAATTGTTGGGCGTGGCTACTAGCTCTGTGTGATAGTTCAGAGTCATACAATTTTCTAGTCTGTTGTTGACACAATAACATTGAAAATATGGATGACTTGTATTAAAGCAAGTATGCGGCGCACTCTTAATTTTTCAATCATTTCAATGAATTTGAGAAAAGAAATATGAGAAAAATATATATACAGGGTGTATATTTACTATCATTGTGAATACAAAGTTGTTGGGGTTCACTGCTAGCTACATATAAGCGGAAGTCATGGACTTTTTATTCGCACCCTCCTGGAACTATTAAATTATTGTAGTGCAGCTTAATTTGTAGGAGTAGTATTCTATGCCTTCTTTTTTTTATCACTAAGACGAGCCTGGGAGAAATCTCTCGTGTGATCTTATGTCTTAGACTTTAGTTGTAATCATTGCAGAACTCTATCTCCCCCTCTCCCACCTACCCCAGTGGTGGTGCCCCTGCTTACTCCAATAGAGACTGGCAGGGTCATAAGGTTCATGATTATTGAAGTTAAACACTTTGTCATGTTCTATGATATATTATGTTGTCTTCATAAGTATAATTAAACTGAGTTCCTGGATATACTCATATAAACTTCCAAGTGTTCCGATGAAACATAGTTTGTATTTGATAACTCTCTCACAATTGAAAGGCTATGAGTTGGGATGTCTACGAAAGGAGGGCACTGCCTGCTGTTGGTAACCTGTGGGTTATAAGTGGAGCCCCTCTGATACATCTGTGGTAGGAGGGTCTGTAGGGAGTAGGGAACATGCTAGTTGAAAATTGAAATGACACAAGCTTGCACCCATCTTCATCAATAACGAGTAGCTGGGTGATATTTGTTCTTATTCCTTGATTTCCTCATGTTGACAGCACGATATATTAATAAATTAGCATGTGGGATGTGTAGAATGTTTTTTTTTTTTACGTGAAAAGGTTTCTGAATGATGTATTTGTTGACAGGGAACTTTATAGTAATAACATAAGTGGAAGAATCCCTGCTGAGCTCGGGAACTTAACAAGCTTGGTGAGCTTGGATCTTTATCTCAACAATTTAAGCGGTACTATTCCACCGACGTTGGGAAATCTCCAGAAACTACGTTTCCTGTATGATTCCGGCATCTTTCTGCCTTTTGCATACTTACATTATTGAGATTCCTTTCTATATTTTATCTTCAAAATATCAACAAACCATTGCCCCCACCCCAACGTAATCACACTCTGTTTTTGTGTGTTGATATTGAGCGTTTACTGGGAACATGATGTTGGGAAATTAGTGGTACCCCGTTGCAATCTAGACAAAGAACAAAATGCCCACAAGCATAATAATGGAAGAATCACACACACAAGAACACAAGAAATTGTTTACCCGGTTCATTCAACACATGAACTACGTCCGGGGGCGATTGCCAAGCCAATATTGTATTAGACACCTTCTAATATGTTGCTACTACATGTTCTAGGTCGTATCTATGCTTATATAGTAATACAAGGAAACCCTAAAACAAATCAAGGAAGAGATTGTATCAAAATAGAAAACAGATCGGCCCCAAAATTTTCCTTCCCGACGCCAGCGCGGCCGCCATTCATCCAAGCGCGGTCGCCCTCATCGACAGAAGATTTCGCACCCTCGTTCCTCCTCCAGCGCGGTCGCCCTTCATCCAAGCGCGACCGCTCTCCACGACAGAATCTCCTCCGACGGTTTTCTTCCTCAAAGTTTAGGGCTCCAATCCCAACAATCTCCCACCGGAGACTAAACTAATAAGCATAGAAACACCCATCAACTCCCACCACGGAGTAATGACCTTCGAACACATTTCCCCCATATTGGCTTGACACAACCGAACCTCCCGCTCAAGTACTAAGGCGAGTTGAAACCAAGCGACGTTTCAACCTCTCCGTGTTAGATAGTTCTTGCCTCCCCAAATCAGCTTCTACCTTGATTTCTCCCCGCAAGTCTAACTTCGCCTTCTCCCTCCAGACCCACCTTTCTTGCAATGCTTCCCCTTGAAACTTGGACGTACCTTGTTTCTTGCATCGTTTTCTTTTGGTCTGAATACGCTCTCTGTTAGGGCACTTGGACTTTCACACCGCGTTGATCAACTTTGTGTCCTTCTCCCCCCTAACATACCGTTTCTTGATGTCTCTCCTTTCTACACCAATAGGCCGGTTCTTTAGCCTCTTGCTCCCACCGGAACGAATATCGACATTGTAGGTAGAGTACAACATCTTCCCCTTAACCCCATGAGCTATCACCTTAGCCCCTTTTGTGACTTCCCAATACCCACCAATGAAGGTCACACCATACCCTTCACCGTCAAGTTGTCCACGTAAATCACTCTTCCTCCTTAAATCCGAAAATACGCATCACATTTGTGTAGTTGTAAAAACTGCCGTTAGGTGTCTTCATCATCACATCCCCTTACCTTTGATCTTCAATGGTTGACCATCCTCAAGATAGATAACCCCAAAATCTCCAGTTTTATACGCTCCATTGATTCTCGCATCCCCACTAAGCATTTACAATAGGCTCCAGAATTCAACACCCAATCTTCACCCGACTGCTCCTCTCCTAGGATTAATACATCCCCCCCATCATCCACCACGTGTGCACCACCATCTTTACCCGGACAATTATAACTGATATGACCCAATTCGCCACAATTGTAGCACTTGACCTTTTTCCCCTTTTTCGGTCCTCCCCTTCCCCTATTTCTCTCCACCCTAAGTGCAGCCCTATCTACGGAAGATTCTCCCATTTTCTCTTTCCTTCTCAACTCCTCTTGAAGGATGAGATCTCTAACCTCCGTATACACCAATGCTGTTTTCGACGTACTAATCGTTGTGACAGTTACCTCCCAACTATCAGGCAATGATTTTAGTAGAAAACATGCTAGCACTTCGTCGGAGAAAGTAATATCAACACTTTTCAATTGGTCCACCATACCTTTGAAACTGCCGATATGACTTGCTGCCTCGCCCTACGACATCTTCGCGTTCGCAAACCTCTTTATCAAGTGCACCTTATTGATATTAGACGGCTTCTCATACATGTCTGACAGCGTTTGTAGCAACTCCACCGTTGTCTTGGCCTCCATAGCGTTCCGTGCAACGTCGTCGGTTAGAGCGCACCTCACCGCTCCTAACGCCTTCCGATCTAACGTCTCCCAATCCCCTTGTGACATGTCTTCGGGTTTCTCCTTTAAGGGTTTATGAAGATCCTTACAATAAAGGTAATCTTCAACCCTCGTCCTCCAGAACGTGAAATTCACACCGTTGAATTTCTCGATTGAGTTCTTCATCTGATTGCTTCACCAAGTCCCCAAGAACGTGATTCAAAATTAATCAACTAATGAAACTTTGAATCCTCCAAACCAAAGCTCGGATACCAGTTGTTGGGAAATTAGTGGTACCCCGTTGCAATCTAGACAAAGAACAAAATACCCACAAGCACAATAATGGAAGAATCACACACACAAGAACACAAGAAATTGTTTACCCGGTTCATTCAACACATGAACTACGTCTGGGGGCGATTGCCAAGCCAATATTGTATTAGACACCTTCTAATATGTTGCTACTACATGTTCTAGGTCGTATCTATGCTTATATAGTAATACAAGGAAACCCTAAAACAAATCAAGGAAGAGATTGTATCAAAATAGGAAACAGATCGGCCCCAAAATTTTCCTTCCCGACGCCAGCGCGGCCGCCCTTCATCCAAGCGCGGTCGCCCTCATCGACAGAAGATTTCGCACCCTCGTTCCTCCTCCAGCGCGGTCGCCCTTCATCCAAGCGCGGCCGCTCTCCACGACAGAATCTCCTCCGACGATTTTCTTCCTCAAAGTTTAGGGCTCCAATCCCAACACATGAAGCCCATTTTCTCTTGCTTTACTTCCAATTAGAATGTTAAAAAACTTGATCTTCCAGTGTCTGACTTTAGTTTTGGTGTTGCATGTGTCATGACTGATTCTATAAAATATATGTAAGGCAGAGATGCATATATATTGTTCTGAAAGAGCTGCATAATATGAAAAAAGGAACATAACTTTGGTTTGTTCTTTTCCTTAATGCCATGTGATTGCTGGCACATTTGGTTGCTTCTTCTGACGGCTTTGGTATTGGCGATGTTTCGGCATGATTTTCCTTTATTTGCTATATTTCTTCGCCTCCCAATCACACGCACAAATATTTTTATGTGTATGTGTGTGTGAATTTTAGTTACTGCTCAGGCTCCTGCATTATTATTCCTGTAAATTACTAAAGAATAAACACCTATTGTTTGGGAAGTAATTCTCTTATCTTCTGTCTCTGCAAGGATAGTCGGCTCAACAATAATACTTTGACGGGAACAATTCCTATGACGTTAACTACAATAGACACACTTCAAGTCCTGTGAGTAACATGTTTACCTCATTTTGATATTTAAAATTATTATCGGCGATTGTTTTTCCAGTCAGATTTAATTGCGCTGCCACTACAAGGATTTGACATTCTATTTCTTGGAATGTGGATTTCAGTGATCTGTCCAACAACCATTTGACCGGAACAGTCCCAGTCAACGGCTCCTTTTTGCTTTTCTCCCCCACAAGGTTGTTTTGAGTTGTATTTTTGTGCAGGATAGTGGACGATGTGACACATTTAAGATGTTATACTGACCGTCGTATTTCCCCCTTTCAGTTTTGCCAATAATCCCGAGCTGGTGACTCCTCCACCTGCTCCAACACCTCCTGTTTCTCCTAACACGCCTAGTCCAGGTATTTTCAAAGCTTGACTATCAATTGTAGTAACCATTTATAATCTTTTCATATCATTCAAGTAGCTCAGTAGTATTTTGCACTGATGGCTTCCTGTTAATATTTTGACGTTTTTTTTATTATTTATATATATAATATATATATGTATTTGAATATATAACCTACGCAAATGGAGAGTAAAAATAAGCATACATGTGTACAAGTAAGAGCTCAATACCTGTACACCTATGGCCGATCATAAATAATTTTTGGTATTGTATAGATATACTCCAACTCATAACCCCAAGTTTGAATGTACGATTTTACATTCACAATTCTAGCGGCCTCTAGTTGGTATGTCTTATAGATGGTTCATTATGGAGGAGGAATTCTTGCGTAGATGCTAAACCACCTCTACAGAAGCTCACACTCCATTATATGTGCATAAATCAACTATACATTTTTGAGAATTTGAAATTAGGCTAACTAGGGGAAAATCTGAAAATGAGTTTCTGAAATGATTTCACATGAATCTTTTAAAGTGAAAGTACTCTATTTTCTTGTGTTTGGTTAAATTGCTACTCCGTATAATTTTTCCTGAAAATACATTGTACAGGTCATTCAATGAAACAAACAATGCAGAATTACTTGTAATAGATTATATAGAGGAAAGGTACAACTTCTGGACAATCACTTGCAAAGCTCAAACCGCAATTTTCCTAGGAGGATGGGTGATTTTCTCTTACTTACACAGCATTTTACAGTGAACGCCGATCCCAAATTATTTTGGACTAAGGCTTTGTTGTTGTTGTTGTTACAGCATTTTACAGTAAAGCCGAAACCTTTAAATTGAGTCTAAGCTGCACATTACAGCTACCTAAAACTGTTTGGTGACAAGAACTTCAGCATATTCCCAAGGGATAGCTAAGCAATGACCCCTGGAAATGAAACACTCACATCTTATTTTTTTGGATAATCCTAGTGCAGAAGACTTGGCTTGGCACTTCTCAAGTCTATGCATGTTCCACTAATAATCTTAAAAAAAAAAAAAATAGGCTCTGGAAGACCCCGAGCTTATCTAGGACTATAAAGATTAAAGACTACCCCCTCTGTCTCAAAACTTTTCAAATTTGCTCTTACAAGAGCAAGTTTGAATTTTTTTAGGTAGTAACATATATATTCAGATATGATGCAGAAGTATACTTTTACTTGGTGGATGGTAGTTTAGCATTTCATTCTTTCAAGGGTACTGAAAAATTACTCTAGATTCTGTCTTGGAACACAGATGAGATTTAGTAAGAAGATAGGATTGCTTGTGGAACTTTGACATCTTTAACTAGTAGGAGATATGGTGCTAGGTGTGGCTGGGGTGGGGGTGGGGACTGGGGGTGGGGGTACAATCGGGAAGTTTGAAATAACCACAAATGTGGTTGCATTGATTAGAATTTTGTTTGAGAGTGGGTGCGACTTTATGTAGTTCCTATATGGAAATTACTGTTTACCGGTTGAAATCAATGCAAGTTCTCCTCTCCTTGGTCGATTTGCAGTCCGTACTTTTTCTGGTAGTTGTAATGCAATGGAAACTTCATCTAACTTATGTGAAATGTCATTTCAGCGGCCAACAGTGCCACTGGCGCTATAGCTGGAGGAGTTGCTGCTGGTGCTGCTCTACTGTTTGCTGGTCCTGCAATTGCACTTGCTTATTGGGGACGTAGGAAACCACAAGATCATTTCTTTGATGGACCTGGTTAGTAGATATTAGATAATATGAACATAATTGTTATGATGTTTTTTTTTTTCCTTTTTCTTTCCTTCTCTTTTGACTATTCAGTAGCTACTTCATGCTATGATTGGTGCAAACATAACTAAGAGATGAAATCGAATTTTCAGCTCCAAAGAATCCAAAATTTATAATCTTTGCTGGTTTGCTTATCCTGAAGCTTCAAATATTTAAAAATAGTTGAAATATTGAAGGAGCAATGTTCCTAACACTTGAGAAATTGCACATCTCTTTTTCCACCACATGCAGTTTTCCACTTTTTTGTCAAACGTTGATTTTATTTTGAATATTTTCTTAATTCCTTTTTTTTCTCATTTGTCATCTTCAAAGGTTGTCAAATAGGATTTTGTGCAACACTTTTTCACACATTTTCTTCTTTTGCAGCCGAAGAGGATCCCGAAGTTCACCTAGGACAATTGAAGAGATTTTCTCTTCGTGAATTGCAAGTTGCATCCGATAATTTTAGCAACAAAAATATTCTGGGGAGAGGTGAATTTGGGAAAGTTTACAAAGGCCATCTAGCAGATGGCACTCTAGTTGCTGTGAAAAGGCTCAAAGAGGAACGAACTCAAGGTGGGGAGTTGCAGTTCCAAACTGAAGTAGGAATGATCAGCATGGCTGTTCATCGAAATCTACTTCGGTTAAAAGGATTTTGCATGACACCTACAGAACGGCTTCTTGTTTATCCGTATATGGCTAATGGAAGTGTCGCTTCTTGTTTAAGAGGTACTTTTATATCTCCAGTTTTGAGGCCTTCGTACTGCTTTATTTTTTTTTCTACTCCCTCCGTCCCATAGTAAATGTCACACTTTCCTTTTTGGTCCATTCCAAAATAAAACCATGTTTCTAAATAAAGAAATAATCATGGTGCAATTTTATCATTGTACAAGCAATGCACAAACAATTAAAGTACATTCCTTAAAAACTTTGACAAGTCAAATGTAAGATTTATTATGGGACAGAGGGAGTATTTCCATAATGTACTCCAATTGTAATGTGTTCATTTTTTAGAAAGATGATTATTTGAACTGTTTTTCAGAGCGGCCTGACTCGCAGTCTCCGCTTGATTGGCCGAAAAGAAAGTCAATCGCACTGGGCTCTGCAAGGGGGCTTGCTTATTTACATGATCATTGTGACCCTAAGATTATTCACCGAGACGTTAAAGCTGCAAACATATTGTTGGATGAGGAGTTTGAAGCAGTCGTAGGTGATTTTGGGTTGGCTAAACTGATGGACTACAAGGATACTCATGTAACCACTGCTGTACGTGGCACAATCGGACACATTGCTCCTGAGTACCTCTCCACCGGAAAGTCATCGGAGAAAACAGATGTTTTTGGGTATGGAGTAATGCTTCTTGAGCTCATAACTGGACAGAGGGCTTTCGATCTTGCTCGGCTTGCTAATGATGATGATGTCATGTTGCTAGACTGGGTAAGTCATTGTTGTTATTCATCTGTTAGATTGTTTACTTGTGTTTTATTTAGTACTCCCTCTGTCCCAAAATAATTGTCCTAAATCATCCATCATCAAACAACAGTTCTAGTTCACACTCACACCCATGATGCAATATGGTGAGATTCATTAAGGGTTTTTAATTTTTATGTACATATGGTACTAAAAAAAAGCTTAATTTCCAACTTTTCTTAAATGTCCCTCAAAGTTCAATTTATCATTCATTTTGGTCAGGAGGGAGTACAAAGTTTTTGAGGGTATTTGAACCTATTATTGTTGTCTACATGTGCCCTACAGAACTTCCTCCCCACCCCAAATTTCCATTCCCAACACACACACACACACAATATGCAAGAATGAGAAGAAAATGCTAAGATTAAACGTTTCTTCTGCTTGTGGTGTTCATATTAAGCTGTAAATAAACTGTTGATTGAGGATATGGAAACCGGAAAAGGTATTCTGTTAGATTCCCCTTTATGTGGATAAAGCCGAGTCTCTAATGAACCTATTTATTGCATTCAAGTGCCACCCGCTTTTATGTTAAAAAGTCCAAAAGCCCACTTCTTGGATCTTAGAGTAAATTGTGTGTGTGTGTGTGTGTGTGTGTGTGAGAGAGAGAGAGAGGTGCAGCTATATACCAAGCTTCTAAAACGTTATTACGCCATTCACAACACAATAAGTGCCACTAACGCTGGTTTATAATCACAAACTCGTCCATTTCAGGTAAAAGGACTTCTGAAGGAAAAGAAACTAGGAACACTAGTTGACGCAGATCTACAAGGCAATTACATTGACGAAGAAGTGGAACAACTAATCCAGGTAGCTTTACTTTGCACACAAGGTTCTCTAATGGAACGTCCCAAGATGTCAGATGTCGTCAGAATGCTTGAAGGTGATGGCTTAGCTGAAAGGTGGGAAGAATGGCAAAAGGAAGAATTGTTCCGACAGGAGTACAATAATAACACTTACAACCCACGATCCGAATGGAGTCTTGATGGCTTAGCTGAAAGGATGAATGTTAATTTGTCAAAATAAAATAGAGACAAGTCAAAATAAAATTAGAGAGAGAAATGGAAACTTATGGCCCAAATGTCGGCGGGGACAAGGATGACGATGGAGAGAGAACAGAACCAGGTGTAACCGACGGTGAAGAGGACGCCCGGCGTTCGGCGGTTGAAGAAGAAGGGGCGACGGCGATGAAGGAGGAGGAAGAAGAAGCGACGACGGAGGAAAGGAAATTGACCGAGGACGAGCTCAATTTTTGAATCGTCGTGACTCGTCTGTGTCCGATTTATAAATTGTCCAACCCTAAACCCGACCCAAATCTGACCCAAACCCGGCCAGACCCGACCCAAGCCCTTTTTAACTGTATTGCCCGTATCGTCCGTATCGGCGATACGCACGATACGATACGCGTATCGTAGGATACACACGATACGGAAGGAATATCGATACACCCTACGCGATACGTATCGAAACCATATGTATCGCGTATCGTATCGCCGATACGTATCGCGTATCGGGATATTTAACAACTATGGGTGTTCATATTAAGCTGTAAATAAACTGTTGATTGAGGATATGGAAACCGGAAAAGGTATGCTGGTAGATTCCCCTTTATGTGGATAAAGCTGAGTCTCTAATGAACCTATTTATTGCATTCAAGTGCCACCCGCTTTTATGTTAAAAAGTCCAAAAGCCCACTTCTTGGATCTTAGAGTAAATTGTGTGTGTGTGAGGGAGAGAGAGACAGAGAGAGGTGCAGCTATATACCAAGCTTCTAAAACGTTATTATGCCATTCACAACACAATAAGTGCCACTAACGCTGGTTTATAATCACAAACTCGTCCATTTCAGGTAAAAGGACTTCTGAAGGAAAAGAAACTAGAAACACTAGTTGACGCAGATCTACAAGGCAATTACATTGACGAAGAAGTGGAACAACTAATCCAGGTAGCTTTACTTTGCACACAAGGTTCTCCAATGGAACGTCCCAAGATGTCAGATGTCGTCAGAATGCTTGAAGGTGATGGGTTAGCTGAAAGGTGGGAAGAATGGCAAAAGGAAGAATTGTTCCGACAGGAGTACAATAATAACACTTACAACGCACAATCCGAATGGATTATTGCAGACTCCATTGGTAACCTTCGGCCAGATGAGTTATCTGGCCCTAGATGATGATTTTCGTTAAAATCTTTTTGCCCTTATCATATAGAAGAATTCCCTTTCCGTCCCTTGTATTGGAATTGTTATTAATCGTGTTTGTGCATATGATATCTGTCTTTTTTTTCTTTCTTTTTTTTTGTAGAAGAAGTTTGGTTGGTTTATATGTGTCTTGAGAGTTTTGGTCGATGTTGTAATATGTTTATAGGTTGGAAATGGAATTAAGTTGAAGGAGGCATAAGCAAAACAAGGCTTGGAATGTGGTCAGTCAGGAAGGAAGGACCGATGTATTCTTATTTTTATGTAATCAGATAGCAAAGAATGAATGTCACACGAATAAACACATTTGTTTGTTGCCTCATTTTATTTACAAGTTTGTTTTGATGCCAGATATGACAATTTCATCTATAATAATGTTTACAATTGCATGTTGTGAATAAATAAAATACTCCTTCCGTCCCCTACCCAAAATAATATTTTCCTTGTTTGTCTTTCTCAAAGTTTTTAATTGCTTTATTTGTTAAAATAGACTACGAGATTTATTTGCTACACTTTCGATAACAATGTACCTACTATTTTCTATCAACTTTCTTTCTTTTTCTTATTTTATTTTTCGTATTCACTACATTTTTTTTTTAATTTTATACAAAGTCAAACAATTTAAAATGTGAAGATTCATAATTTCTATGTCCCATGGTAACTTTATATCAATGAATACATACCGCATAAGCATATATTGAGCCATCATTGTTGAAAGCGCTGCAAGGTATGGGCTGATTGCACCTTTGCATTGCCTGGATAAATCAGACCACAAACAATTTAAAATGTGAGATTCATAACAACTCAATTTCTATGTACAGCTCCTAGATCACTCCTTTAAGAGTCATGTTACATTCACTGAAAAAAGTTTATAGCATCATTAAAACCTCATTAAATCTGCTAAATTTGAAACTTAAATACAGTAATAAATACTTCTAAAAAATATAGCCTTAGATGTGATGGTTTTCTCTTTTCGGGTGAAATTTAAGAAGATTTTTAATCCTCACTAAATATGTAAGTGGTCCTGTAACGATAATATGTACGCTAGAATTTAAGCAGAGTTCATGCATAAAGACGATGAAACTTGAAAATGTTAAGCAATTCAAAAAGGAACATCAAGCAAAAGATCAAACAAGGGAGCCCAGGGGTACCTTTAGTCTTTGTTTGGTATCTTTGTCCCAAAAGTTAAATGCACCATCAGATCCTGCGGTTGCGAAAGTGTGGTGTACCTGAAACAACAGAGTGGCTTTTTTTTTTACTCTACTTTTAGAAATGTGACTTTTTTTTTTGGTGTGTATGTGTGTGTGTTGGGGGGGGGGGAGACAACAACTGGAATAAAGATGGAGGGCGTAATGTTAAAGACTAAAGAACTTACAGGGTGAAAATTCAACGAGTTGACGGAGTATATGTCATTTCCATCTCTGTGGCATTTAAAGGTGAAGTTTTTAGTTTGTTGCTTGTCATCAAGGTGATGGATACCAACTCTTCCTTCAATTGATCCAACCTACAGAAAAGCAATATCAAGATGAAAAGTTAAAACTGAATATATTCAACTAGGAGCAAAAAGGACTTATCTGAAAACTTCTCTTTAGCATCTAGAAATTACAATAAGAGATTCCCGAACTATAATCTACATCAAGTGTTTAATGAACTAGTATAAAACATCTTAGAAACTAAGAATCAAGAAAGGGAACAATGAAACCAAGCAAAGAAGGAAAAGAATATTAAATGTTGTACTCCATCTGTCCCAAAATGAAGGTCCCATTTTGGCAAAAAAAAAAAAAAAGTCCCAAAATGAATTGACCTTTTTTTTGGTGAAGTTACTTTAAGCTCATTGATAATCATGATGTTTTAGTTATACTCTTGTACTAATATTGTAATATGAGATCATTAAGGGTATACTCCCTCCGTCCCATAAAACCTTACCCACTTTGCCATTTAGGGCGTCCCACTTAAAAGTCCCACTTTCCTAAAAAGGAACTTTTTAATACTTCTTTATTCATGAGACCCATTGTCATACTCACAACAACTATCCACTTACTATTCTCTACCCCACTTTCTCTCTCCTACCCACTCACAACTCCTACTTTAATAACATTATTCCTTATTTTCCGCGCGGAACAGTTAATGGGTAACCTTTTATGGGATGGAGGGAGTATATGCTACAAAAAATATTTAAACGTCAACTTCCTTAAATCTTCAAAAAACTCAAAAAATGGACATTCAATTTGGGGCGGAGGGAGCATTATACATTAGGCTAAACATGAGATATACGACTCAAGCCACAAAATTATACTGCAGCATGAAGAACTGTCTTGCAGTATCAGATTACCAGCAGCAGGAAACATAAACTACCACAGAAAAATTTAGTTTAACAGGCATTTCTTAGCTAAAAAGATGAAGAATCACTGGTCTCATTTACCAATCCTTGACCCATTCACACAACAGAGGTCACGAAACTTGATCATCCTTGACCCGAATGGCTGAACCAGCCTGCTCAAGCACTAATACAAGTCATATTCCACAAGTAATGCAGCTGGAGGCACAAAATGATATCCAATGCTGGTTCATGTTGATTAACAAAGATTCATTTCACGCATATTTTAAAACTGGTTGCAGTGACTGTACAGCAAAAGTCTCACACTCTTCATATTTCTACAGCATTCTGCTCTCTGATTATCAGGTTACTGTATATCTCCATTGAACTCCTACTTTCTCAGAATAAACTACTGAAATCAAAATGTAATATTTACATATGCTTCTAAACTCCTACTTTCTTAGATAGCCTGAAATCTGACCTGTAACACTAAGGCGCATAAATGATTTTTGCTATAGTGGATATTACCTTTCATATGTCATTCTCTAGAATGCCCTTAAGTTATAGTTTGCTACTTTTTGCTCGTTACATGTATCTGTTTCCTGAAATTGTTGTTGTAAACATTTTGCTAGGGGGATGTAGTGTTTCTTTCACCACCATGGGGAGGTCCATCATATAAGATGATACACAAATTTACTCTTGATTATCTGAGGCCTAAAGATGGGTAAGAAATGAGGACTTTGTTCTTATTTCATTACTCGTACCCGTTTCCTAAAACTGTTGTTGTAAATTTATATGTTAGTTTTTTATCTGTCAACTTCTAAACTCAATTTTTTCTTTTTTTGTGTAAAGATAAGAAAATGATCTCCTTTTATGTCGCATGCAGATATTCATTGTTTCAAGTAGCACAGAGAATAACACCGAATATTATTATGTTCTTACCTCGAAATGTAGATGTGAACCAAGTCGGAGAGCTTGCATGGCTGTCCTCCCCCCCTCTTGATGTTGAGGTATTGCTCTGTCCGATTATAATTTGATAACATCCAGTCGGGTAATGAGTATATTTTTTTTTTGAATTGCAAGCAATGATTATATTAACTGGTCCTCTTTGTGCAGATTGAAGAAAATCATGTAAAAGGCTTCTTGAAGGGCATAACTGCTTATTTTGGTAATGCTACATTTAACTGGTCGAAATTGACAGCCGAATATACCCAAGGGATTACTCCACTAGTGGCAAAATACTGGACACAGCGCTACAATTTGTTCTCCAGGTACGACCAGGGTATTCAATTGGGCGAAGAAGGTTGGTTCTGTTGGGATAGAAGACCAACCGGGTTAGACTTCGGAGTAAAAGAGAGAAATTTCGTCAGAGGATCTGTTGTCATGGGCGACCGCCCAGGTGATGATGGTCGACCGCCCAGTTGTACAGAAGGTTCACGTTTGTTGATCTTTGCTGTGGGCGACCGCGCAAGGGGGTCTTGGGCGACCGCGCATGTGTACAGAGGTTTTTTGGTTCGGGGAATTCTTGGCTTGGTCGACCGCCCATGGGCACTTGGGCGACCGCCCATGTGTCGGGAAGAAGTAAATCTGGACTCTTTTTTTGACGTAATTTCGGGTTCCCTTGTCCATCTAGGGCTAGGTTTGTTCCCCTAATATATATTTAAGTTGTTTTCCGCCCCCTAAACTCATGTAACACAAATTCTACATACATAGTGCAAGATCCTGGCTTGATAGTGCCCCCAGACGTAGCCAATCAAATTGGTGAACTGGGTTAACAATTTCTTGTGTTCTTTTCTGTTTCTTTGATTTCTTGTGCATTGTTTGTGTGCTCTAATCGTTCTTGTAGGTTTGCTTGGGTTGTGGAGGGCCATATTCACAACAACTGGTATCAGAGCTTTTGGTTTCAAGATCAAGGGAGTTGTTCCAAGCAATCAAGAATGGGCAAGGACAAACAGGCGGTTGAGAAATTCGATGGGTCTGACTACGGATATTGAAGGATGCAGATTGAGGATCTTTTGTACAACAAAGACCTCTATAAGCCTCTGACGGGTGTCAAACCGAAAGATGAAGATCAGGAAGAATGGGAACTCATGGATCGAAAAGCCCTAGGGGTGGTTAGATCTACTTTGTCAAAGTGGATTGCGAAGACTACCAAGAAGGCGAAAACTACCAAGGAGCTATTGGATTATCTTACTGAGAGATTTGAAACTCCATCTGCTGCAAATAAGGTTGATTTGATACGCAAGATGGGTAGTCTCAAGATGCAAGAGGGAGGATCCTTGGCTAAGCACATCGATGAGTTTATGGATGTCATAGATTCATTGACAGCGGTGGAGATCAAGTTCGATGATGAGGTTCATGCGTGTTTGTTGCTAGCTTCTTTACCATCAAGTTGGAGCGGAACGGTGACAGCAATCAACGCTTCAGCAGGTAAGAAGAAATTGAAGTATGATGATGTTAAGGAATTTCTTTTGGCCGAGGAAAATTGCATGAAGAAGTTGGGGACATCGGGTGCTTCGGGATCGGCTTTGG
Organism: Adenophora triphylla var. japonica; assembly: GCA_022495995.1. Classification (NCBI taxonomy): domain Eukaryota; kingdom Viridiplantae; phylum Streptophyta; class Magnoliopsida; order Asterales; family Campanulaceae; genus Adenophora; species Adenophora triphylla. The sequence goes on along the minus strand of JAFEMH010000149.1, from coordinate 737,223 downwards.
CTACTACTAGCAAGGGGAAGCCGGGTACTAGCAAACAAGGGAGAACCGAATCTAGGGAGAACGTGGTGAGTGGTAAGGGCAAAGCTGATGAGACCAAGGACAAACCAAAGGTTGCGAAGGGATCTGTTCAGTGCTATCATTGTAAGGAATTGGGACACTTCAAGAGGGATTGTCCAAATCGTAAGGGCAATCGTGCGTGAATGTGGCACAAAGGTGATGATGTATCGGTTCTCGAGTGTTAGTAGTACACTAGAATCATGGGTGCCGGATTCGGGGCATCATTCCACTCTTGCGGGCACAAGGAAGAGATGGAGAACTACACTTCCGGTGATTTCGGGAAGGTCTATCTCGGCGGATGGCGAGCCTTTGGAAATCAAGGGGAAGGGGATGTCGAATAGGAGCATCGACGGAAGGTCTTACATCCGAACGGGTCGCACATTCCGGGTTTGAAAAAGAACCTACTATCAGTTGGGCAGTTGGACGAAGAAGGTTACAAGGTGACTTTCGGCTGCAGGAACTGGGTTATTACCAAGGAGGATTGTGAGATCGCTCGGGGTAATAAGGAGGGGACTTTGTATTTGGCGAATAACACCAAGGATAGTATCGCGGTGGCAGCAGCCAAGGGTGATACGGATTTGTGGCACTGTCGATTGGGTCACATGAGTGAGACGGGGATGAAGGTGCTTTGTTCAAAGGGACTACTACCGGGTTTGAAGACAGTCAACATGGGGATCTGCGAAGATTGTATGTTTGGCAAACAGGGGAGAAATAATTTCTCGAGGACAGGTAGGGGTTTGAGGGAAGCAAAGTTGGAATTGGTTCACACGGACTTGTGGGGGCCATCTCCGGTTACGTCTCTGGGTGGTGCGTCATATTACATGACTTTTATTGATGATTCTACAAGGAAGGTTTGGGTCTATTTCTTGAAGGGGAAAGATGAGGCTTTCGAGGTATTCAAGAAGTGGAGGGCCTTGGTGAAGAATCAGACGGGACTTAAGCTTAAGTGCTTAAGATCAGACAATGGTGGGGAGTATGAGCTCGGAGAGTTTAGGGAATATTGTGCAGCGAATGGGATTCGTATGGAGAAGACTCCAAAGCGAACACCACAACTCAACGGGGTAGCAGAAAGGATGAACAGAACATTGAATGAGCGGGCTAGAAGTATGAGATTGAAGTGTGGACTTCCGAAGACGTTCTGGGCATATGCAGTTGACACGGCAGCTTTCTTGATCAATCGGGGACCATCGGTACCATTGGGGAATGAAATTCCAGAGGAAGCTTGGAGTGGCAAGCAGGTAAATCTGTCCTTTCTTCGCATATTTGGCTGCGTTTCTTATGTTCATGTTGATTCTGCTGAGAGAACTAAATTAGATGCTAAATCTGTTAAGTGTACATTTATTGGGTATGGCGGGGATGACTTCGGGTACAAGTTTTGGGATGACCAAAATCATAGAGTTATTCGTAGTCGAGATGTGGTATTCAATGAACAGGTTTTGTACAAGGACAGAAAGGGGGCATCTGATGACACTAGTTCGGAACCGGAAATTGTAGAGGTGGATATTCCTAACTCGGGTGGGAGCAGAACGGTTCACGATGACCATGGTCAGGAGGTCACTGAAGATGAACCACGTACTCCGGAACCGGATATTTCGCTGCGTAGATCCAAAGAAAGGCGTGGATCGCCTGACAGGTATACTCCATCCAATTATTATTTGCTGTTGACAGATAATGGGGAACCGGAATGTTATGCGGAGGCTGTTCGTAGTGCACTTTGTAATAAGTGGAAAGCTGCGATGGATGATGAGATGGACTCATTGAAGGCCAACAAAACTTGGAGTTGACTGAACTACCTAAGGGGAAGAAGGCATTGCATAACAAGTGGGTTTACATGATCAAGGAGGAAGCAGACGGTAGCAAGCGTTACAAGGCAAGACTGGTTGTAAAAGGGTTTCAACAGAAGTACGGTATTGACTACACCAAAGTATTCACTCCGGTTGTGAAGATGACCACTATCAGAATGGTTCTGGGGATAGTAGTGGCGGACAACTTGTTGCTTGAACAGATGGATGTGAAGACAACCTTTCTTCATGGGGACTTGGAGGAAGAGATTTACATGGTACAGCCAGAGGGTTACTTGTCTAAGGGTAGCGAGGAGCTAGTTTGCAGATTGACTAAGAGCTTGTATGGCCTTAAACAAGCTCCTAGGCAAAGGGTACAGAAATTTGATGGATTCATGCATGACATTGATTTTATCGTATGTGAGGCGGATCATTGTCGCTACTTCAAGAACACGGACAATGGGTATATTATCTTAGTTATATGTGGATGACATGCTAATAGCGGGCTCTTGCAGTAGAGAGGTAAACAGATTGAAGACTTAGTTGTCAGAACGGTTCGAGATGAAGGATTTGGGAGAGGCCAGAAAAATCTTGGGCATGCGGATTAACCGGGATAGGGAGTCGGGCAAGTTAGTTCTTTCACAAGCAGAATACGTTGAGAAGGTCTTAGCAAGGTTTTGTATGGAAGAGGCGAAGCCAACAGGGACGCCATTGGGTTTGCATTTCAAGCTATCCGAGAAGGACTCACCTAGGGGCAAGGAGGAGCGTGACAAGATGGAGAGAACTCCATATGCTTCAAGAAGGGGGAGTCTCATGTATGCAATGGTGTGTACAAGGCCGGACATTGCACATGCGGTGGGAGTAGTCAGCCGGTTTATGGGCAATCCAGGAAAGCAACATTGGGAAGCGGTTAAATGGATCCTACGTTATTTGAAGGGTACTGCTGGTAAGGCTCTGTGTTTCTCGAGCAAGGAAGTGGTGTTAGCGGGTTCTGTTGATGCGGACTTGGCATCAAGTGATCTTGATAAGAGGAGGAGTAGAGTATTACGGGTTATGTGTTTACATTGGGTGGTACGGCAATCTCATGGGCTTCTAAATTGCAGAAGATCGTGGCGCAATGAAGGCTGCAGAATATGTGGCAGTGACAGAGGCGAGTAAAGAGATGGTATGGCCGCGTAACTTCTTGGGTGAACTTGGGAAAACGCGAAGTGGTAACGTTCTCTACAAATGGCGCCGTAGAGTGCAATACATTTGGCAAGAAATCCGGCATTTCATTTGAGGACGAAGCACATTGAACTGAGGTTTCACTACATCAGACATCTCTTGGAGGAGAAGATCTTGGGGCTAGAGAAGATATTGGGATCAGAAAATCCGGCTGACATGTTGACAAAGGTTGTGAATCTTGATAAATTGAAGCCGTGCAAAGCTTCAATTGGGCTCGAAGAATAGAAGAGGAGGATGGCACTACCATGATCGAGGCGAGCACTAGTGAGGACACCAAGGATGAGTTGAAGACGGATACGGGGCTTATATGTATGGTTGATCTCTAGGTGGGAGATTGTTGGGATAGAAGACCAACCGGGTTAGACTTCGGAGTAAAAGGGAGAAATTTCGTCAGAGGATCTGTTGTCATGGGCGACCGCCCAGGTGATGATGGGCGACCGCCCCAGGTGCAGGTTCACGTTTGTTGATCTTTGCGGGCGGCCGCAAGCAGGGGTCTTGGGCGACCGCGCATGCGTACAGAGGTTTTGGTTCGGGGAATTCTTGGCTTGGTCGACCGCCCACGGGCACTGGGCGACCGCCCACGTGTCGGGAAGAAGTAAACTGACTCTTTTTTGACGTAATTTCGGGTTCCCTTGTCCATCTAGGGCTAGGTTTGTTCCCCTAATATATATTTAAGTTGTTTTCCGCCCCCTAAACTCATTGTAACACAAATTCTACATACATAGTGCAAGATCCTGGCTTGGTAGTGCCCCCAGACGTAGCCAATCAAATTGGTGAACTGGGTTAACAATTTCTTGTGTTCTTTTCTGTTTCTTTGATTTCTTGTGCATTGTTTGTGTGCTCTAATCGTTCTTGTAGGTTTGCTTGGGTTGTGGAGGGCCATATTCACAACAGGTTCTCCGTTACACCGGAGGAAATAGCCATCCACCATATCCAGAGAAGCGGCGGTGGAGTCGTCATTGATTGCTTTGCCGGCATTGGTGGCAATGCCATTCAATTTGCCAAGATGTAAGCCCCCAAATTTAATCTCCTTGAAATCCTGTTTTTTGTTTTAGTTTGCATACCAAGTGTTTGATAGGAAATTCTGCTATTTTGCGAAATCACAAGTATGTTTGGAGATTTCTAAATGAATGTTATTGCCAAATAGGATTTAGTGACAAAAAGGTAAGATGGAAACAAAGAAGCTAATTTGTGCTAGTGACTGTCTGATATGAAGACAAGTTTATGGAAATAAATAAATGAAGGGACATTTACCAAAAACTACTTTTGAAAGATAGATATTAAAAAAAAAACCACACAAGTTGGATATTACAAAAAACTATTTAAATATTACAAAAAACTACTTTTTTTTTTTTAATTTTTCAATTTTTTTTTGCATTTATCTGTCAAACAACTGATAAATGAATTTATCAGTTGTAAAAACTGATAAAACATTTATCAGTTGTTTTAACCAAAAAATCAAGCGAAAAACTCACAAAAAACGCGTTTTTTGTTAAGCTTAACAAAAAACGTGTTCCCGTTATAACACACACGGCTCTCTCTCTTTCTCTCTCTATCCGCTCTCTCTCTCTCTATACGCAATCCCTCCATTGCCGGCGGCGACCTTCTCCAATTACAACCAAAACTCAAATGCGTCAATTCCTTCTTCACCGATCCTCCCTGTGCCATTCGCCGGCGGCGACCTTCTCCCATTAGCTCCAATTGACTTCGCAATTCTCAAGTAGTGCGTGCTTGGGCTCCTGAATGGAATTGGAAGCAGGGAAGGGCAATCGGTTTTGGTCGGAGATTAGGGAGAGAGATGGAGTGAGTAAGAAGAAGACGCAGTGGATGGAGGTCTCGCAGATCTCATGCAGAGAGAGAGAGAGGAGAGAGAAAGTGAATCTCGGCTGGTGTGTGAGAGAAAATGTGAGAGTGATAAAAATGAGAGGCCTCCTCTTCCAAATGAACGTAAATTGAAAGAACGGTGTTCTTGGGATGTTGGAAAATTTGAGTGCCGATCGTGAGTTTTGAAGTGCCGTATATGTTTTTTTGAGTGCCAGCTTATGTATTTTGGAGTGCGTTCTTGTGTTTTGAAAGCCGCTTTGATTTTGAAGTGCCGCTTCTTGTATTTTGAATGCCATTGGGTAGAAATTGAATGCCGCTTTGAGTTTGGGGTAGAAATTGAATGCCGCTTTAATTGATTTTTAATGCTCGGTTCATATTTTTTTTTGAGTGTCGCACATGTTATTTTGAGTGCCGTTGGTGATTAATCAAGTGCCCGTTAGTGTATAATCAAGTGCCCGCTGGTGTATATTTGAGTGCCCGTTAGTGTATAAATAAGTGCCCGTTAGTGTATAATCAAATGCCACCATGTATTTTTGAATGCCAGGTGCTTGTATTTTTGTGAGCCAAAGAAAATATTAGTGTAACAAAGTGCCGTGTTAGTGTAACAGAGTGCCAGGTGAAGAGTGCCGCTTCATGTATTTAAAAGTGCCCGTGTAAAAAGTGCCAGCCGCTAACAAAGTGCCGCACCCTTACACCGGCACTTTGTTAAACCGCATCGCCACTTTTTATCGGCACTTTGTTACATATAAACTGGCACTTTGTCACACTGGCAGTTTGTTAAACACGCACTGGCATAAACGGGGGAACCATTAATTACGAAAATGCCACCGTTTATTTTGAACATGGTTGCCAGTAATTACAAAATTGCCACCGTTTATTTTGAAAACACGTTTTTCCTTAGCTTAAGAAAAAACTAGTTTTTTATAAGACCAACTCAACTCACAAAAAACGCGTTTTTTGTTAAGCTTAACAAAAAACGTGTTCCCGTTATAACACACACGGCTCTCTCTCTTTCTCTCTCTATCCGCTCTCTCTCTCTCTCTATACGCAATCCCTCCATTGCCGGCGGCGACCTTCTCCAATTACAACCAAAACTCAACTGCGTCAATTCCTTCTTCACCGATCCTCCCTGTGCCATTCGCCGGCGGCGACCTTCTCTCCAATTAGCTCCAATTGACTTCGCAATTCCCGCAAGAAATAGTGCGTGCTTGGGCTCCGGAATGGAATTGGAAGCTGTGGGAAGGGCAATCGGTTTTGGTTGGAGATTAGGGAGAGAGATGGAGTGAGTAAGAAGAAGACGCAGTGGATGGAGGTCTCGTGCAGATTCCGCTGATAGAGAGAGAGAGAGGAGAGAGAAAGTGAATCTCAGTGTTGGTGTGTGAGAGAAAATGTGAGAGTGATAAAAATGAGAGGCCTCCTCTTCCAAATGAACGTAAATTGAAAGAACGGTGTTCTTGGGATGTTGGAAAATTTGAGTGCCAGACTGTGAGTTTTGAAGTGCCGCATATGTTTTTTTGAGTGCCGCTTATGTATTTTGGAGTGCCGGTTCTTGTGTTTTGAAAGCCGCTTGATTTTGAAGTGCCGGTTCTTGTATTTTGAATGCCATTGGGTAGAAATTGAATGCCGCTTTGAGTTTGGGTAGAAATTGAATGCCGCTTAATTGATTTTTAATGCTCGGTTCATATGTTTTGGAGTGTCAGTACATGTTATTTTGAGTGCCAGTTGGTGATTAATCAAGTGCCCGTTAGTGTATAATCAAGTGCCCGTTGGTGTATATTTGAGTGCCCGTTAGTGTATAAATAAGTGCCCGTTAGTGTATAATCAAATGCCACCCATGTATTTTTGAATGCCGGTGCTTGTATTTTTGTGAGCCAAAGAAAATATTAGTGTAACAAAGTGCCAGTTAGTGTAATGAGTGCCACAGTGAAGAGTGCCGGTCATGTATTTAAAAGCGCCCGTGTAAAAAGTGTCGGTTCGGTTTAACAAAGTGCCGCAATTTTACACCGGCACTTTGTTAAACCGCATCGGCACTTTTTTTACCGGGCACTTTGTTACATATAAACCGGCACTTTGTCACACCGGCGCTTTGTTAAACACGCACCGGCATAAACGGGGGAACCATTAATTACGAAAATGCCACCGTTTATTTTGAACATGGTTGCCAGTAATTACAAAATTGCCACCGTTTATTTTGAAAACACGTTTTTCCTTAGCTTAAGAAAAAACTAGTTTTTTATAAGACCAACTCAAAAATCAAGCACAAAATACTCTTAAAAAACTGATAAATGAATTTATCAGCTGTTTAACCAAAAAATCAAGGACAAAATACTATTTAAAAAACTAATAAATGAATTTATCAGTTGTTTTAACCAAAAAATCAAGCACAAAATACTCTTTAAAAAACTGATAAATGAATTTATCAGTTATAAACAACTGATAAATGCATTTATCAATTGTTTTAACTGAAAAGGCAAAAAAGAAAAAGAAAAGTGATTTTTTGTAATATCACAACTTACATGTTTTTTTTTTTTGTAAATAGCATCTTTTTGAGTTAGTTTTTGGTAAAAACTCCATAAATGAAAGTCATGTTAGAAAAATTACATTATGCTATATCACCTCAAAAATATGGCTTATCAGATGCTCCCGCTGCTCTTTCATTCGTGTAACCCGCACCTTAGCCAACGTTGCTGAGTCCATATGAATTCTAGTTATAGGTAGACAACTAACCACTGATGTATTTTCCCTCAGTTCTAAAACAAATAAATAAATCAGTTGATAAGTTAAACTTTTAATTAAGGTAGTTTTGCTTTCGTATATTTCCTGTAAAGTATATATCATGATTTTGAGAACAAAGAATAGAATTTGTATTAACAAAGGATATTTATAGGTCAAATTTTGGAAACGAGATTATGTGGGCTGCCCTTCCATGTACTCCACGCATAATGTGTGTGTGAGAGAGAGAGTTCTTTTAGCGCCAGGTTTTTATTATTATTTTGAAATGGACAGAATATCATTCTTTCATATTTTCACCTTTATGAGGTTTATGATCAAACTCGATTGCTTTGTCTGTTGATGTGGTTTTTATTTCTGAAATATATGGCTGATCCTATCTGGGTGGTAATACATTTTGATGAAACCTTGTATGTCAGTAGTGACAGAGAGAAAGGAATATGTATTTTTGGAGGTTGAGATTGATCAGTATTGAAAACTAATTAGAGTCTGCAAACTGCATGCAAGTTTATCAGATAAAAGAATTGAGGATGCCTCAGAGAATTGGATATGCAAGGGATATGCTTTCTGGTAATGTAATTTGCTTAACTTCATGTTTATGCGTTTATTGGATCTTCTAATTTGGCTTCTTACAGATGTCTTATGTTTATTTTTATTTTTATTTTTTGTTTATTAATTAATGGATTTGAGATCCATAATAAAGAGGATTCTGTGTAGGTCAGTTATAAGATTTGAGTTTCCGAGGATTGAAAATAAGAGAATATGAGCACCTAGCCGGACTATGTTCAAACATGACACAATCTGACGGCGTACATCGGTTTTGAAGCATATATTTATGACAGTAAATCATAAAAAACAATTGAGAAAATATCCATTAATTCAATCCTTCTGGACTGCCTTCCAATAAGATGATCTGCGTTCTACTTTTTGCGTTGCTTTAGGGGATGTAGTATGGAGTATTTCTTATGCCAAATGTTTCATCCCTACTTTTTGTTTGCAGGTGTCAACACGTTGTTGCTATTGACAGCGATCCTGAAAAGGTGGCATTGGCATTTAATAATGCAAAGATATATGGTGTCGAGGATTATATTGATTTCGTTGTAGGAGACTTTTTCCAACTAGCGCCTTCTCTTAAGGTATCTTTTTTTTTTTCTTTTCTGTGATATCGGAATTATATGTGTTGAGGCTGTTGTTCCACAGATTTAGTTGATTTGTCTCTCATGAGACTTGCTCACTCATCTCTCCTCATTACAGGTGGAAAACATCAAATAATTAATAGCTTTATGGTTGCACTTTATTTGTATGGCATTTGATCATACTATTATATGTTGCAGATATTATGTCAACAAATCAATTGTCACATCTGATTAGTTGAGCTATTGTCGTGGACTTTATATGTTGTTCTCAAAAATCTGAAAACTAAGACGCATGAAAATCATTTACAGAAAGACACATAAATCAATCGTCACAACTGATTTCATAGCTTTTATGAATAACTAATATTAAAGGATGAATTTTTTTTACCTTCTACACGAATTGAATGTGCCAAAGAGAAGAAGAGCAAGAACAAAAGAGAAAAGAGTAAAAGAAGAATCTAAGAGAAGGCGGAACAGGGATTGTTCTTAGATAGCCTGAAATTTGACCTGTAACACAAAGACGCATAAATGATTGTTGTTATAGTGGACAATACATTTTATGTGTCATTGTATAAAATGCTCTTATGTCATACTCCCTCCGTCCTGTAATAAATGTCACACTTTTCTTTTTTTCTCTATCCCAAAATAAATGTCGCATTTCTAAGCAAGGTAATAAGTTAGTGCAATTTTACCTTTGTACAAGCAATGTACAAATAATTAAAACACATTCCTTATATACATTGACAAGTCAAATGCGACTTCGTTTTGGGACGGAGTGATTAGTTTGCTACTTGTTGTTCATTACTTGTATCTGTTTCCTGAAATTGCTGTTGTTAACATTTTGCTAGGGGGACGTAGTGTTTCTTTCACCACCATGGGGAGGTCCAACATATAAGCTGATACAGAAATTTACTCTTGATTATCTGAGGCCTAAAGATGGGTAGGAAATGAGGATTTTGTTCTTATTTCATTTACTTGTACCTGTTTCCTAAAGCTGTTGTTGTAAATTTATATGTTCTGACAACTTCTCGACTCAAATGTTGTTCTTTTTTTTTTTTTGGTATAGATACGAAATTCAATCTTATATTATGTCGCATGCAGGTATTCATTGTTTCAATTAGCACAGAAAATAACACCGAATATCATTATGTTCTTACCTCGAAATGTAGATGTGAACCAAGTCGAAGAGCTTGCTTGGCTGTCTTCTCCCCCTCTTGATGTTGAGGTACTGCTCCTTACCGTTGGAGCATTATTTGATAACAAGGGGTAATGAGTATATTAACTTTTTTTTTTTTAAATTTTTTTTGGTGCAGATTGAAGATAATTATGTACAAGACTTCTTCCAGGGCATAATAGCTTATTTTGGTAATGCTTTCATTTAACTATCTGCCGTTGTGAAGTTTTTTTGTAAATTAAAGTCTTGTGATGTTTGAAATTGTTAAGTCTTGTACTCTCTCTCTGTCTCATAATATATACTCCCTCCGTCCCATGATAATATATAAAATTTCCTTTTTGGGCGTCCCACAATAATATATAACTTTCCTAAAATGGAAAGGAATCTTTACTATTCCCTCCACTCATTCTCTCTCCTACATTATTTTAATACTCACATCACCATTATAATTTACTATTCTCTCCACTCATTCTCTCTCCTATTTTATTTCCACACTCACAACACTTTCAATATAATATTTCCTCCTTAATTTTTCTCGAAAATCCAAAAGTCCCTAAAATTGTGGGACGGAGGGAGTATCGCATTTCACATTTGACTTGTCAAGTTTTTTTTTTTTTTAAAAATGTGCTCTCACATTGTTTGTACAATGGAAAATTTGAACAAAGACTATTTTTTTTATTTAGAAATTCAACATTTATTTTGTGACATATCAAAAAAGAAAAAAACGACATTTATTATGAGACGGAGGGTTGGGGAAACTTGAAACTTTGGAAGACCAAAAAATTTGCTTTTAGTAATCGTTTGAGAGTTGGGGAAACTATTCCAGTTAAAAGTAGGAAAGCCGAAAGAATGTTCGAATAAGGAAACCACAAAATATGTTTTTGTAAAGGATTTTCATAATTAAAAAAAAAAAAAGAGAAAGAAAAAGGAAGTATGTTTTTGATAAGGAGTCACAGACAGAGTCCTTTTCATAACAGGAATTCATCTCTAAATCCCCTCTATAAATACGCCCTTGTACAAACTAACAGTCCGACACCGTCTTATCTTAATTACCTTGTTTTCTCTGCAAAAATGTCGTCCCAAAATAAGAAGAATGTTGTTGTTCGATCTGTATGGAGAGACAATTTAGAACAAGAGTTCGATTTGATCCAAGAAATCATCGATCGATTCCCATATGCTTCCATGGACACAGAATTCCCCGGCGATATCCACCACCGCCCCAAACCATCCCCGCTCCTACACAACCAGGACAACCACCTTTCTGCCGCCCTTGAGACCTACCACTACATGAGGATTAATGTAAACAGCACTAAACTAATCCAACTCGGACTTACTCTGTCCGATGATAGAGGAAACCTCCCAGATTTGGGTACAAACTGCTGCTACATATGGGAGTTCAATTTCGAATTTGACGTGGATAAAGATGAACAGAACGAAAAATCCATTCAACTATTAAAGAATCAAGGAATCGATTTCAAGAAGAACAAAGAAAAGGGTATATATGCAAAAGACTTTGCGGACATGTTTATAAACTCCAGCCTTTGTGCTTTTTGTTCGACTCCTTACGGTTACTTCCCAATTGGGGAGAAGATGACTTGGCTTACTTTCCATGGGTCAAGCGACTTTGGACACTTGATTAAGATCTTGAACCAAAGGGATTTACCGGATGATATATTTGAGTTTATGGAGTATTTGAAGAAATATTTCGGCTTTTCTGTATATGATATGAAATATATGGCTAAATACTGTCGTGGATTGTATGGTGGTTTGGAGAAGATTGCGAAGAGCCTTAACGTTGATCGGGCGACTGGAAAGAGTCATCAAGCTGGCTCCGACAGTTTGCTCACTATGCATGCATTCAACAAACTTAAGGAAACATACTTTCGAGGGATTCAAATGGGTAACTTTAGTTGTACATTGTCTGGTTTAGAGGTTATGCAAATTTATACAATTACTCCATTCAGCTGTTGAAAGATTTGATTTCCAAAAGAATACGAAAGAGGGTATCAATTTAAGCTGTTTTACGTTTGTTTTGAGTGTCCAAACTTTCTTGTTTTTGTTCGACTACTCTTTATGGGTACATACATATTGGAAAGCTGATTTGGGTTACTTTCCACATTTTCTATGATTTTGGCCGCTTGATTTGATTTAGGCTCCGTTTGTTTAGCGTAAAACATTTTCCGGAAAATGATTTCCGGCAAAATGTTTTCCGAAAAATGAAAATGTTTTCTGAAAAATAAGATAAAAATGAAGTTTACCCCATTTTCTGGTGCGAAACAAACACCGAAAAACGAGAAAAATATTTTTCGAAAAATATTTTCCCCCAAACAAACGGAGCCTTAATTTGATTGAATAAGGTATTGAACCAAAGGATTCAAATGGGTAACTTTGGGTTTAGAGGTTATGCAAATTTATACAATTATTTAGTAGCAAAAGTTGTTTTTTCCCTTAACAAATCAGAGGATAAAGGGTTAATTAGCATATAAGACAACCATTAACAAAAATAAGGGTTTGATAATTTATAATAATGCGAGTTAAATACCAAGTTTATCACTATCTTTTTATGTATAAAAAATACTTCAATAACGAATACATAAAATGTATAAAAAATATATTTCAATTACGAATAGGTGGTCAAATAAGTAGCTCCTCATTCTCATGTATAACTAATCAGCATGAACCGAGGAACATATGATTTTCAACTGTAGGATGTCACACTCCAGTTTCAAACTGTTAGGAACCTTTTGAAAAAAAAATGGTCACATTTTTTATTTGTTAATTTAATTGAATTTCAACCACAGATTTTACATTAATTTAATTATTCTAAAAAGCCTAAAAATTATTATTGATAGTATTTTAATTTATGTATCTATAACAAAATTTAGAATTTCAAATATATATATTTTCTATTTTTTTGTCATGGTTAAATCAAATCTATAAATATATTAAAGCAAAGTCGTTTCTAAATTTGGCAAGTTGGAGCCAAAAAATGTCACTATCAAGGGGCTAAAAATGGAAATTAATTCAATACATGATTTTAGCAAATAGTTTTGGCAAATGATTTTGGAACATGGGTGGAGAGAAAGTGAAAAAATGATCTATACTATTCACACTCTTTGAAAACTTTTGAAAATGTGCAAAAAAAAAAAAATCTTTTTCATTAATTAACCAACACTAGGTGTCTAGACTAGGTTGCAATATTAGAATGTTTTATAATTATTTCTTTAAAAAATAATTGTTTAATTAACTTTAAAATTTATTTTTTTAATTCAGAAAAATTGAAAAAAATACCTCATTTTTAGTCTAATAAACTCATTAAACAATTATAATCTAAATACTTCCTCCGTCCCAATAAAAGCTTCACTAATTACCCAAAAGGGCGTCCCGTTAGAAGCTTCACCTTTCCTTTTTTGGCAAAGAATCTTTACTATTTCCTCCACTCATTCTCTCTCCTACATTATTTTAATACTCACAACACCATTATAATTTACTATTTCCTCCACTAATTCTCTCTCCTATTTTCAAATTACACTCACAACATTTTTTTTCCCTCCCATTTCCATAATTTGCGTGCCCACCCAAAAGGGTGAAGCACTTATTGGGACGGAGGGAGTATATATTCTTAAATTTTAAACTAAATTTATTGTTTTCTAATTATTAATTAATAACATTTTTTTGTATTAACGATAATTTTTAAATTTAGATGTGGATATTTAATTTGTTTTTTTTTTTTCACTTTTAGTCTAAAAGTTAAGAATATATATTTAGATTATAACTACTTTTCTTATATTTTCGAGATAGATGATCATTAGTTAGACATTTTTTTAATTTTACTTTTGTCAAAAAAAGAAGAAAATTTTATTTTTTAAAAAAATAAAAAAGTGAAGAATGTGGAGATAATATAGGTGACTATAGTGAGGGCCGCGGGGGGTAAGAGATGTTTTGGAGGCAAAAATTGGATACTTTTTATTTAAAAAATAAATTAATTATGCTATATAGTAATTACTATTAATCCATGTTTGTAGGCTTATAGATCCGAATTATTAGGCTTAATAGTTGAAAATCCGATTTTGCTTAAAAAAAATACCTCTACTACTATAAATAATAATCCTTTCTTAAAAAAAAAAAGGATATGAATTTTTACTTTCAAAAAACAAATATTAATGATTGAAAAAATAAAAGAAAAATGTTCAGAATTTCAAATTTAAGCAAATAAGATGATTGAGATTTATTCATTTATTTATTTGTTTGAAGCAAGAAGATAATTTAATTGAGAAAAAAAGGTAAGAAGATAACTACCCTTTTCAATAAAAGTCATACAACTAAAATGGTGATAAGTGTCTGCCTTAATTGTTTTCTAATATTATCTTTCAAGAAATAAAAAAATATTTTCTATATTATCAAAAGATTTTCCTTCACATTTTTTTAATCAAAACCTTCTTACTTTGAAAATTATAAATTTCATTAAACGAACTTATTTCTGGAAATTGGCGAATTTCTAGGCTTAAAATTGGAAGCTACTTTTTTATTCTTTGAACTTAGCTACTTTGTTTTGTGTTTTTTTTTAATGATTATTAGCTACTTTGTTTAAAAAATAAAATTTTTTATTACTTGATCATTATTTTTAAATTTATGATGACACATTTTTTATAGAAATAGAGTATTTCGTTTTTTTTTTATTTTGTAACTTCATTCAATGTTTTGTTATCATAAAATTAAATAAAATTTAAATATAGTATAATAATTTTTAAAATTGTGCATTAATTTTTTTAAATGGTTACTAATATAAATAATATTTTAAAGTAAAAAATGATCTTTTTAATATAAAAATCGATAAACCGAAAAAACTAAATGGTGGGGTGGGGGGGGGGGGGAATGGAGCCATGACTTTATTTTTCAATTACGAATAGGTGGTCAAATAAGTAGCTCCTCATTCTCATGTATAACTAATCAGCATGAACCGAGGAACATATGATTTTCAACTGTAGGATGTCACACCCCAGTTTCAAACCGTTAGGAACCTTTTGAAAAAAAAAATGGTCACATTTTTTATTTGTTAATTTAATTGAATTTCAACCACAGATTTTACATCAATTTAATTATTCTAAAACCCCTAAAAATTATTATTGATAGTATTTAAATTTATGTATCTATAACAAAATTTAGAATTTCAAATATATATATTTTCTATTTTTTTGTCATGGTTAAATCAAATCGATTACTAAAAAATTGGGAGATGATGACATCATGAACATCAGCCACTATAGGGGTGGTAAAGGCTACGGAAAGAGCTTCCATAATTACCGAGCGGATCGGATATCTGCAAGAAATAACATCGTTAGGGGTGCGGGGGGTCGGCCCGCTATAACCCTCCGATGTAAGAATAAGTTTGTGTATGTGAGAGTAAATAGTTTATGAGAGAACTCTAGAGAGTGTATTATAGATAGAGCGAGAGAGAACACTCTAGAGAGTGTAGAGAATACATTTCATATTAGATGAGGAAGGGTTATATATAGAAGGAATAAGGTGTGTACGTGACCTTTTGGGGGATTTCACTGTATGTATTTGATATAAATATACATGGCGTATATTTGTGTATATTGTATTGTATATATAAATATATCCGAAAAGTCAGAACTCATCACTAGCCCCCTACTACGAGTGATGAATTATATATGATCAGAGCGAGAAATATAATTTTAATCGAGGCTGGATTGAGTGCATATTTATGGTTGGAGCTCGGAGCTCGCAAGATTGGCCGGAAGTTGGAGGCGGGAGTCTAGAAGTTAGATCCTGAAGGCTGGATGCTGGAGCCTGGAAGTTGGTGCCCGTAGAATCTGGCCACCATAGTAGAGAAGGGTGAGCTCGGGCTCTTGGGGCAGCAAACTGTCGATAATTGCCAAAGATAGCTGGAGATTCCCGGATATAGGTGGGATAACACCATAAAATAAGTAGAGATCCCGTAGGTAGTCTGAAGGTATAACTCGAAAAATTCCCGAGAATAAAGAAAGTGGGCACGTCGCCGATGGGCGAACATTCCAATAATGAGGGAGATTTTGCCCCCGAGATACATAGAATGCCAGTAACTTGGATAGCCAAGTGTTGGACCACAAATGTATATAGACCTCTGGATTAAGAGGTTGCCAGCGGGCTGGACTTTTAGCAAAGCTTGCGATGGACATGGATGGTCGAGCCGGACTACTCTGGGAGCCCCCGAGTTGTGGGCAGCCATAAGATATATAAACATGCATAAAGTTTTGAGTTTGTTTGCCCGAATGTTTGTGGGCGTGTAAAGATTTATTAGTCTGTCGGCTTAGTAGAAGTTTGTCTTGCCCGAAGGCTTATTAGAGCATCAAGTATTTAATTTTGCCATGTCCGGGGTTGTTTGAAGGTCGTTGTTTGTTTTTCTTGCGGGGTGCGAGGTGGAGGTGAGAGGCGGCCGGAGTGAGGTCATAGGTGACCGGAGTTTTCCTAGATGTTGACCATGCTCAGTTATTGCGGGGTGAGGTACCAATATTTGGTTAGCGGGTAATGGATCGAGAATGTTCAAGTTCTTCCTTCCTTGCAAATATCAAAAACAAAATCAATATAAAACAAAACAAAATAAAATAAAACAAAACAAAACAAAAGAGTAAATCAAAAATCTTAAACAAACTACAAAATCAAATCACATTTATAAGGAAAACAATAAAAAAAGTGAAGATGAATTATATTTAAATCAACTTATGAATTGACTCAAAAGATAAGCAAATTAAAGATTTTTTTTAATAGAAATACAAAACTCAAATTTAAACACAAGAAAAAACAATAAAAAAGAATAATGGAGAAAAGAAATGATCTTAACTGTGAAGGATAGTTTATGCCAATTTGTAGATGTAAAAAGAACAAAATTGTGTCGAAGATGCATTGGAGAGAGAGTAGTGATGCAATTTTATTTTTGTCAAATGTCATTGTGTTTGATACCCAAACGGACATCCAAGATACTACCTCCGTCCCATTCTAAATGTCCAAGTCAACAAAAAAAAAAAGTTTGACTTAGACATAAATGCAAATCTAATCATCCTATTGAAATTTTAAAAATTGTTATTGATAAATAATTAATTTATTTATCAATAACAATTTTTAAAATTTCAATAGGATGATTAGATTTGCATTTATATCTAAGTCAAACTTTTTTTTTTGGTCAATTTGGACATTTAGATTGGGACGGAGGAGTATCTTATTTGACCCTTCAACTATTGAGTCTTTTATAATTTCAATTCACGCACGTCTATTATCTATATACTTTCTTCTATTCTGTAACACTATTCCTATATTATATAGATAAACAATGAAATATCTAGTATTTATACGTTACAACTATTATCATTAGCTAAACGTAATAGATAACTCACTCTTTATTATCATTAGCTAAACGTAATAGATAACTCACTCTTTAATACTCCCTCCGTCCCATCTCACTTGACACTTTTGAGGTGGGCACAAAAACTAAGAAAAAAAAATAAAATAAAAAAAATGTATGGTAAAAAATGAAGAAAGAGAATGAGTGGGGTAAATAGTAGTGTTGGTTGAATAAATTGAGTGGTGGAAAATGAAGAGAGAGAATGAGTGGTGGGGTAGAGTGTGTTGGGATAGGAATAGAGGACCAACCTTGACAGTTTCTTCGGAGGAGTCTAAGGCGGGCGCCTGGGAATGGCGAGGCGGGCGCCTCGCGTTCCGTGGTTCTGGCGTTGGCGGAGACTACTTGAGGCGGGCGCATGATACCCTTCTTGGCGGGCGCCTCAAACACCGAAGGAATTGACGTGAATTGAAGAATTCCAGGCGGCCGCATCATTCTCCTTGAGGCGCACGCCTCAAGGCTAGCGGAGGGAACTTGTTTTACGGGCTTTGTGTTTACTGGGCTTAGCTAGGGTTGGTTGATATTCTTTCTTGGGCATATATAAAGTAATGTTCCGCCCCCAATTCAATTGTAACACATATTTTACATACATAGTGCAAGATCCTGGCTTGGTAGTGCCCCCAGACTTAGCCAATCAAATTGGTGAACTGGGTTAACAATTTCTTGTGTTCTTTTCTGTTTTTTCTTTGATTTCTTGTGCTTGGTTTGTGTGCGATTATTATTCTTGTAGGTTTGCTTGGGTGTGGAGGGCCATATTCACAACAACTGGTATCAGAGCTCTTGGTTTAGGATCAAGGGAGTTGTTTCAAGCAATCAAGAATGGGCAAAGACAAACAGGCGGTTGAGAAATTCGATGGGTCTGACTACGGATATTGGAGGATGCAGATCGAGGATCTCTTGTACAACAAGGATCTCTACAAGCCTCTGAAGGGTGCCAAACCTAAGATGAAGATCAGGAAGAATGGGAACTCATGGATCGGAAGGCTTTAGGGGTGGTTAGATCTACTTTGTCAAAGTGGATCGCGAAGACTACCAGGAAGGCGACAACCACCAAGGAGCTATTGAATTATCTTACTGAGAGATTTGAAACTCCGTCTGCTGCAAATAAGGTTGATTTGATACGCAAGATGGGTAGTCTCAAGATGCAAGAGGGAGGATCCTTGGCTAAGCACATCGATGAATTTATGGATGTCATAGATTCATTGACAATGGTGGAGATCAAGTTCGATGACGAGGTTCATGCATGCTTGTTGCTAGCTTCTTTACAGGCAAGTTGGAGCGGAACGGTGATCGCAATCAACGCTTCAACAGGTAAGAAAAATTGAAATATGATGATGTTAAAGACTTTCTTTTAGGTGAGGAAAATCGCATGAAGAAGTTGGGGACATCAAGTACTTTGGGAGCGGCTTTAGCTACTACTAGTAGGGGGAAGCCGGGTACTAGCAAACAAGGGAGAACCGAATCTAGGGAGAACGGAGTGAGTGGTAAGGGCAAAGCTGATGAGACCAAGGATAAACCGAAGGTTGCAAAGGGATCTGTTCAGTGCTACTATTATAAGGAGTTGGGACACTTTAAGAGGATTGTCCAAATCGTAAGGGCAATCGGGCGAATGTGGCGCCAAGGTGACGATGTGATCGGTTCTGAGTGTTAGTAGTGCACTAGAATCATGGGTGCCGGATTCGGGGGCATCATTCCACTCTTGCGGGCATAAGGAAGAGATGGATAATTACACTTCCGGTGATTTCGGGAAGGTCTATCTAGCTGATGGCGAGCCTTTAGAAATCAAGGGGAAGGGGGATGTCAGGATAGGAGCATCGGACGGGAAGGTTCTACATCTGAACGGGGTCAGACACATTCCGGATTTGAAAAAGAACCTACTTTCAGTTGGGCAGTTGGACGAAGAGGGTTACAAGGTGACTTTCTGCATAGAACCGGGTTATTACCAAGGAGGATTGTGAGATCGCTCGGGGTAATAAGGAGGGTACTTTGTATTTGGCGAACAACACCAAGGATAGTATTGCGGTGGCGCAGCTGAAGGGTGATACCGATTTGTGGCACTGTCGATTGGGTCACATGAGTGAGACAGGATGAAGGTACTTTGTTGGGGTCTACTACCGGGTTTGAAGGCACGATCAGCGTGGGGATCTGCGAAGATTGTATGTTTGGCAAACAAGGGAGGAATAATTTCTCGAGGACAGGTAGGGGATTGAGGGAAGCAAAGTTGGAATTGGTTCACACGGACTTGTGGGGGCCATCTCCGGTTACGTCTCTTGGTGGTGCGTCATATTACATGACCTTCATTGATGATTCTACAAGGAAGGTTTGGGTCTATTTATTGAAGGGGAAAGATGAGGCTTTCGAGGTGTTCAAGAAGTGGAAGGCTTTGGTGGAGAATCAGACAGGACTTAAGCTTAAGTGCTTGAGATCAGACAATGGTGGGGAGTATGAGCTTCGGGAGTTTAGGGAATATTGTCTGCGAATGGTATTCGTATGGAGAAGACTCCAAAGAAGACTCCACAACTTCAACGGGGTAGCGTAAAGGATGAACGAGAACATTGAATGAGCGGGCTAGAAGTATGAGATTGAAGTGTGGACTTCCGAAGACGTTAAGGCATATGCGGTTGACACGGCGGCTTTCTTGATCAATCGGGGACCATCGGTTCCATTGGGGAATGGAATTCGAGAGGAAGCTTGGAGTGGCAAGCGTGTAAATCTGTCCTTTCTTCGCGTATTTAGGCTGCGTTTCTTATGTTCATGTTGATTCTATTTGAGAGAACTAAATTAGATGCTAAATACGTTAAGTGTACATTTATTGGGTATGGCGGGGATGACTTCGGGTATAAATTTTGGGATGATCAAAACCATAAGGTTATTCGTAGTCGAGATGTGGTATTGAATGAACAGGTTTTGTACAAGGATAGAAAGGGGGCATACGATGGTACTAGTTCGGAGCCGGAGGTTGTAGAGGTGGATATTCCAAACTCGGGTGGGAGCGGGGACGGTTCATGTTGACCATGGTCGGGAGGTCACCGAAGATGAACCACGTACTCCGAACCGGAAATTACGCGTAGATCCAGCCCAGATTGCGTGGGATCACCAGCAGTATACTCCTTCGAATTATTATTTGTTGTTGACAGATAATGGGGAACCAGGAATGTTATGCGGAGCGGTTCGTAGTGTGCTTTGTGATAAGTGGAAAGGCTGCGATGGATGATGAGATGGTCTCATTGAAGGCAAACAAAACTTGGGAGTTGGTGAACTACCTAAGGGGAAGAAGGCACCGCATAACAAATGGGTTTACGGGATCAAGGAGGAAGCGAGACGGTAGCAAGCGTTACAAGGCAAGACTGGTTGTTAAAGGGTTTCAGCAGAAGTACGGTATTGACTACACCGAGGTATTCACTCGGTTGTGAAGATGACCACTATCGAGAATGGTTACGGGGATAGTAGTGGCGGACAACTTCGCTTGAGCAGATGGATGTGAAGACGGCCTTTCTTCATGGGGACTTGGAGGAAGAGATCTACATGGTACAGCCGAGAGGGTTTTGTCTAAGGGATGCGAGGAGCTAGTTTGCAGATTGACTAAGAGCTTGTATGGCCTTAAACAAGCTCCTAGGCGTGGTACAGGAAATTTGACGGATTCATGCACGACATTGATTTTATCGATGTGAGGCGGATCATTGTTGCTACTTCAAGAACACGGACAATGGGTATATTATCTTGCTGTTATATGTGGACGACATGTTGATAGCGGGCTCTAGCAGTAGAGAGGTAAACAGGTTTGAAGACTCAGTTGTCAGAACGGTTCGAGATGAAGGATTTGGGAGAGGCAAGGAAAATCTTGGGCATGCGGATTGATCGGGATAGGGAGTCGGGCAAGTTGGTTCTTTCACAAGCAGAATATGTTGAGAAGGTCTTAGCAAGGTTTTGTATGGAAGAGGCGAAGCCAACAGGGACGCCATTGGGTTTGCATTTCAAGCTATCCGAGAGGGACTCGCCTAGGAACAAGGAAGAGCGTGACAAGATGGAGAGAACTCCATATGCTTCAGCTGTGGGGAGTCTCATGTATGCAATGGTGTGTACAAGGCCGGACATTGCACATGCGGTGGGAGTAGTCAGCCGGTTCATGGGCAATCCAGGAAAGCAACATTGGGAAGCGGTTAAGTGGATCCTACGTTATTTGAAGGGTACTGCTGGTAAGGCTCTGTGTTTTTCGAGCAAGGAAGTGGTGTTAGCGGGTTATGTTGATGCGGACTTGGCATCAAGTGATCTTGATAAGAGGAGAAGTACTACGGGTTATGTGTTTACATTGGGTGGTACAGCAATCTCCTGGGCTTCTAAGTTACAAAAGATCGTGGCTCAGTCGACTGCAGAAGCAGAATATGTGGCAGTGACGGAAGCAAGTAAAGAGATGGTTTGGCTGCAGAACTTCTTGGGTGAACTTGGGAAGACGCGAAGTGGTAATATTCTCTACAGTGACAGTCAGAGTGCAATTCACTTGGCAAAGAATCCGGCGTTTCATTCGAGGACAAAGCATATTGAACTGAGGTTTCACTACATCAGGCATCTCTTGGAGGAGAAGACTTTGTGGCTTGAGAAGATATTGGGATCGGAGAATCCGGCTGACATGTTGACAAAGGTTGTGAACCTTGAGAAATTGAAGCTGTGCAAAGCTTCAATTGGGCTTGAAGAATGAGAGAGGAGGATGGCACTACCATGATCGAGGTGAGCACTAGGAGGACACCAAAGATGAGTTGAAGATCGGATACGGGGCTTGTATATGCGGTTGATCTCTAGGTGGGAGATTGTTGGGATAGGAATAGAGGACCAACCTTGACAGTTTCTTCGGAGGAGTCTAAGGCGGGCGCCTGGGAATGGCGAGGCGGGCGCCTCGCGTTAGTGGTTGCAGCGTTGGCGGAGACTACTTGAGGCGGGCGCATGATTCCCTTCTTGGCGGGCGCCTCAAACACCGAAGGAATTGACGTGAATTGAAGAATTCCAGGCGGCCGCATCATTCTCCTTGAGGCGCACGCCTCAAGGCTAGCGGAGGGAACTTGTTTTACGGGCTTTGTGTTTACTGGGCTTAGCTAGGGTTGGTTGATATTCTTTCTTGGGCATATATAAAGTAATGTTCCGCCCCCAATTCAATTGTAACACATATTTTACATACATAGTGCAAGATCCTGGCTTGGTAGTGCCCCCAGACGTAGCCAATCAAATTGGTGAACTGGGTTAACAATTTCTTGTGTTCTTTTCTGTTTTTTCTTTGATTTCTTGTGCTTGGTTTGTGTGCGATTATTATTCTTGTAGGTTTGCTTGGGTGTGGAGGGCCATATTCACAACAGAGTGAATATAAAATTATAAAAAGTAGGCTATTTTGGGAAGTGTCAAGTGAGCTGGGACGGCCCAAAATGGAAATAAGTGTCAAGTGAGCTGGGACGGAGGGAGTATGTACTTTTCCGTCCTTAAAAGTTTGTTCCATTTGACTTTTTTGTTGAACTTTGACCACAAATTTATGAGAGATTAATCATGTTCATGAAATTCTAAAAGTTGTTGTTGATAATATTATTAATGGTGAATCAATAGAAATTTTTAGAATTTCATGAACATAATTAAATTGTCATATATTTGTGGTCAAAGTTCAACTAAAAAATCAAATGGGACAAACTTTTAGGAATGGAGGGAGCATTATATTTATTTATGATTACTATACATTTCATATTTTTAATCAATTATTTACATAACTATTGAATTTGAAATTATCTTTGACCTTAATTGGTCTATTTATATCCATCCTTTTTCACATTTTAAATTGTAAAGAGGCTTTGACCAATTAGTCCCCCAGTCAAATAAAAACTACCTTTAAGGACTTACATTATCAAAACTCGCCAAAAAGTCCTTGAATTTTTATGTACCAAACTGCCCCTCCACACCTCGCGCGCACGTCAGGCCATGCATTTAGCGTTAAGTGCTCTTGTATTTTGCGCTTTTTTTCTTATCTACTTTCTTTCTCTCTCCTTTTCTCTCTCTTCCTTTTTTTCTCTTAAATTTTTAAAATGCAATATCTCAAAATTTAAAAGTCGAAAAAATAATCTGAAATCACTGTTTTAATCGAATCGCCAAGACGAATCAAACAAGTTTACTCATCATATATTTCAAATTTTATAAATAAAATAAAATTATTTTTCACTTGTAAAAATCTGAGAAAATCATTTATCATTTGTTCACAAATTAGTATAAAATTGTATAATGATTTTCACATTTATAAACTGAAAATTCTATTTCACAGTTATACAAAGATGTGAAATGGTTTTGACATTTATATGAGCTTAATAACTGTGTATTGAAATAAATGTGATGTGTATTTCAAAGTTATTTTGGTTAGAGTTTGAAGTCTATTTCACAGTTTTGATGTAAATAACTGTATAATGATTTTCACATTTATAAACCGAGGAGTCTATTTCACAGTTTTGATGTAAATAATCCAAGAGGATTAGCATATCAGGTTCCACTGCCTCTTCTTCTCTTGCTACTGTCATTGAGTACAGCTGAAGCACCATGCCACAAGAATAGCTGTGCAATTTCTTCTCCATAGATCGTAGTGACATTGTCTTGATGACAGTAGGATCACTTACTCCCTTAAAACAGACCTGTTCTTCCCCCATCGAGAAATTCAAAGTCATTGCCTTAAAATCAAAGGTCACAGGGCTAACAGTCTTGAGCCATTGTATCCCCAAAACAGCATCACAACCACCCAAATTTAATACCCTCATGTCAGTCTGGAATTGCTTGTCTTGCAGGGTCCATTTGAAACCTTGGCATCTCCCTTGACAAGGCACTCTACTCCCATCTGCTATTGTGACCAAAACTTCAGGGGTCTCATGGACAATACACCCTAACCTCTGAGCTGCTTTAGGGTCCAGAAAATCATGTGTGCTACCACTATCAATAAGCAAACTAAACTTCTTCTTGTCCACCCAACCAGTTAACTTCATTGTCTGCAGGTTTGAGCTCCCAGCCAAAGCATGCAGGGATATATTCGATTCTTCATCCTTTCCATCTTCTTCTGTGGAAATTTTATCCTCGCTATCTAGTGAGTCATGCCAAACCTCTTCATCTTCCTCATTCACATTCAGCATAAATATTTGTCTATTTTTGCATCTATGGCCAAACTTGTATGGTTCATCACAATTGTAGCATAGCCCTTTATCTCTTCTTGCTTGCATTTCAGCCTGGGACAATTGCTTAATGGGGAAATTAGATTTTGGGTTCTGGTTTACAGAGTGAGAACCAGTGGTTGATTGCTTCTGGTTACTGAATGTCTTGCTTAAACCAGAAAATGGAGAGGGGGTTTTATATGTGTTGGTAGCAGGGTTATAAGAAGCAGATTTTAACCCTTGGGACTTTTGTTTCTTACTAGCATACTCCATATGAGTTTCCTCTTGGCAATGCTAATGGCTTGTGTTAGAGTTTCAGGAAATTGCACATGAACTCTATATCTAATATCCTCCTTCAACCCCTTAACAAAACTATTAACATAGTACCTCTCCTTGAGACATGGATTTTCAGCCTTCATAAGGGCCCTGAGCTCTTCAAATTTCTCCAAGTATTCAGAAACTGTCCCTTCTTGCTGTAGCTTAGCAAATTCCCCTTCAATGTTCTCATGTATCTGCGGACCAAATCTCACTGTCACCACTTGAGCAAACTCCTTCCATGTTAAGTCTTCTATTTCTACAGAGTAGTTTTGGAACCAATACTCTGCCCCCCTTCAAGATGCATGGTAGCTAGCTCAACACAATCTACCTCAGGTACATCCCTATACTTGAAGAACTTCTCGCATTTCCTCACCCATCCCCTTGGGTCAAATCCACTGAACTTGGGAAATTCCAGCTTAAGATGTTTCTTATAAGCTTCAGTGACTCCAATTTCCCTGTGATACCCTTCCCTCCTACGATCCTTATCCAGCCAAATTTCTCCAAACGCCTTGCCTACTTCCTCTACAGAGGGATCAGTTTGCTTGTGGCCCGTTCCTTTTCCCATTCCTTTTGGTTCAGCTCCTAGTATAGAATCAGATCCGTGACTAGGATTGGAGGATCCTCCTTCTTCCTGGTTTTTGCTCTTGCCATTGTTTCCTTTCAAGGATCTGGCTAGCATACCTTTGATTTCCTCGACCACCTCTCGCACACCATCTACATCATCCTTCAACTCTTGCTTGGTGATGCTGATAGTCTCCTCCAAACGATTATGGCCATTGACTAGATCCTTGATTCTTTCATCGCATTCCATTTTCGAGCCCTTCAAAACGTGTTTCCACCATGATCAGTAGGAGCTAACTCGATCGAGAAAGCTCTGATACCAATTTGTTATGAATTGAATAATTTGGATTAGGAATTAACCCAATTGCAGAGATTGATAATAGCAGAAACAGAGAGAGAAAGAGAAAAGAGTTTGAGAAGAATTCAGAAATGCAGCAATTGAGAGGAGAGAGAGAGAGAGAGAGAGAGAAGATCTAGAAGGGAATTTTGGATTTCATTCCATGAATCACCTCAATTCCGTAGCCTTGCTATTTGTGGCGTTCGTTACACTAGCAGACAAGATACCAATTAACGACCCCCAAAATGGAAAAGAACAACTCACGTGATTTAACCAGCTAAGACTCTTAAAACGACGACGCTACGTACTAAATAAAACGACACCGTTCCAGTTATTGACTCTTACTACGAATCTTGACTTCTAACGGTCATCCCCAAATTGGAAAAGAACCATAATTCGTAACAGTTTGCTTGCTTTTCAAATTGGGGTTTTGTTTTCAGGTCACCGCCTTGAAGTAGTTTAGTTGATATAATGTAACTAGTACGTGCCCGTGTCCAAGGACGCGGGTGTGTTTTTTTTTTTTAATTTTAAAAAAGAAAAAAAAATTTTAAGGGCAAAATGGAAAAGGGACAAATGTATGAGGGCAAAATGGAAAATTCGCCGCTTTGCACTATTCATAATATTGTAGCACACCACTCTAATTTATACTATAGATAATGGATGATGATTTTTAATCGAAGTGACTGACCAGACCATCCGATGATCCTAGCTTTTCCTTTCTCCCACATGCAAAATATTTGTTTTTGGGATTTTTCGATATTTTTTATAATCTCATCATTATCCTAGTATGAGCTTTGAGTCCTCTTGCACAAGGAGGATAATGTTTCACTCTTAAAACGGTTAATTGGCTACAGAAATGAAGGGGTGAAGAGAATTGTTATTTACCCGCAACATTACTGAATACCCCCGCAATACTAAGTCTACCAAACATTCACTAGTCACACCACTCCTCTCCCTATCTTACCCCTTTCTTCTTAGACCCATCCCAATTCAATTACATCAATGGGAGCTGAGAAAAAATGGCTATTCACTCTCTTCTCTGCAGCTTTCATGTTTTTCATGGTTTTCATCTCACTGATTTGTGGTTTCAGTGCTTCTTCTCGTTCATTCACCTCAGACAATAAGCCCTTTACTTCGACTAAACGTCATGGGTCGGGTTACCCGCCGGTGTTTGCTTATTACACCATCGGCGGTAATGATGATGTTGATGAGATTTCTCCAACCTTTTCCGCAGACAAAAAAACTCAGTTATCAAACTCACACACGCTGTTTTCCCCATTTTCCGCAGCGCTTCTCAGAGGTCAATCAATGGCTTCTTCAACTGCTCTTTCTTCCAGTTCAACATCTTTCCTCAACACCCAGGTTCAATTTTCTAACATATCTCTTTACATTTCTCCAACCTTTCTGGTTTTTTTTTTCGATTTTTCTTTTTGGGTTTGAATTGCTCTTTGAAGTGCAAAATGAGATTAACCCATCTATGTAATCTGTGTTTGTGGCCAGATGAGGAGAGGAGGAAATTGAGTGGGTTGGTGGGTTCGGTGACGGCGATTCGGGCGTTTAAGAATGTGAATGTGGTGATGGGTTGGGATAAGGAAGAATGGCGGTGGGGTGGGCGGAAGAAGAAAGGGGTAAAATAGGAAGAGGGGTGGTGTGATTAGTATTGAATATTGGGTAGACTTTGTATTGCGGGTGGTATTCAGTAATAATGTTGCGGGATAAATAACAATTCTCGGGGGTGAAATGCCTTTCAACTAGATTTTTTTATAAATGAGGGTATATAAGTCATTTTCTTTTTATTTCCTCTAATTTCATTTCGAAACTTGAAAGCATGTTTTTTCTTTAATTTCCTTCCTAACTCGGACGGAAGGAATTTAAATTTACTTCCCTCCCTTTCTTTTCTCTCCTTTTCTCTTCCCTCAATTTCTTTTCTCTTTCATTAAAAACTCGAAAGTGGACCTAAAGATTAATATGGTCATTTAAATCGATGACATTTGTATAATAATTTTCATGTGGGCTATTACTTGTGGGTGAATAACAATTCTCATTTCTTATCAAGATTGATTCTCATGAATTTTGAATATTTTCATAAATAATGCCAAATTGGCATATGGCACGCGCTTAAACTCGTGTTAGGCCCACCCGTCTATTTCTTTATTTCTTTATTTGTTACGTGATTTTATGTTTTATGTTTCTGATCGTAATGTTTTGTGTTTTTATTGGTACTAGCAATACCCCCGTGCGATGCACGGACAGCTATTAACACATATTGACGATAATTCATACAAATATAACAGGAAATAGAAATGTGTGTGTACATTGAAAAACAATTTTTTGAAAACTATATTATTAGTAAAAATAGCAGATTGAAGGTCAATAAAATAAAAATATATTTAAGGCATAGTTAGATTGGACAAAGCGTGTTTTATAAGTAAATTTCCGTTCTATTCAGTAATAATTAAATTTGACATCCATTTTTCAATGCTATGGAATTGAACGCATATTTTTTATGTAAAACATATTTATTGTGTATTGAACGTGATATGTGCATAATTTGCCCACAGTATCACTTAGTTTCGCGAACGATTGGGAAAGCGTAATCAATCTAGTGATAAGTCTCCAAATCTTTCTCTTCAACTGCAATTTGGAACTCTTGACTCCAGTGATTCTCCAAACACACAAATTACATGAAATGAAATTTTCAAGTATCATCAATTAATTTAATCAGTACCCACCCCTTTACCAAAAATCCTACTCTCCATCTCTTATATATAAAAAAATACATGTTCAAAAAAAATACATTAAATGTTCGTCTATTATATATAAAAAGTGGACATAATTAATGTTGGTTTAGCTACTAAAATTAGGGAAAAAAATCTATTAAATGTTTGTCTATTACTATCATATACTAACATGTGACATAATTATTGTTAATAATTATTGTTAGATTAACATATTAAGAAGAAAATAGAAAATAGAAGGAAGAGAAACTCATTAAATTAACCTAAAACAATTAATTACTCACCCCTTCAACAAAAATCATACTCTCCATCTCTTTCTATATCATTCACTTTTCCAGATCCAATTTAATAGGAACAAAAATGTTCCTAATTTATTTTTTCTATTTAGAATCAACATTTTCATGATCCCATGAAAACAAAGTAAAAAGGGCAATGCTAATGCGACAAAAAAGTTAACAAAATAATAAATATAAAATGAGGTGACAATATTTTACTACACGTATTTTTATAAATTTATTATTTCTCATGTAAAAATGGCAAAATAATAATAATAATAATAATAATAATAATAATAATAATAATAATAATAATAATAATAATAATAATAATAATAATAATAATAATAATAATAATAATAAATAAGAATAATAAACGTCCACATATTATTTGCAATCATGAAATAATTTACAAAAATATATTACCAATTAAAAAAGAAGACATGTTCAAAAAAAAGTACATTACATGTTCGTCTATTATATATAAAAAGGAGACATAATTAATGTTGGATTAGCTACTAAATTGTTTGATGTATCGAACTAAAATAAAACTAATAACCATAATACCCCTTTCAACTCATCATTCTATACCCCACCATTTTTTTATTTTATATTATTTATTTTTATGATGAGTAAAATTATTATTATTATCATTTATAATTAAAAAAATACTTCACACTTAATTAATTTTCACAAAAAAATATTGAAAATTTCAAAAAGGAAAATTAAGAAATGATAATTAAGAAATTTATATTTTAAAGAAAGGGTTTTTTTTGTGTCCAAATCAATCGAAAATAGACTCTATTTATAGAGAGAAAAAATTAAATTTTTTGTGTAAATTTTTGTATTAAAAAAATGAATTTATTATGAAGTAATTGAGGTAAAAAAAAAGGGGTGAAATTTTCATTTAAAAAAGACGTTTTTTTTTTGTGTCCAAATCAAACGAAAATAGACTCAATTTATAGAGAAAAAAAAATTATGAATTTGGTGTAATTTTTTTTATGTCCCATGTTAGTATATGATAGTAATAGACAAACATTTAATAGATTTTTTTTCTATTTTTAGTAGCTAAACCAACATTAATTATTTTAACTTTTTATATATAATAGACGAACATTCAAAGTTTTGTAATTTTATTTAAAAAATTAATGATACTTCACACTTAATTAATTTATTTTTATGATTAGTAAAATATTTATTATTATCATTTATAATTAAAAAAATACTTCACACTTAATTAATTTTCACTAAAAAATATTGAAAAATTCAAAAAGGAAAATTAAGAAAGGGTAATTAAGAAATTTATATTTTAAAAAGAGGGGTTTTTTTCTATTTCCAAATCAAACGAAAATGGACTCTATTTATAGAGAAAAAAAAATAAGATTTTTTGTGTAATTTTTTTTTTTTTTGAAAATAATTTATTATGAAATAAATGAGGTAAAAAAAGGGGGGAAATTTTCATTTAAAAAAGAGGAAATTTTTTTTGTGTCCAAATAAAACAAAAATAGACTCTATTTAAAGAGAAAAAAAAATTATGAATTTTGGTGTAATTTTTTTTTTAAAAAAAATTAATTTATTATAAAATAATTGAGGTCAAAAAAACGGGTGGAAAAAAAAAAGCTGAAATAAAATTAGCCAATAAGAAGCCGCCACGTGGCATTTTCCAAAAAAAAAAAAAAATTGGCTGGTAACACGCGCCTATGTCGGCGCAGCAGACGGCACGCCACGAAGTTCACCCACTCAGAAAATGCCACGTGTCATTTACGGATAATATCTTCAATTTTGCCACCGTGTGAAATTACCAAAATACCCCTCGTTTTGGCTCCAAGACTATCCTCCTTTTATATTACTTTAGATTAGATAGGAACGACGGCTGATGATCTGTTCCCGCTTTTTGATAAGTACGGCAAGGTCGTCGACATCTTCATCCCCAGAGATCGAAGGTTTCTTTTTCATTTTCCTTGATTTGGAATGTATAATTATTGAGAGAAAATAAAACAGAGTCATGGAAAGGAAATATTAAAAGACAGTGATTTGATACTTGTCATGAAAATAAATGAAGAAAACAGATCAAGTCAAAGGAATTGGGAATTAGTACTATTAGTGTGGTTGTTGCTGTAGGAGTATTAATATATCCGTAAATGGAAAAGAAAAATGAACTGGTAATTATTGAATATTGGCTTAACCAAAAAGCCAGTGTCTATAATGTTGTTGTTGCTTTTAGCTCATTATAATATGGGATGGGGATGTGTTGTTAGAAATACTAGGTTTAAAGGTTGTCGGTGTTAGCAAAAATTTGCAATTACAGAAGCAAAGAAATTACTAATAAAAAATACAGAACAGAAATATATAGACTGAACAGAAAATATAAACTGGAAATAAAGGAAAAAGATAGCAGCAACACGGTTGTGCACGAGCCCTGATGAATCAGTCTCCTTAAGACTTATTCGTCCCCTCACCAATAGTGCTTGAGGCTGCCTTGGACGCGAGTCTCCCAGGATAGAACGTGCGGACCGGGGGCACTTTGCACCTCAAGTTCCCGGCGAATTGGCAGTGTGCCTAGACAATATCACCAAATGCAATATGCAAGGAGGCCAAACGAAGATAGAACAATATGCAGCAAAGAGAGAGTGAGAGTTTGCAGGAAAATTTCTGGTGTGTCAAATGATTTGTGAAGACTCCATTTTATAGATGCCTTGAATCAAAACTGCCAATTCCATCATAATCATGAAAATTATTACAGTAATAATTTTGCATTTGATTCTGTGATATGGCTGTTACAAGGAAGAATTTAAAATCGAATTAACTCAGTTTCAGTTTCAGTTACAATGGGTAAATGGGAGTAAATTTCCGAAATCAAAATTCAATTTTCGAAATCAAAAATTCAAAATTTTAGCAAAAGGTGGGCTTGCGCGAGTAGGCCATTTCGGAGCTACATTCGTGTCCGCAGGACGCGTACGCACATGAGTTCGGTAGCCCCAAGCCTATTTTGGACCATGATTTGCACCCCCCCTGCGCACCCGTGCGCGAGAGAGAGCCTCTATGCCACACACAATTACTCCTTACATAAAGTGTAGTAGTATTTAAACTATCTACCTTTCACATTCCCATTCAATGTGGGATAACTTCTTTTTCCCACTTCCAACCCATCATCTTTGAGCCTTAATATTTCATTCATCCATCAACCATTTTGGACAAATAAATATTCGATTTTAATGTTCTCATGGAGTAGAATACAAATCCATAATCAATTTGGTCATTTAACAAATAACCCATTTAGGAAATAATCTCAAATTTCCTTCACACACCCACTATTTTTCCAACAGTCGGATGATTTAATTTTTCTAAAAAGGGTTGGATAAAATTCTGTGAGTGAGTGCTATACTCCCTCCGTCCCTAAATGTTTGTCCCATTTGACTTTTCAAACATTTTAATTTAGTGATTTTGAAGCTTTAATTTTGGTTATTTTTACGAACGCTTTGAAAATTATTGATAATATACACCGCCGTTATGTAATACTCCGTCCCTAAATGTTACAAGTTTTGAAAATTTAGTGATTTTGAAGCTTTAATTTTGAAAATGAGACTAACTTTTTGGGATAAAGAAATAGGGGAAATGGGACAAACATTTAGGGACGGAGGGAGTATTTTTGAAAGTTCTGCTCTTCAATTAAGGAAATTGTATGTTATTGTTTGTCGTCTCCGTCGCCATAGCTGCATTTAATATTTTGCTTTGTGATTGTTTTAGGACTGGTGAGTCGCGGGGCTTTGCATTTGCTCGCTATAAGTATGCTGATGATGCACAGAAAGCTGTGGAGAGGCTCGATGGTATAAGTCTCTGTCTTTGAGACTTTATCTTCATCCTTATTATTAAGTTCTGTTGGCTATATAAATGCGTTATGATGGGGTGGATTTGTACTCCCAAGTAAAATGATTTCTTCCTATATGGAAATAATATTTTTAGGAGACTAGGTTTCAGCTCGTCACCGTAAGAGGGTTTCTAATACGAATTGAACATTTTACTGGACCTATAGGCATACAGGCTAAAAGTAGACATCTGTACATACTCGTCTCCCAATGTACATGGTCTGCCACGCACGTCCTGTGTGCCAAAAGTCTGACCACTTAGGCAATAACTTCCGTTAACGTATAGCATATTCATGATATTTGTAGTAGCTGTTAGTTTAGATTGTTGCATTCAACTTGTCTATTTCATATACGAGGGGTAAACTGGGAACATCATGGAACATGTAGCTTCTTTTTTGGCAAGGAACATCTAAACTAGAGCATGTGAAAAGAGTACATAAAATCTCAAAATAGACTGCAGCAAGTTGGTGCCAATGCGATGCTTTTTTCCTTCTGTGGGGAAATCTTTCTGAAGGTCTTCTGCCTTTGATATAAATGTATATGAATTTATATACATGTATCTCAACTAAATTCAGCTTTTATTCAATTAAATTGAGGTCGGATGTATTAAATTGAATCCTCTTTCATCACTTGGCTTGGTCTATTCATCTATTGCAAGGTCGTCAGACAAACAAACTCCATATCCTCCTTTATAGTTGTCTGTGCTAGTTCTGGTCTTCCTTACCTTGAAACCTGGTCGTTGATCGAATTATCACACTTACTATCTGGTGCAATTAGTGGGTTTCCTTTGTGTGTTTGAACAAATTAAAGTGGTTATCTCTCACTTATTGTGACATGTCTATGCATATATGAATGACATCATGGATTGCTCTCATATTCGATTTGTTTCTTGAAGTTTCTAATATGTTTTGATCTTTGGCCAACGTTTCAGGGAGAGTAGTTGATGGCAGAGAAATTACTGTTCAGTTTGCCAAGGATGGGCCAAATGCGGAAAGGATGTAAGTGCAGATTTGACTGGTAGTTTTCTTTAGGAGTGGAGTTTGGAGTTTGCTTCCTTTTGGCTTTGTGATATGACCATGTTACTGCTGTCATTTGTCAAGACATTTATTTATATACCTTGACTTATCTTGTGTTGCTTCTCTTCCTACATATTTCAGTCATAAAGGGAGGATCATCGAAAAGGTTCCAAAAACTAGAGGAAGGTCAAGAAGCTATAGCCCTCGCCGAAGGTAATTCCTCACTACTATTTTCTCCAATGCATTAAGATATCAGCTTTAGGTGCAAAAGATGATCTTTAAAAAAAAATCAATTGCTTCAATACAGTTGTGTTAAATATTTCAGTCTGCAAAAATTGTACTTTATTGTGATTTTATGTATGCATTGGTGTGTCTGATTTTAACCTTGAAGTATTCCGTGTGATGTTCTATTTCAGAATATGTAAGTTTGTGTATTGCGTCTTAATATTCCCATCTCACATCTATGACTCGATGCAACCTTCAGCTCCAGGTACAGAGATGATTATTACGGAGACAGAGGCTACAGGAGAAGTCGGGATAGGTACGACCGTGACAGGTATCGTGGCAGGGAACGCGATTGCTATCGAAGCAGAAGCCGTAGCTTAATCCGGATTAGGATAGGGGCCGTGGTAGGTGGCGCTATGACGATGATCGCTGGAATAGGAGTCCATCACCTGAGAGGTTCTCATAACACAGTTGTTATTTAGTATTATCAGCTCCTTTCGATTGCTCATATCATAGATAGAATCTGTTCTGTAATGATGAACTGCTTTCTTTTCCTTGGTGCAGTGCTAGTCCTAGAAGGAATTTGTCCCCACGAGATGAAAGTCGTCCGGATGGGCGCATTCGACGCAAACGAACGCCATCTTCTCGATCTCTTTCACCGGATGGGCCGCGTGTTGGTTCTCGCAGTCTTTCACCCCAAAAGCCAGATGAAGTAAGTTCCTGAACTAGGTAGTTCAGATATGATGCCAGGGGGGATTACTGAATATGCTTCTCTATTTGAACTTTTGCAGGATTGACCAACTTTGCGAGGGAAATTAAAATGTGGTGTTATGTCTAGTACAGTCTTGCCTCTGAAGATTCTTGCTGTTCTACCATGCATATTTCGATTGGAGTTCCTAGTGATAGTTTTAGAAGGATGGGATTTTTCAACAACTAATTACTACTGTAGGGTTACATGGTATGTGACTATTTTCATTGAAAATTGTATGTTTTTGATACAATATCGCGTAATTTCGTACTTCTCTGTTAACTAGTGATTGTTATGACGTTGTAGACTTTATTATGTCAGTTGCTCCCCTCTCTCTCTCTCTCTCTCTCTCTCTAAGATCGACTATCAGCCATCCATTCTGCTGAATGGCTTTTGAAGTACCAGCGCTTTCTTCATTTTGCATGTTGTCTTTCCATTTACTCTTCTCCATCTTTTTTCTGGTACATTAATATTTCTATGGAATTGTCAAGGTTCCTCATTTTGGCAGCGTTGTGCTAAATTGATAAAAAATACCAACTGAATTTTATAGTTATGATCGTGGAGAGATGGAATGGCCATGGAGATGATATTGTGGCTGTTGGTCACTACAAGAAACAGGCTTATTTACGGCGGTTAAAATCCGCCGTAAATAATACGCGCCCCGCCGTATATAGTATTTACGGCGGACTAGCCGCCGTAAATAGATCCCCGTATAAATTATCGCCGTATATACTATATACGGCGGGGGAACCGCCGTATATACTATATACGGCGGATATACCACCGCCGTATATAAATGGAATACATACGTATAAAATGGCGTATTTGAGTGATCTTTATACGGCGGAATGTGTAACCGCCGTAAATAAGAGACGAGTCGTCCGCTCCGTGACGAGTCGTCCCAGTTGCACCCCCCACCAGGTTCCCTCGTCCAAACGAGTCGTCCATGGGACTTTTATACGGCGGTCACTATATCCGCCGTAAATAACTAAATAGGGACGACTCGTCCACCATGGCACGAGTCGTCCCATTTACACCCCCTACTGGTTCCCTCGTCCCCCCTTTGGGCACGAGTCGTCCCTAGGTTTATACGGCGGATTTGGTCACCGCCGTAAATAATCCTATTTTTTTTTTTTTTCCCCAGCTTTGTATAATTCATTTTTCCCAAAAATACGTTCACAAAAACCAAATTCAACCTGTACACACACAATATAACAAAAAATACACAAATGCAATCAATGTAGATGCAATAGTGCCTACTGTGAGAGCACTACAGCACCCATAATTCTGTTCTTTGGGTTTGAATAGTGTAGATTCATGTGCCCCCACCTTTCCTCTCAAGAATCCACATTATGAAGTCAAATAACTTAAGGACTACAATTACAGTATTATTTATGTACCCTCACTTCCGCAACAACTGCCTATAACACATGAAGAGCATAGAAATTGAAAAAAACGCAACAAGAACAACAAAAATCAAAAATTAAAAGTAAATACGTATACCTACCTGTTGATTTGGTCGCCGGCGGTCGGAAAATCGTGCCCTAGGTAGCTATGGAGGAGAGAAAGCTTCAGCTTCTACTAGAGGAGAGAAAGAGAGGCTGAGATACAGAGATCGAAGAAATCAACGCTCAACCACACCAAGAACAACAAAAATCAAAAATTAAAAGTAAATACGTATACCTACCTGTTGATTTGGTCGCCGGCGGTCGGAAAATCGTGCCCTAGGTAGCTATGGAGGAGAGAAAGCTTCGGCTTCTACTTGAATTACCGTGAACCGAATAGGGAAATTTGGTTTCCCGGTATTTAACAACATTTACGGCGGACGCGTATAACCCGCCGAGAATAAGTACCTATATACGGCGGACGCGTACAAACCGCCGAGAATAAGTACCTATATACGGCGGCTATATACATACCGCCGTATAAAACTTCGACCTCGTATACGTACATGCCAAATGTACGTACATTACCTATTTACGGCGGACTTAGCCGCCGTATATATTTATTATATACGGCGGATGTTCAAACCGCCGTATACATATAATATTAACGGCGGACGCGTGTCCACCGCCGTATATGGGCGCCGTAAATAACATAGTTTCTTGTAGTGGGTGCTGTTTATAGTTGGTAGACAAGTGGTCATGATATGGGGACAGGACAGTATGTTGATGAATTTCATAAGTGATCTGTACGGTAAGTTTCATATTGTCCTGCTTCTTCTTTGACCGCTTTATGTGCTGACAAATGTTTGTTTATCCTATGATTTTCTGGTGTTGATAAAGATATTGAGAACTGTCTGAGTGATGAGAAGAACTATGCATGTGGTGGTCATAAAGATGAGTAGAATAGCAGATAAAGAGGATGTGCTCTCACCTGTTGTTGGTCAGCTGATATTTACATGATGAAGAACTCGCGCGGAAGCAATGAGGGGAGCTTAGGGGTAACAAAGTGATGGCCGGTTTTTTTGGTATTTATATTCTGTTTGACCTCTTTAACATAGAACTGTTAAGTTGTTTTTTGGCTTACACCTTGCTATTGGTCCATAGCACGAGGGTTTGTGATTGTAGTTGAGTAGCGGGCTGATAGGTCTAGTGTTGATTTCTACTACTTGACAAGTGATTGTGGTATATATATAGTATACTGCATTGAGGCTGGGTTTTTGCTGCTCTGAGGCGGTTGTGATTGGAAACCAGTTTCAAGCTGCCCACCGGATCATGGTTCTTGCTTGCTTGACTCTCCAGTGTTGTTTTGTGGCTTCTCCGTAGTTTTGTTCTTTTTTTTTTTTTTTTTTTTTTTTTAATTAAGAAGTGAGTTGCAATGGGAAATCAGAGGTATGTGCAGTTGAACTGTACATCAGTCTATTATCCTTATTATCTTGTTTGTAAAATCAATCAATCATCAAGGGTGTTAGATCCCCCGCCCCTGCGCAGATCCGCTGCAATTGTCTTGCATGCTTGAGCCTGCTGCATGTTGATATCAGGTGTCACTTTCCCCTGCTTTAGGCAATCCACCTTGGCTAAAGGAGTGGGAAGTGAGACATGCCACCATGAATATTTTTTGTGCATAATATTGAAATATAATAATTCTTTCCCTCATCATTGGTGCGTAAGTTGAAAGAATCAATCAAGATAATGAAACGAAAAGTGGATATTTAAATTTTAGTCATATGAACAGCAAATGACAAAAATATGGTTGGAAGAGTTAGATGTAACAAGTATAAGCTGAGTTACTAAATCCACAATACCCCTTTTTCAAGGAGTGTCCGAGTCAGATTTTTTTTTTTTTTTTTTTTTTTAATGGGGTTGAAATAGCTAAGGGATGAAATTATAATTTGGGTATTCAAATATAAGCATGTAAGGGGGTTTAAATAGTATTTTAGTTCAAATTTTACTTAAAGTTTAGGGTTAAAAATCTATTGTTTTTAATATTCCCTCCGTACTAATAAAGTGAATGTCTAAAAGAATTAAATTTATTTTTGATTAAAGGTAAATTTCAAAAAAAAAAATTTGGGACATTCATTTTAAAACGGAAGTAGTAAAACCCATTTTAAAAAAATTTGAAGAAGTTTATCGTGTACTCCTTTCTTCCTTTCTTACGTACCATTCGCAAAGGTATAAAGTTTGTATTACACGAAAAATAAGGTGAGTATACTCCCTCTCCCTCTGTCCCAACATAAGCTTTTCACTTTTGGCATTACACGCAAATTAAGAAAATGGATGAGAAAAAAATGTTGTGAGTGTAATTTGAAAATAGGAGAGAGAATGAGTGGAGGAAATAGTAAATTTGAAAAGTGTTGTGAGTGTAATAGTGAATTAGGAGAGAAAATGAGTGGAGAAAATAGTAAAGATTCTTCGCCAAAAAGGAAAGTGAAAGCTTTTAACGGGACATCAAAAATGGCAAAATGGGAAGCTTCGGCCGGGACGGAGGGAGTATAGTATAATAGGTGTTAGTATAAAAAATAAGCTATGAGAGAGAAAGTGTGGCAGAAAATAATAAGTATTATTGTGAATATGACAAGTGGATTTTATGATGTAATTGAATGAACGCAGCGGAATAATCAAATAAAAAGTAACCTGGATAAGCAAACAACCGAATAAACGTAATTGTTTGACCTAGATCGAATCCACGAGCTAGGGTTTGACAAGAACAACACCAAGTTGATGAGATTCTTGAAGGTATGAAGAAATCAGCCCCAAAAGGGATTCAACCTTCAAACAAGTCAATGGAGACTTCACAATTGCAAAGCAATCAATTAAAATTCAATAATTCAAAAGTATATTATTACAAAAGACCTAGCAACTATTTATAATAAAGAAAAGAACATTCTAGAACTAAAATCCTAATTAACTTGGAAAAAGGAAAAGAAAAAGAGTCCTAATTAAAATACTTCAAAACGGGAAACAAAATAATGTCAAAAAGGAATACGAAATCAATTTGAAATCTGCAATCTGTCAATATTACGCCGATAGCACGACTCGTGCTTCACCTCACGAGTCGTGATCTCCATCCTCAGTCGTGGCACGAAGCGTGATGCTTGGAACACTCGTGCAGCAATTCAGCACGACTCGTGCTAGGGGTCACGAGTCGTGACCCTCGTCCAACTATGTCGCGTGACTTACAGAGCCCACGAAGCGTGTTTGCTGAAGCTTCATAGCGGAATACATCATTCACCCCCACTTCAAAAGAATTCGTCCCTGAATTCTTGTCCGATGATTGAAATCGACCGTTCCAAATAAATAGGTATTTTGAATAAATACCCTTCTTTAGCAAAGAAATAACTTGAAGTTTTCCGACCCAATGAAATAAATATTTGGAATATATATTATCCCGAAGCACAAATATGGGCACCCAAATTTCTTCCGGACATAAAAATATACTAGCAGTCTCAACATTCTTCAGTCGATCATACTCTCTAACCTCCCCATGATCAATAATAAATAAATCATCATAATTAAATACCTTCTTCCCATCAAGATCGGATTTGGCAATAATAACCTCATATAGATTCAAACCGACCTGCTTTTCTTGATCTACAATACCCAACTCATCTTCAACCTTGGACTCAACTATGGTGTGAACAGGTTCTATAATATTGGTAGGAATAATATTATCACATACCTGAATCACGTCAGATTTTGCATCTTCACCAAAAGAGCCCAAATCTTCTTTGCATGCACCAATAACCTTGTCTTCAACAGGGACTTCTTGTGCAGGAATATCTTCAAGAACAAGGCGATTTTCTTCCTCCAAACGCTTCAATTCAATATCTTGTTTTGCTTCCAAACGCCGAACGTGCTCCAAATAATAATAAGCTCTCCGCCCAAACATTTTAGATTCTTTAAAAATTTTATCCCTAGCCTCACGATACGAATCTGCCAGAAAGTGCTTACTTGGCGGAAGGTTACCGTCTTCAATAATGGACTCATAAAGAATCATCATGTCATGTTGATGGTTGGCCTCTTGTGCAAGTTCCTCCTCCTTTGCAAAATAAAATTCTACCTGTTGTTTAGCATAAATCAAACGAGCATTGATCTCATCAATAACAATAGATTTGATATCTATTCCATTGATGGCCATCTTCTTCGAATTTTCCTTGGATCGTCCTTCAACTGATACCAACTGATGTAATATAGAATGAACGCAGCGGAATAATCAAATAAAATAAGTAACCTGGATAGGCAAACAACCGAATACACGTATTGTTTGACCTAGATCGAATCCACGAGCTAGGGTTTGGCAAGAACAACACCAAGTTGATGAGATTCTTGAAGGTATGAAGAAATCAGCCCCAAAAGGGATTCAACCTTCAAACAAGTCAATGGAGACTTCACAATTGCAAAGCAATCAATTAAAATTCAATAATTCAAAAGTATATTATTACAAAAGACCTAGCAACTATTTATAATAAAGAAAAGAACATTCTAGAACTAAAATCCTAATTAACTTGGAAAAAGGAAAAGAAAAAGAGTCCTAATTAAAATACTTCAAAACGGGAAACAAAATAATGTCAAAAAGGAATAGGAAATCAATTCGAAATCTGCAATCTGTCAATATTACGCCGATAGCACGACTCGTGCTTCACCTCACGAGTCGTGATCTCCATCCTCAGTCGTGGCACGAAGCGTGATGCTTGGAACACTCGTGCAGCAATTCAGCATGACTCGTGCTAGGGGTCACGAGTCGTGACCCTCGTCCAACTATGTCGCGCGACTTAGACCAGCCACTATGGTGACCCTCACTTGAGGGTCATCATATAGGACAAACAAGAAATGAAAAAAAAAAAATGGAAAAGCAAAGGAAAGTCACGACATTTGGTGACTCCGGGCAATCAGCCAACCTTCGGTTGACCTCGGTTGTGCAATGTCTTTTTTTTTTTTTTTTGATCTAATTATTTTGATTTTGTATTTATATAAATATATTTTTAAAATTAATATATTTTATATATTAATTTTATTTTTAAAAGGTTGGGTTGGGTTGGGTTGGGTCGAGGTCACTGATGGGAGTATAAATTATATAAGGTTGGGTTGGATTGGGTTGGGTGAGAGAAATTAATATTTTATTTGAGGTTGGGTTGGGTCAGGGTCACTGATGGGGATGGTCTTACAGAGCCCACGAAGCGTGTTTGCTGAAGCTTCATAGCGGAATACATAAATAATTAACTATAAAAGTTTATTTTATTTTGAAAAAATAAATAAATAATTAACACAAAACATCCCAATGCCTTACTTTGATTAACAAAGTTTATTTTGAAAAAAAATACTCCCAAGAAATTCCTCAGTCCCGTAATAGATGTAAACTCTTTTTTTCTATCTAAGTAAATGCCACAATTTTAAATTAGAAAATAATATTAATTTAGTTTTGTCATTCTACAAATATTTTAACCCTTCTTCTTCTTGGTTTCCTTTTCCGAAAGCGAGTTCATTTAGGGATGTATTTAACCCTTCTTCTTCTTGGTTTCCTTTTCCGAACGGGAATCGCTAGATCATTCCCTTTCAGAAATGGAATTTCATTACAAAGTTAACAACAATTTCTATTATAAATACACCCAACGTTACACCTTTTACATCACTTTCTTTCATTCGATTTCCATGGCTGCCCAGATGAAGAACAATGTGACCGTTATAGAGGTTTGGGAAGACAACTTAGATGAACAATTTCTTGCCATCGACTCACTCATTGATCGATTCCCTTTTGTTTCAATGGACACTGAATTCCCCGGTACCCTTATCCCACAACCCCGCCCCCATCCTCCCGCATCCCGCCTCTCCGCCGCCCTCGAGACCTATCATTACATAAAGATTAACGTCAACAACACCAAGCTAATCCAGCTCGGACTTACTCTCTCCGATGCTAGAGGAAACCTCCCAAGTTCCGGCAACTCTTCCTATATATGGGAATTCAATTTCCGTGATTTCGACATCCACGTTGATAATCAGAATGAAAGTTCTATTAAGTTGTTGAAGAATCAAGGAATTGACTTTGAAAAGAATAAGGAAAAGGGTATCGATTCGCACCGGTTTGCACACTTGTTTAAGGAGTCGAGACTTGCGGGTGATAATTTTTGGACTCCTCATGGATACATTCATGCTACGAAGGCTACTTGGATTACTTTCCATAGTCCGTATGATTTCGGCCATTTGATAAAGATATTGAACCAAAAAGATTTGCCGGACTATCTTAGCGAGTTTATGCACTACATGAAGGTGTATTTCGGGTTCTCTGTATACGATATGGAACACATAGTTAAGAGATGTAAATTGTATGGTGGTTTGGAGAAGATCGCAAAGACCCTTCACGTTGATCGGGTGGCTGGAAAGAGTCATCAGGCTGGTTCGGATAGTTTGCTCACTATGCAAACATTCATGAGATTGAAGGAAACATACTTGCGGGGGATTCGAATGGATTGTTTTAGGTTTAAATTGTCCGGATTAGAGGTTATGTAAACCTAATGATCTCGTTTGTAGTCGAATCAAATGTTGATAACGGCTAGATTTTGTATGTATATATATCGTTTAATAGAAAGTTATCTTTTTTTCAGATGATTCATCTCTACTTGTTTGTTCAATACTTGTAACCTGTTATCTCTTGCCAATTCTTCCTTCTGCATTATTATCCTAAATCAGAGTAATGTTACTTAAGGAAAATTAGATTGGTTTAATTGTCAATTGTTTGGTTCAGAGATGAGCAAACTGTTACATGAATTAGTCCTACAAGCTCAGCCTTTTTACTCTGTTTTATTTATATACACTATTCTCGATCCGTCCCAAAATGAATATCCATATTTTTATTCGTAATCACTTTTGGGTACTTGCATAAAAAGTTTGATACTTTAGTCTTCAATTTTGATATTTTGGGTCATTAATCAGTCTCTCAAAGACATTATTCTGTTTAAGAATCAAAACCAAACATGTCTATTGTTCTTCTGCCCTACCAAAAGGTACCAAAATTTATTCCTGTGTAGGAAGGGCTTTAAATGGATTTGTTTGTTTGCTTTTTCCCCAAATTTCACGTACCCTTGTCACAATATTACCATCAGTTATGGGTTCTGTTTGATGCATAACTTTCACAGGTATAAAGACGTTAGCCCCGCTGTCCCCTTCAAATCAAAATCTCCCAACTAACGGCGATTCTCACA
Source organism: Adenophora triphylla var. japonica (assembly GCA_022495995.1). Taxonomy (NCBI): domain Eukaryota; kingdom Viridiplantae; phylum Streptophyta; class Magnoliopsida; order Asterales; family Campanulaceae; genus Adenophora; species Adenophora triphylla. The sequence continues at coordinate 694,019 of JAFEMH010000149.1, read as the reverse complement.
TAGTTTTCGATCACCTTGAGACTTATGAACGTTAGATCTGATCATGTGAATTCAGAGGCGAAAAAGAAGATCACATTGTTGGTTAATGAACCAAGAAATAGTACATCGTATGACTCCTTCAAGTTTCAACCTCTTACTAGCAATGCCACAAGACTTAGTTTATCTGTAAAAGAAAGGGCAAATCTGGTGTTATAAGAGCACTTACTTGTATAGAGTTCAGGAAAGAGTCGGGCCCACATGAGTTTACTGCAGACAGTGGAGGAGCAAAATTTAAGGACCTTCACGAATGTACAAATGGGCAGGTCACTAGTGGATCATGTGCTATAATGGTCACTGAGGAAGGTGGTTAAAGTGAGAGCTATGGTCCCCTACTGGCTACAAAAACTTAACCAGAGATTGACAGAGAAGAATTTTACAAGGGTAGGGACTGGAAGAACGAGTTTCACGGAACAAAACCAGTTACTCCCTCCGTCTCGAAAAGTTAGTCCCACTTTTTTTGTTGTTAACTCGAATCAACTTTGAGCAATAATTTTAGTTAGTTTTAACTATGCTAATGAAAAACTAAAACTTGTTATTGATATACTGTCAATAGCATCAATATCAAGTTTTAGATTTTCATTAAAATAGTTAAAACTAACCTAAATTATTGCTTAAAGTTGACTCATGTTAACAATAAAAAATTGGAACTAACTTTTCGGTACTACTGAGTATATAAATTGAGCTTATCATCAAGCAGTAGTAGTAATAGGGTGGACCTGATCTATTTCAAACTCTTCTGCACAAAGTATATTATTACCTGGGTCCATTTTAATGATCTTGAGTCTGTTGCCGCACCGAATTATTTTTCGGTGTACTAAAAGTTAAATCAATGTGTGGTTGGATGTTTTTCGGTCATATATAATGAGTAATTAATGGTGTATTAGTTAAAATTGAATGAAAATATATTAGGTGGCGTTGCGAGAAATTTTAATCTCCCTAGGCATTTAGCATTTGCCATCTATATATGTGAATTGTTATATTTGGTACATGTAATGAATTTGCTTTGATACCATAATATTTCGAAAGAAAGAAATTGGCTAGAAGGTGAGCTGTTGAATACACACTTGACTTGGTAACCTTCTCTGCTCTGCTCTGCTGCTAGTGCCATATTTAGTAATGAAACCAGAAGTTAGTTTTGAATCTTTAAAAAGTTGCTAAAACAAAGTAAATAAAATGACAACTGGTAGATATATACCAACCCTACCCCTTAGGTCCTGATCCAAACCCCCTGTTAGCTCAGTCATAATGATAACCCTTCAATTCTTTTTTCTCCCATAGTACTAGAATCCGACTGCTGACATTCGATTGTGTAGCAGTTAAAAATCAACCGTTGGATCGAATTTGAAGGGTATGATGGTCTTTTGACATTATTCTCACTCCCACCAATGGGGGCCGCTTAATGTGAATCTTTGATGCAGCTGAACTATCAAGATATCCAACTGCACCCTCTCAAATTCCATAATACTAGTACTATATAGCTGCTCTTAGTCCTCACTACACTCTCTCACTATATTGTGTGTGTTGTGTGTGTGTGTGTGAGAGAGAGAGAGAGAGACTGTAACAAGCAAAACTATGAACATGAAAATGAAGATGAAGGATATGAAGAAGATGAGGGGATTTATGTGCCAGACACCAGCAGCCACAGCAGTGTGCATGGCCAATGGTGATTTACGATCGGTCATTCTGCCTCAGACTAGACCTGACCGAACATTGGTTGAGCGTGCAAGGTTGCTCAACAATCCCAACTACGCTCGGCTTGTTGAAAGGCGCAATTTCCCTTCCACTAACAGTACTACCAAGAGATCTTCTTCATCTGTTAGAGATCAGTTGCAGTTGCAGCCAAAGGTCTCAGCCCAGCTAGCTCCTTCCTTAACTTCATCTAATAACCAAATCTTTCAGGTCAGTTTAATTTCAAAGTCAAAATGATCAGCTAGCCATGATTTGTACTCCATCCGTCCCAAAATGAATGTCCATTTTTTTTTTTTTTGAAATTTGCTCTTGATCAAGAGCAAATTTGAAAATTTTCTGTACATTCATTTTGGGACAGTGGCAGTACGACTTCAACTAAATTCTTCCTTAACTAGATAACTGTCTGTACATTGCTCGTCCGCAGATTAATCGTTATTCACATGAACTACTGCATATTTATGTAGTAATTAATTGGCTAAACTGTATCACTTTTACCTAGTGCGTTGCACTTTAGTGTTGGGATTTCAAAGATTTGTTATGAGTTTGATAAACAGCCGTTCAGTGAGATCAGTTCTGGAAATTCATTACATTTTGTTAGTTTTCAATTAAACACAAACAAGTAAAAGCACAAACTTTCAAAAGATTGACAAGTCAACTGTGACATATATTAATCGAAATCATGCTTCTGTTGCAAGTTTGATGTAGGCTATTAGTGACATGGTTGAAACTTAAAACATAATTTGGTGAAAAATAAATGCTGAAGAGTGAGAAATCTTAAAAAGGGGGAATATTTTAACAAACTTGTTTATGTTTTTTGGCCAAAACAACTGGACTGATAGTTATGTGACAATGCAACTGTGCCAAGTAACAGTAACCCATAGTGCAATAACTGCAAGCTAAGTCTTGTCTGCAAGAATTAAAGAATTTGGTACAGTAATTGCTGCAACCAAACTGCCTCTAACTAGATAACAGTACTAAGAGCTACTCCCTCTAGTTCTTGGTCCAAAATATTTGTTGCTTTTGATATTTAAACCCCAAATTTTTTTGCATTTTCTTTATAAATTGTACTCCCTCCCTCCCTCCTAAAATGAATGTTCAAAAAAATCCAATTCTACTCTTGATCAAGAGCGATTATCATTCTCGGACAGAAGGAAGGAGTAGTAAGAATTGCATTTGTTTAAAGTAGAGAAAAACAAAAAGCGAAGACAGTTATTTGGGGCGGAGGAAGCAACTAATGTAAAAGTTGGACCTAAAACTCTGACTTGTCAGACCAATATCCAGCTTTGTTTTCTGACATGTGGGAGGGTTGCAGGTGGTGGTTATGAGAGTTTCTCTTCATTGCCAAGGCTGTGCAGGCAAAGTAAAGAAACATCTATCAAAAATGGAAGGTAAGTATGGTTTTCTTTTTCTTTTTTCTTCCAAAAGTCTTATAATTTGAACATTCTCTTCATTATTTTTGATGGTTTTTGGCGATTTTGAATATTGATTATGGAACAGGGGTGACGTCGTTTAGCATAGATCTGGAGAGCAAGATGGTAACGGTAAGGGGGCACGTATCGCCGGTGGGTGTACTAGAGAGCATATCCAAGGTCAAGAAAGCTGAGTTTTGGCCTTGAAATTGTAGCATATGGACTGAGTGGCAATCAGCTTAAAATTTCTACTAGTTTACCAAGCAAGCTGTTTGATGTTATGGAATTTGGTGGCACTTATTTCTCTGTTTAGGTTAAACTATTCAAATTTGATCTGTTTCTTCTGCAATTCTCGTATGTATTTAATCAATGTAAGTAGCTTTTTGTTACTTCTTTCGTACCAAAATAAATATTGTGTTTGACTAGTCAAATATCAGTTCAAGTGCCAAGTAATTAAGTATAGGGCATCCTAGTTAATAAGCTAATTTTAATGATTTTTTTCTGTTTTAAAAAAATAAAAATTGTTAAATAGTAGAAAATGATTTGATATAAAATGAAAGTGTGAAAGGCCTATTTTAAAATTAAGAAAATAATATGATTTTTTTGGAATGAAAATTAGTCTTCTATTACCCTAAATATTACTCCATATATTAACCTACATAACAACGGTTACCACGCATTTTAGTAAGCTTTGTGCATGTAAAGCGGTGCAATTTATTTATTACTTCCTCCAGCTCAAAACGATTGTTCCACTTTTTTTGCTTTTATTACGAAGGAACTTTGAACAATAATTTTAGGTTTATTTAACTATATAAATGAAAATCTAAAACTCATTATTGATACACCATCAATAATACTATCAATTGCAAGTTTTAGATCTTCATTTGTATAATTAAATTAACTTAAATTATTGTTCAAAATTTCTTCTTAATAAATGCCAAAAAAATGGAACTATCATTTTGGGAGGAGAGAGTATAAAATTTAAAATATAACTCATATAAATAAAGCTTTCATTTTCTTCCAATCCTTCTTTATCCTTTCTTCGCTATCAATTTCAATCTGGTTTTTTTATCACTTTTTTTTTATTGATTAGTTTAACTCGATTTCACATTTATTAATTGTTGTTCTGCAATTAATAAATATGAAATCAGGTTTTTTACACTACTACATTTCAAAGCTAATGTAACGCATCTAATGCAACGACAGAGCTAATATAACGCATCTAATGCAACGCTAGAGCTAATGTAACGAGTCTAATGCAACGACAGAGCTAACGTAGCGGCACATTTTGAGTAATGCAACGGCTTTGATCTCAGCGTTAAATTAGATTTTTTGGCGTTACATTAGATTTTTCTAATGTAACATTAGATTTTTCTAATGTAACAGCTAAATTACTAATGCAACGCCGAAATAATTCCCTCCTTTTTTTTAAGGCAAGCTTTAATATTTTCCCCAAATTAATATTTCCCTCGTTTTTTAATGGGAAAAATTGAAGACCACAAAACTCGGTTCTCTCTCTTCTCCTTATATCTCACCCGGTTCTCTCTCTTCTCCTTATTTCTCTCTGCGCAAATCCCCTCCCGCTTCTCTCTCTAGAACGGCTGCCCTAGCTTTGTCGTCGGCATCGTCACAATTCTTCGATACAGGTAACGCTCTTCTCTCTTCTGATTCAATCCGTGCCCTAAACCCTTCCCATCCATCCGATTTTGATTTTGCCCTAAATCTTCCCTTCCATCTGATTTTGATTTCCCCCAATATTCATGCCCTAAGTTTCTAATTTTCATGAACACGAGTTGATTAGAAGACAAGGGTTAGAACAAAAGTGGAAATCAAGTTGTGTAATTTTATTGAGTTTCCCAAATGCCTAAGCTATGTCAGTTTAGGGCATCAATTATTTTCCTTCATTGAGAGAAACAGCTTAGATTATGCAAGTTGTGTAATTTTTTGTTCTTCGAGTTGTCAGAGTCGATTAAATAGAGTTGAAGTTAGGGAACTTGAAATTGAAACAGCCCTCAACATGGAGCGATTATTGTTTGGTTTATAGCATGTAATATTATTATTTTTTGGGACTACTTATGGAAAATGAAAGACACTTTGGTGCTTATTATGTTAGTGTGTAGTGCTCTATTTACTTGCAATCTTGAAAACCCTGTTTCAGTTTCGGATTCAGGGAGTGAAAGCTTGTATCGATATCATTTTGCTTGTATCATTCTACTTTATCTTGCCATTTTATACAGTTTTTGGTACAACCATTATCTGACCTTTTCGATGTTGGACGTTCCAAACCTATAATCGTCCAGAATTCGAATTCAAGCTGAGGCGAGTATATCGCAAAATCTTGTTTTTTGTTTTCTAACACCAATGCTGGTCTTGCCAACATATTGGCTCTTTTTAACGCTGACATTTGGCACTGATTAACTAATACTTGTTAAGCTTGAACAATATATCTCTTTCATGTTTTCCAATAGCCTACCAGAATAGCTACTTCTATATCTACCTTGTTAGTATCATCTACGTAGCCATTAGTCAACAAAATAAGTCTGATTGACTGGCTACCCCATTAGGTGTTGTGCAGTGCCAATTTGAAGTTAGATATTGTACTACTTCACGAATTTCTTTTAGTAGTATATGAACTCAATACCATATTGCATGTTCTAGTATCTGGGCCTCCCATAAACTCTTATTCAAGTAGATGTATGGAAAACTTGTTCCATTAGTGCAACATGCCTGGAACTCAATACCATATTGCATGTTTTAATAACCTCTTGTGTTCATATCTAGGTATGAAGATATTATAGGTTTAAGATCATATGTTAACTTAATTTCATATATTTGTCTCATTTTTAACATGCTTTGAAACTTATTTTCAATGTTTTAAACTACTACTTGTTTGCTAATTTGAACGTCATGGTTTAAATTAAAGTGTCTTTTATCTTAGAATTCTCGGTTTTGTGGTTTGAATTGTGTTAAGTTTCTATAACATGTGGAATTGTGACATTTATTTAATGTAAATCTTTCATCATTTGTTTGTTCTATTTGATTGCCTTGCTTGACTTTTAACCGTCTCGCCTTTCGTTTTTTTTCTAGGTACTCTTGCCTGCTTCTCGTCCTTGGCCTTTAACAACTACTATACCAACACTTTCCATTTATTTTAGTGCACAATGTTTATTCAAATCTTTCATCATTTGTTTGTTCTACTTTTCTTTGTTATGTTAAAAACTTGTTAGGTTTTTATCACTTATATTATGTAATTAGTATGTGTCGATGACACGTTGTCATGTGTACATATATATATTATGTATCTTTTGGGAATGAAGTTTGTCAATACATGTTAATTATCATGTCAATTAATTTTTTATTTATTTTTTTTATTATTTAATTGTATATATATATTACTATTAGTAATCAATATTAATACATAACAACAGCCGTTACATTAGGTGTGCATCTAATTTTTGGCGTTACATTAGGTATTCAACTACTTTTTAAATTGGCGTTGCATTAGGTACTCATCTACTTTTTGGCATTGCAATAGGTGTTCATATAGTTTTAAAATTGGCGTTGCATCAGGTATTTACCTAATGCAATGCCAAAGCTCTGGCGTTACATTAGCTTACTATGTCATTGCATTAGACATAATGCAACGCAAGAGAATGCAACAGCCATTTGGCGTTACATTAGGCCTAATGTAACGGTTTTTGGGCCCTAATGCAACGAAAATTGGCGTTACATTAGCTCAGAAATGTAGTAGTGTTATTTTCATATTTATTTATTTGTTTTCTAAATTTAGTTTCTAAAATTTTCTGATGTTGTTTTTCTCTCTATATGTGAGAGCCTGTGATTTTCCTCATTTGTTGAGAACTTGTGATTTTCCTCCTTTGTTAAGGGTTTTGTGTATTATTTTTGTTGTTTTTATAATTATCAAAAACGCTGAATCTGACTTGTAAGAGTGAAAGAGACTAGAAATGCAATATTTCATCATGATAGTTGACTTCTAAACATTTGTTATTGTCATTAATAATATTGTTTTTTTGGTTTCAAAAAATATATATATAATAAAACAATTTATTTATTATAAACCTCAAGAGCTAGGTGAAATGTCTGGTGTTTATTGTCGTTGTAATATCCAATAATACGCTATATATATATACCACTCACTAAACCCTAAACCCTATATATCACATACCCTAACCCTAAATTATACTCCCTCCGTCCCATAAAACATTACCCATTTTACTATTTTGGGCGTCCCACTTTAAAGTCCCACTTTTCTAAAAAGCAAATTTTTTAATACCTCTTTATTCATGGGATCCACTTGTCATACTCACAACACTTTTCAAATTTACTATTCTCTCCACTCATTCTCTCTCCTCCCACTCACAACACCTACTTTTATAACATTATTTCTTATTTTTCGTTCTCAACAGTAAAGGGGTAATGTTTTGTGGGACGGAGGGAGTATATCTTTATATCATATTTATACCACTCACTAAACACTAAACCCTAAACACTATATATCCCATACCCTAACCCTAAATCATACTCCCTCCGTCCAGTTACATACTTCACACTTTCTATTTTGGGCGTTCAATTACATACTTCACACTTTGTCTCCTACATTATTTTAATACTCACAACACCATTATAATTTACTATTCCCTCCACTCATTCTCTCTCCTATTTTACTTTTACACTCACAACATTATATCATTATTTTTTTCCTTAATCCACGCGTGAACAGTAACTGTGAAGTATTAACTTGGACGGAGGGAGTATATCTTAAATCATATTTATACCACTCACTAAACACTAAACCCTTAAATCTATATATACCACTCACTAAACACTAAATCCTAAACTTTATATATCACATACCCTAATCCATACTCCCTCCGTCCCACCTCACTTGACACCCAAGAGGTGGGCATAAAAATTAAGAAAAAAGAATAAAATAAAAAAAAATGTGTGGTAGAAAATGAAGAGAGAGAATTAGTGGGGTAAATAGTAGTGTTGGTTGAATAAATTGAGTGGTGGAAAATGAAGAGAGAGAATGAGTGGTGGGGTCCATCTAATATAAAAATATAAAAAGTAGGCTATTTTTGGGAGGTGTCAAGTGAGCTGGGACGGCCCAAAATGAAAATAAGTGTTAAGTGAGCTGGGACGGAGGGAGTATACCTTAAATAATATTTATATCCTATACCCTAAATCATATATCTAAACTCTAAAGAATATACTCCTATACCCTAAACCTTATAGTACATATCACTCACTAAACACTAAACCCTAAATCCTATATATCCCATACCCTAACCTCTATACCTTAAATTATATTTATATACTGTACCCTAAATCATACTCCCTCCGTCCCATTAATAACTTCACCTTTTACCCAAAATGGCGTCTCATTAGAAGCTTCACCTTTCCTTTTTTGGCAAAAAATCTTTACTATTTTCTTCAATCATTCTCTCTCCTATTTCACTATTACACTCACAACACTTTTCAAATTTACTATTTCCTCCACTCATTCTCTCTCCTATTTTACTATTACACTCACAATATTTTCTGCACCCTTAATTTGCGTGCCAAACCTAAAATGGTGAAGTAATTATTGGGACGGAGGGAGTATATCTAAACTCCAAAGTTCCTTCTGAAAAAAAAAAAAAAAAAAACAAATCTAAAAACTAAAAATCTTACTCTAGAACGGAGGGAGTAAAAAAAAGTCTAAAATATAATTTCCTAGTCAATAAACAAATAAAAATAAAAAAAAGGATTGTCCGTCCCTCTTTTCTTTTATATATACTTTGTTTTTTTCTATCTTTTTTTGTATACATATTTGTAAAAAAATATCAGTAATAAAAAAAATTTAAAATATTATTCCCTAATCAATAAAAAATTAATAAAAAATAAAAATAAATAAAGGATAGTTCGTCCCTCTTTTCTTTTATATACTTTCATTTGTTTAGTTTTTTTCTATCTTTTTTTATATACATTTTTGTAATAAATATCAGTAATAAATAAAGTCTAAAATATTATTTTCTAGTTAATAAAAAATTAATAAAAAAATAAAATTAAAAATAAATAAATACTAGTCTGTACGGATCTTATTAAAAAAAATATTGAAAAACCCGTTTGACCCGTGGATCTTCAGATCTCTGGGCCAAATGGGCGGGCTTGGACCAGAGAAATGGGATGGGCTTCAACCCGTCCCGCTCCCGCCCGCGGGTTGGTCCGCAGGGATCGGATCGGGACGGGCCGACCCGTTTGGCCATCACCGGTCACCACCAAACCATCTAACCACCACCACCATCAAAATTCGTATCACCACCACTACCATAAACAATTACACCATTGCAAATGGGAATTTGACCTGCTGGCTTGAGTTCATGGCTTCTAACCTGGAGGTCATGGGTTCGATCCCCCCAGAAGTTAGAGGGAAGGCTTTCTGTCCCTATGATTTATCTCCTAGGCGCTTCTGTACATGCATGTGTGTGTGTGTGAGTAGTGGTAAAAAAAAATTACACCATCAAAATCACCATACAGAAAAACTCATAAAAAATCAAAAGGTTCAAATTCACACCAAATTAATACATATATTGAAAACTCTAATCTGAAAAAACTCAAATCGAATTGTCTTCTCAGGTACCATGACCGAAAAATAGAAAAGAAATGTCTATTTTCGGATCGTAATACTCCGATCTAAGGATAAAAGAGAAAAAAATGAAAGAAAAACAAATATTTGCAAAAATTGATGAAGGCAAGAATATATTAAACATCAGGGGGAATTGATGACTTGGTGATTTACAGTGAGTTGGGATCGAAGGATATTGATGGAGAAGATAGAGGGATTGTGTTGGTAGGGTGTGTTTGACTATAATTATTTAATTAATTGTATAGTATTAATTTATTACTCCCTGAGTCCTGAATTTAATATTTTTATTAACTTATCACAAATTACAAAGATTAAAAAAAAATTGTAAGTATCAAAATTAAAGTGACATATAGAAAGTAGATATGAAGTTTTTGTTGTGAGGTTTAGAAGTGGATCTCCATTTTAAGTTATAAAGCAAATAAAAATCTTAAACTATCATACACTTAAAAGGAAAGTAAAAATTTTAAATCGAAACAAAGGAAGGTAAAATGGAAAGTAAAAATTTTTAACCGGGACAAAGAGAGGTAATAGTTTAGTATAATTATCTTTTTAATTTTTTTAATATAGATTATAATAATATTTTCTAAAAACAATTCCAGATAATATAAATTATATTTCGTTCAAAAAAATTAATTATATTTTATTATTTAAAATATTGTGCCAAAAACTCATAAAAAACGCGTTTTTTTATGAGCTTACAAAAAAACGTGTTTTAGGCTCTCTCATACACAGACACGCAAAAGGCCAAACTCAACGCAAACTCAACGCACACAAAGTCTCTCTCTCTCTAGACGGAAAATTCTCTCTCTCTACTCGCAAACTCTTCCTCTCCGGCCAAACTCAACACCGATCGTCTTCTCTCCCAGCCACGGCAGCCACCGATCGTCTTCTCTCCCAGCCACGGCAGCGAACCAATTCCCCTCAACCTCCATCACCGATTTCTCTCTCCACCCAAACAATCGCCCTCCCCAACCGGCTCCATCTAATTGGCCGGATTTTCAATCAGAAGCTCCGTCTAATTGGCCGGAATTTCAATCAGAAGCTCCGTCTCTGCTCTCCCCAATACAACGCCAATGACGATTTGCTTCAAGAACTTATTCGCACGGTCGACATATTGCTCCAGTTTATTTATTTAGGAGTGATTGATTTTGGGGCGATTGATTTTTGGCTTTGTTTAGATGCCAGTTACAGTGTAAACTAATGCCATCGTTTGTTTTTGAGTGCCGGTTTATATATTTAGGAGTGCCAGGGCGAAGTGGGTGCTTGGAGATTTGATGTGACAGGTCTTGTGTAGATTAATGCCAGTTTTTGTTTTTTTGAGTGCCAGTTCGTGTTTTTTGGAATGCCAGTCCATGTTTTTTTGAATGTCAGCAAAAATGTTTACCAGTGTTTTTAGTGCCGATCTATGTGTATTTGAGTGCCGGTTACGTGATTTTGAATGCCGGTCCATGTTTTTGAATGCCGGTGCTTGTGTTTTTGAGAGCCGGCAAAAATATTAATGTAACGAGTGCCGGTGTTAGTGTAACAGTGCCGGTGTGAAGAGTGCCGGTTCATGTATATAAAAGTGCCGTATAAAAGTGCCGGTGCCGGTTTAACAAAGTGCCGAGTGCCGATTACGGCACTTTGCTAAATTGGTCTTGGCACTTTTTTTCACCGGCATTTTGTGATACATGGTGCACTTTATCACACCTATCAATGTTAAATTACATGGCATAAACGGGGAAACCAAGAATTACAAAAATGCCACCGTTTATTTTGAACATGGTTGCCAGTATTTACAAAATTGCCACCGCTTAATTTGAAAACACGTTTTTTCATATCTTAAGAAAAAACTAGTTTTTCATAAGACCAACTCAAATATTGTTGTATATTTAAACTCATATTATTTGAATAATTATTATAATTTTTATTGTAAATTAATATTTTTGTTTGTAAATCTTGTTTTGAAAGTATAATTGACGAAATAGTTACAAACTGAAAAATTAATGAATTTTAAGGGTGACCGATACAAGTTTCAAAGGATCTCGTTAATCTTTAAATCCATTTTGTTAATTTTTATTAACTGTTATCGACAATTTTTAACGATCATTTAAAATTGCATTGAATTTCACCAAAATGTAAACAAAAGGTATAAAATCACATAAAATAAAATTTTAGATTCTACGTTGCAACTTCGGGTAAACTTAGTAACAATAAAGTAAACTGCAATTTACCCACAAATAGTAAACTGATGATCATGATATTGACTATCGATCGATGGCGCTCGTGATATCTGTATTGGGCCCATTTAGAATAGAATCTTTCCTTACTTTACGACCTGAGAGAGACTGGAACTGGATTATTGGAGTCTCGAAAGTCTTGGTCTCTTGGTTCTTTTGGGCCCAGCCCATTTTAACTTGCCCTATCCAACGGTCTGACATAGATCTTACTTTACTATATCTATATGGGACCATTGACCCTCGAGAAACGCCCACTAGGTTGCCAAACTATAGTATAATAGTACTAGTATTCTATTGTCCGTGTCTGACACGGTGATAGTATACAAATTAAAAAAATGATAAAATCGTCTTTCTCGCATCAAAAATAAAAAATCTAACCAATATCATGATGATTACTTTATTCCATAATCAACATTTGATGGAGGGTGATTTGTTTGTGTAACTGCCGTAGAAAATATGAGAAAGTCGATTATCCGGGACCGTTATTCATTTAGGATTAGTAAAAAATATTTTATTAATCCCCATTTTATCATTATTCTTTTTTCGTAACCTCAACCCAACCCATTAATCATATAAATAATTAATAATACTTATAATCCATAACATATCCCATATCTTATTTTTAACCAAGGTTCGAAACAAAAAACTTAAGTAATCATGACGAATGATTTTTTAATTGATTTAGGTACAAACATTTTTCTAAAATTATTTTTTTTAAAATTTTAAAATCGTTCAAAAACTTAATTATATATAATACTCCCTTCGTCCCAGCGAAAGAGCCATCAAATTAGCCGGGCACGCAAAATAAGAAATGTGATGTAGGAAAGAGAAAAAGTTTAAATGTTGTGAGTATGAAAAATTAAATAGGAGAGAGAATGAGTGGGAGGTGATGTAAGAAAGAGAATGTTGTGAGTGTAAAAGTAAAGTAGGAGAGAGAATGAGTGGAGAGAATAGTGATTTAAGGTTTCCTTTTTGGGAAAGTGGCTTTTTAAATGGGACGCCCAAAAAGGAAATAAATGGCTCTTTCGCTGGGACGGAGGGAGTAGTAATTATTATGTTAATATACACTCCTTAAATAAATGATCCTAATAAAACAAAAGAGAAATATAAATTAATCAAATTGGAATACACATAAATAAAAAAGAAAAAAATACCCAATTTAAATATTTTTTTGAAAGATAGAGTATATATAAACCCTAAACATTTTTTAAGGAGTATGCAAAATAATTTTTTTTAAAAAATGATCATTTATTTATACTCGATTTTTCTTAAAAAAAAAAAAAAAAAAAAACCTTAAGTCATTTGCAACAAGAAATAATAGTTAAAAAGGAAAATAGGAAGGAGAAAATGGAAAAGGAGGGCGGGAGGTTTTGGGCCGTTGGATCACTTTTCTAACTTTAAATCTGAACCACCAGTTATGTGGTAAATAATAATTAAAAAATAAATAAATAATTCTAAAATCATTTTTTTAAAAGATTCTAAAATTGTTCAAAAACATAAATAGTAATTATTATATTAAGATACACTCCTTAAATAAATTATCCTAATAAAATAAAGAGAAAAATAAATAAATCAAATTGGAATAAACATAAATAAAAAAGAAAAAAAAAATCCAATTCAAATATTTTTTTGAAAAAAAAAGTATATATAAACCCAAAACCTTTTTTTAAAGAGTATACTAAATAATTAAAAAAAAAATGATCATTTATTTATAATCGATTTTTCTGTTTAAAGGAGAAAAAAAGGGAGGCGGACAGTTATGGGAAAATATGAAAAGTTACGGACGGTTATGAAAAGTTACGAACGGTTGAAGGAGGGAGGGAGGATTTGGGAGATTATGGGAAGTTACTAACGATTGAAGGAGTGAGTGAGGATTTGGAAAGTTATGAAAAGTTACAGACGGTTGAAGGAGGGAGGGAGGATTTGGAAAGTTGTGGAAAGTTACGAACACTTATGGGAATTACGGACGATTACGGAAAGTTACGAACGATTACGAAAAATTACGGACGGTTACGTGAAGTTACGGACGGTTATGAAAAGTTATGGACGGTTGAAGGAGGAAGGGAGAATTTGGGCCGTTGGATTACTTTTCTAACTTTCAATCTGAACCACCACTTATGTGGTAGATAAGTGGTGGTTATATGATCTTGTATTGTATTATAGATTGGTTTGATCCTAGTTTCATATTTTTATAAAATCGATTATTTGATCTGATCCTGATTTCGAAAAAAATATACTCCCTCTGTCCCGCTACAAACCGCACACTTTCTATTTTGGGCGTCCCATTACAAACCGCACACTTCCTAAAATGGCAAAGAATCTTTACTATTTCCTCCACTCATTCTCTCTCCTACATTATTTTAAGAAAAAAGGTAAGTGAAGAAAATGTTGTAAGTGTAAAAGTAAAATAGGAGAGAGAATGAGTGGAGGAAATAATAAATTTGAAAAGTGTTGTGAGTATAAAAGTGAAATAGGAGAGAGAATTAGTGGATGAAATAGTAAAGATTATTTGCCATTTTAGGAAAGGTGAAGCTTCTAACGGGACGCCCTTTTGATTATTTGGTGAAGCTTTATTGGGACGGAGGGAGTATATATATATATATATATATATATATATATATATATATATATATATATATATATATATATATATATATATATATATATATATATATATATATATTATAAATGGAAGCAGTCTTCCACTGTAGCATGAACTGTTTCACTTGCGGAATATCCGGTTCCGGAGTACGTGGTTCATCTTCAGTGACCTCCTGACCATGGTCATCATGAACCGTTCTGCTCCCACCCGAGTCTGGAATATCCACCTCTACAACCTCCGATTTCGAACTAGTGTCATCAGATGCCCCCTCTTTGTCCTTGTACAATACCTGTTCATTGAATACCACATCTCGACTACGAATAATTTTATGGTTTTGGTCATCCCAAAACTTATACCCGAAGTCATTCCCGCCATACCCAATAAACGTACATTTAACAGATTTTGCATCCAACTTAGTTCTATCAGCAGAGTCAATATGAACATATGAAACGCAGCCAAATATGCGAAGAAATGACAGATTTACCTGCTTGCCACTCCAAGCTTCCTCTGGAATTCCATTTCCCAATGGTACCGATGGTCCCCTATTGATCAAGAAAGCCGCCGTGTCAACTGCATATGCCCAGAACGTCTTCGGAAGTCCACACTTCAATCTCATACTTCTTGCCCGCTCGTTCAATGTCCTGTTCATCCTCTCTGCAACCCCGTTGAGTTGTGGTGTACGCTTTGGAGTCTTCTCCATACGAATACCATTCGCTGCCTAATATTTCCTAAACTCATCGAGCTCATACTCCCCACCATTATCTGATCTCAAGCACTTAAGCTTAAGTCCCGTCTGATTCTCCACCAAGGCCCTCCATTTCTTGAATACCTCGAAAGCTTCATCTTTCCCCTTCAAAAAATAGACCCAGACCTTCCTTGTTGAATCATCAATGAAGGTCATGTAATATGACGCACCACCCAGAGACGTTACCGGAGATGGTCCCCACAAGTCCGTGTGGACCAGTTCTAATTTTGCTTCCCTCAAAGCCCTACCAGTCCTCGAGAAATTGTTTCTCCCCTGTTTGCCAAACACACAATCTTCGCAGATCCCCACGTTGACTGTCTTCAAACCCGGTAGTAGTCCCTTTGAACAAAGTACTTTCATCCCCGTCTCACTCATGTGACCCAATCGACAGTGCCACAAATCAGTATCACCCTTGGCTGCCGCCACCGCGATACTATCCTTGGTGTTATTCGCCAAATAAAATGTCCCCTCCTTATTACCCCGAGCGATCTCACAATCCTCCTTGGTAATAACCCAGTTCCTGCAGCCGAATGTTACCTTGTAACCCTCTTCGTCCAACTGCCCAACTGATAGTAGGTTCTTTTTCAAACCCGGAATGTGCCTGACCCCGTTCAGATGTAAGACCTTCCCGTCCGATGCTCCTATTCTGACATCCCCCTTCCCCTTGATTTCCAAAGGCTCGCCATCCGCCAGATAGACCTTACCGAAATCGCCGGAAGTATAATTCTCCATCTCTTCTGCATGCCCGCAAGAGTGGAATGATGCCCCCGAATCTAGCGCCCATGATTCTAGTGCACTACTAACACTCAGAACCAGTACATCATCACCTTCGACTGTCACATTCACCGAATTGCCCCCACGATTGGGACAATCCCTCTTGTAGTGTCCCAATTCCTTATAATGATAGCACTGAACTGATCTCTTTGCAGCCCTTGGTTTGTCTCTGATCTCCACGGTCTTGCCCTTACCACCCACCACGTTCTCCTTAGATTCAGTTCTCCCTTGTTTACTAGTACTCGGCCTTCCCCTGCTAATAGTAGCTAAGGCCGATCCCGAAGCAGTCGATGTCCCCAACTTCTTCACGCGATTTTCCTCACCCAAGAGAAAGTCTTTAACATCATCATACTTCAATTTGTTTTTACCTGCTGAAGCATTTATCGCTGTCACTGTCCCGCTCCAACTTCCTGGTAAAGACCCTAGCAACAAGCACACATGAACCTCATCGTCGAACTTGATCTCCACCGCAGTCAATGAGTCTATAACATCCATAAACTCATCGATGTGCTTAGCCAAGGATCCTCCCTCTTGCATCTTGAGACTACCCATCTTGCGTATCAAATCGACCTTGTTTGCAGCAGATGGAGTTTCAAATCTCTCAGTAAGATAATCCAATAGCTCCTTTGTGGTTTTTGCCTTCTTGATAGTCTTCGCAATCCACTTTGACAAAGTAGATCTGACCACCCATAGGGCCTTTCGATCCATGAGTTCCCATTCTTCCTGATCTTCTTCTTCCGGTTTGACACCCTTTAGAGGCTTATAGAGATCTTTGTTATACAAGAGATCCTCAATCTGCATCCTCCAAAATTCGTAGTCAGACCCATCGAATTTCTCAACCGCCTGTTTTTCCTTGCCCATTCTTGATTGCTTGACAACACCCCTGATCTTGAACCAAGGCTCTGATACCAGTTGTTGTGAATATAGCCCTCCACAGCCCAAGCAAACCACAAGAATAATAATAGCACACAAACAAAGCACAAGAAATCAAAGCACGAAAAAAAAAGACACAGAAATTGTTTACCCAGTTCACCAATATGTTTGGCTACGTCTGGGGGCACTACCAAGCCAGGATCTTGCACTATGTTGTGTTTGTATAATGTTACAATGATTTGTGGGACGGCACATTTCTTAAGTATATACACCGGAACAAGACCTAACCCAAGATTGACAAAACAAAGCCCAGTAAACTCGTAAGCCCGTGAAACAGGTTTCCCTCGGCCGGCCTTGAGGCGTGCGCCTCAAGGAGATCCATGCGGCCGCCTGGTAATTGGTCAATCCACGCCTATCCTTCGGTGTTTGAGGCACCCGCCAAGACATGGACCGTGCGCCCGCCTCAAGCATACTTCGCCAACGCCATAACCAACTGGACGCGAAGCGCCCGCCTCGCCATCCCCAGGCGCCCGCCTCAGAATGCTCCCGAAAAACTATCAGGTTGGTCCTCTATCCCAACACATACCAAGTAAATATATTTAAATTTAGTTTTGGTATCTTCATCTTACTTGAATATTTGTATAATTCTCTCCCTCCCAAATCAATAAAGGGAAAAAATACAAATCAGTAAAAAGTAAAAGTGAAAAATAAATAAATTGAACTCAAATGTGGAGGAATTTGATCCTAGCATCTCAGGTATATATAATGAAAGTTATTCAACCAAGCCAACAACAATACTTTTCATTGTATCACATCCGAATTTATATATTTAGTACTAGCATTTTTGGGCTTGAACATACCAAAAGGATCGAGTTGGGCCAAATGAGTAAAGCCCAATCACAGACAACCTTGACTCCCACATTCTCAATGAAGCTGGCCCAATCAGAGCAAGGCCCCAAGCCCATCTCAAGTATCCGTCGACTAAGTCCATGGTCCGACCTACCAGGTCCCGACCTAACTTAGTCCGACCTCATGATCCATACTACAATTCGGGTATGAACCATGCTCTACCCGCCAGTCAGGTCGACCATTCCACAAATGGCGACCTCGACCTAACCACCAAATGTCGACCTAACAGATGTGGACGCACATGGGTCAAATCTTTCCATAACAACATCCCTATAAATCAGGGACGGTTACAGGCACGTTCTCATGACCATAACCGCCACTATAATTTCGGAGCTCATGTAGCGCCACCAAATATACAAAGGCCACCTCCTATAAATACTTCATCACTATCAAACGGTGAGGGGTAACTACCATTTTGTTATCTGAATTCATTATTCAATACATTTTGTGCTATATACAACCGTTATCTTACCCTCACGCCCGAGCGTCTTCGCCGGAGACACATCCGGCTAGTCGTGGGTTCTGATTTCAGGTCAAGGAGCCAGGTGATTAGTCCTGCCACGTGGAGGATTCTTGATAAGCACAATTCTGCGGCATCGGTTTGGTTCCATTGCGGGAAGCGTGCTTTAGCTTGACCTCGAAATTTTTCTCAACCTACAACAATGGTGACTTCAGATGGACATGTATCTGAAGCCTCGCTTGGGCACGAGGCTGTGAACAACAACACTAATGCAAACGCTGGAAATCTCAACGTCAATACTGATAACACCAATCTGCCTCCTCCCCCACCAAATCACCCTCACGGTAGAGCAACGCGCTCTACCAGTGTTGTTGATGGCAGAGGGTTGCCGGACACAAGAAGAGGAAAACGCCATATGGAGGGACAAGGAGTTCCACCTCCTCCAAAACGTCAGTGGACGGGTTAACATCGGAAACAGGCGGGTCCCTCAACCAATCCCATGAGCAAGAAGGAAATGAGGTTGGAACGAGCCCAGATTCTGGCTGATTTGATAGCTATGGAGGAAGCAGAACAGGCTGACATACGTTCAGAAAGAGTGGCTCCCTCTCGAGTCTCCAACAGGCAGCATGCCAGAAGTGCTAGGCCTAATGAGGGTGTGGGTCAAAATGCTGATCAAAGGATGGTAGTCCGACCTCAATCACCTATCCATGTGCCGAGTAATGACTTAAGGGCTAGCCTCACCAGGAATAGGGAGCAGGAAGCTCAATCCAGTTTGAGGACGCATTTAGAGGCCAATAGAAGCCGACGTGGTTCCCCTGCCGGACACAAATATCGGGATCCCATATGGACAGGAATGGGCGCAGGTCGCCTATAAGAGACGAGAGGCGCAGGTCGCCACTCGGGGGTAATAGGCGCAGGTCGCCTACCAGAGATGATAGGCGCAGGTCACCACAAAGGAATGACAGGCAAAGATCTCCAGTTCGATCGGAAAGAGCTCCTTCCCACAGAGATAGGAGAAGCAGACAAATGACTCCACCCAGAAGCGAGGCGAAAGGTCGAATCTTTGTTCCCCCTGTTGGAGAGGACAGACTGATGCTAGGGAGTGGCTCCGGTGGAAGAGAAAGTTCGAGCGGTGGGAGAATGAAAGGAATAAGGATCTTGGAAAGGTTGACGAGTTGATTTTGCTCTTCGACCTCTATCGAGAGATGAGAGACAGTCGACCTCCTCCTAGTTTCAGATTGCCCCTATTGGAAAAGTACTCAGGGGCAACCAATGCCAAGAGTCACATAGCGCACCTGGAAGCCACGATGTGCTTTGTCGCCAATGAAGACGACAATATGTGCAAAGCCCTCATAAGTACCCTCGCGGGAGCGGCTTTGACGTGGTTGAATGGTTTGGCGGTGGTAGCATAACCACCTGGACATGTTTAAGAACAAAATTCCTAGATCGCTTCTCGGCTAGTGGAGCTCGGAAAGTGGCTCACCGATCCGAACAACTTGTTACAAGCGAAAAATGGGAGCTCCATGAGCTACTTCACCAAGTTTAAAGAAATGGTTGACAAGATTGAAGAGGATCTCACTGACAGAGAGGTGATCAATTGCTTCCGAAGTGGTATTTCCTCGGCAGACATGGATTATGAACTCACAGTTCGTACAGTCACAACTCGACAAGAGTTGTTCGAAAAGGTCTACAATGTCGCACTGGCCGAGGAAAGGAAGGAAAAGATAAATGGGAAAAGCCCCAAGGTGGAGGTTGCTGATGATAAGAAGGACTCCAACAAGAATGGAGGAAACAATAAAAATGGAAAGAACAGGACAAGGGCGACAGAGAAGGTGCCCGAGACTTTCACTCCCCTAACGGTGAGTCGATCTGAAATCCTGAATGCAGTCGAGTTGGCTCCACCTGCCCCAATGAACCCAGGCAACAAGTTCAGAAGGGACAACAGCAAATATTGTGATTACCACAAGGACACGGGTCATCTCACGGAGGATTGTTTAGGCTTGAAGCGCATAATCCAAAGAATACTCGACGCATACGTGAAGAGGCCTCAAACTGGTGGAGGCGAGCAGCCTGCAGGTGGACAACAAGGACCGAGTCAACCTAGATTGAACTTGGGGGTCATTACAGAGCAAGCCAGTAACACCGCCATCAAGTACAAAATTTTTCAACTCAATAAGGCCCCACATGTGCCTCCAAGGAGAGATGTCAGAGATGATGTGATCAGCTTCTACCCCCATGAGTTGGCAACTAATATGGCGGCTAGGGAGCAAGTTCTCGTCATCCCAGGTCTCATAGACGGATGCACGACGAGCAGACTCCTAGTCGACATGGGGGCCTGTAAAGATATTTTGTTCTACAAGACTTTCAAGGAGATGGGACTTAATGATGAGCAGCTTGAAAGGTATGATGGCAGGTTGGAGGGCTTCACCAACCATCGAGTTGACGCCAAAGGACAGATTGAGCTCGACGTCGACCTTGGCTAGCACCCCCACAGGGTAGTTTCGAAGGTACAATTTATTGTAATAGATGTGAACAGTGATTCTGTTGCTATACTTGGTATTCGAGGTCGAGTCGCGCTTGGAATGGTAGCATCAATTCCTCACGGCGAGTCAAGTTCCCACACCTACCGGAGTAGGATGTGTACAAGGCACGGCTCGAGCCTACCCGGATCATGTTCTCGAGAGAAAGAAAGAAAAGGGAGTTAGAAATTGAGGCTGAGATGGTTACTTGAAGGCGTCCCGATCGGTCACCAAAACTACTCATTGTCAGCAATCACCAATGTGGAGGAGTCGACCTATCGCTCAAATGACGAGGTCATGATTGAGTCGACACGTCACTGAAACCACAGAGGTTGATCCGGATGTAGTTATGGTCGACCAAGTCCTCATAGGCAACCTATGCCTCCGGATCGACAATAACTCGGGGGCCACCACCACCGCGGCGAGGTTGCGAGATAAGGCTGGATGATATGATAGCGAAGAAGCTCCACACCGGGGCGAGGAGAGACAAAGGGTCGAGAAATCATCATTGAAACCCTGCGGTTCGGGGGATGGTCCAGAGTTAGAGGCTGTGAATGAGCTAGAGTCGTGTCACTAACCCTTCCTACCCCGACCAAAAAATTCAAATTGGAAAGCGGCTATACGTCGAGGAGCGAGCGAGAAATCATTGAGCTACTCAAGGAGAGTAATGACATCTTCGCATGGAGAGTAGAAGACATGAGGGGAATCAAGGAAGAGGTCGCCGTTCACCGACTTGAAGTCAACCCGACCATAAAGCCTAGACCCCAAAAATTGAGAAGTTTTGCTCGTGACAAGGAGGAAGCCATAAAAGCGAGGTACAAAAACTTTTAAGTGCGGGGATAATCAAGGAGGCCACTCACACAACGTGGTTGGCCAATGTGGTCATGGTGAAGAAATCAAATGGCAAATGGCGGATGTGTGTCGACTTCACCACTCTAAATCTTGCTGCCCGAAGGACGGACTATCCTCTTCCTAGAATCGACAAACTAGTTGATTCTATTGCCGGACACTCCACCCTCGGCTTCCTCGATGCTTATTCGGGATACCACCCATTAAGATGCACGAGGATGACATTGTGAAAACTTGACTTTCCAAGCAGTGGAGGCATCTACTTGCTATAACATGATGCCCTTTGGATTGAAGAATGCGGGCGACTTATCAAAGAATGGTGAACAAAGTCTTTGCCTCTCAAATTGGCCGAAACATGGAGGCCTACGTCGACGATATGGTCATCAAAACAAAGACTGGACGTCACGTGGTCGACCTAAAGGAAACGTTCGCCAATTTAAGAGCAAACGACATGAAGCTCAACCCTAGCAAGTGTGTCTTTGGTGTAGCTGCTGGAAAGTTCCTTGGATTTATGGTATCTCAGCGAGGTATAGAAGCTAACCCGGAGAAGATCAAGGCTCTATTCGACATGAGACCACTCCCAGCGGTGACTCTCCTTGTGAGAGTCACCAAAAAAAAAAAAAAAAAAAAGAAAAAGCAAGGAAAGTCATGAAAATTGGTGACTTTGGGCAATTTGTTGCCCTCAGGTTGGCCCCGGTTGTGCACCTTTTTTTTTTTGATCAAATTATTTTGATTTTGTATTTATATAAATATATTTTTAAAATTAATATATTTTATATTTTAATTTTATTTTTAAAAGGTTGGGTTGGGTTGGGTTGGGTCGAGGTCACTGATGGGAGTATAAATTATATAAGGTTGGAAGTGTGTATATGGAAGTGAGAGAAATTAATATTTTATTTGAGGTTGGGTTGGGTCAGGGTCACTGATGGGGATGGTCTGAAAGAGCCGACCAGTATAAAGGAGATGCAGCGACTTAACGGCAGGGTGGCAGCTCTTGGCCGCTTCATATCTAAGTCAGCAGAGAGGTCTCTCCCCTTCTTCAAAGCGTTGAGGGGGACGAAAAATTTTGAATGGACGATCGAATGTCATTCGTCGTTCCAGCAGCTGAAGGATTACCTCGCTAATCCACCTCTCCTGAGTAGCCCGACCACTGGCGAAACGTTGTTTGTGTATCTATCCGTGGGAGACAAGTCCGTGGCAGCAGTCTTGATTAGAGAAGAGGAAGGGCTTCAAAAGCCAGTGTACTACATCAGCAAAGCCTTATCGGATGTGGAGAGCATATACTACAATGCTGAAAAGGTCGCATATGCTCTAGTAGTAGCTTCAAGGAAGCTGCGAGCTTATTTTCTGGCCCACCCTATCGTGGTACTAACCAATGCGCCCTTGAGAAAGATATTACACAAGCCGGAGAGTTCAGGTCGATCGCTCAATTGGTCAATTGCCCTTACCGAATTTGACATTGAGTATAGACCTCGAAAGGCGGCGAAGGCTCAAGCTCTAGCAGATTTCTTGGTCGAGCTTACGTTCACCAAGGAAGACGGCGAGCTCCAAAAGAGAAAACTAAAGGGAAAGAGCCGAGTCCCAGTCGCCACCACTTACCCGACGATTGTTGGAAGGTCTACTCGGATGGGTCGGCAACCAAGAATAGCGGTGGAGCTGGGATAGTGCTAATTGAACCAGAATTTGGGACAGTGTACGAGGAGTCACTAAGGTTCAAGTTTGATGCTTCCAACAACCAGGCTGAATACGAAGCCTTGATAGCAGCCATAGAGTACGCCAAATATTTTGGAGCGACTAAAATCATGGCTTATTGTGATTCCCAACTGATAGTCAACCAGGTCAGAGGCGAGTACGAGGTGCTTAATTCCACTCTGATCAAATCTTTGCGACACAGTGAAGGAGCTAATAAAGGATTTGGAATGCAGGAGATTCAGAGGATTGGAAGGGAAGACAACGAGCTAGCCGACCTCCTCTCAAAATTAGCCACTTCAGATGAGCCACATGAAGAGCCCATCTCTTTCCTCGAAAATCCGGCTTATGAGAGAATAAAAATCCAGTGTGTAGAGGACACTTCAAGAAATTGGGCTTATGAGAAGTGTTGGATCGAAGAAATGAAGGCGTACATAGAAAGTGGCGAGCTGCCTGATGACGAGAAGAAAGCTCGAGCAATAAAAAAGAAAGCTCCGAGATACGTCATTCAAGGAGGCAATATGTTCAGAAGATCCTACACTCGACCATTGCTAAAGTGCATCCACCCTCAAGAGGTCGCCCTATTGATACATGAAGTACACAGTGGGATTTGTGGCGGACACCGGGGGCCGGGACTCTTCTGGCGACAAGTTAATCACTTTGGGGTACTGCGGCCGCACATGAGCCGATACTCATAACTTTGTTCAACAATGTGATCAATGCCAAAGGTTTGCCAACTTACCTCATATGCCTACCACCGAAGCGAGACTCCGGTGATTGCAACTTGGCCATTTGACATGTGGGGTGTCGACTTGATTGGACCCTTCCACTCGCCGGGAAATTGCAAGTATGTGATCGTTGCCATAGATTACTTCACTAAATGGGTTGAGGCCAAACCATTAGCTCGCATCGAGAGGAGAATGCTATCAACTTCATTCACGATTTCATTTGGTGTCGGTTTGGTTTTCCTCGAGCCATAGTATCGAACAACGGTGCGGTTCTCGAGCCTTGAAGCGAGAGATGAATCGGGTAGGGATCAAGCATTGGCAATCTTCTGTCGCCTATCCTCAAGGAAATGGGCAAGCTGAAGCAGCGAATAAACTTGTCCTATCTTCACTAAAGACGGGCCTCGTAGGTCGATGCAACAACTGGTTGGACGAACTCCCCCTTGCTCTTTGGGCAGTTCACACAACCACTCGGGGGCCTACGGGAGAAACCCCATTCGCTCTATCATATGGATCAGAGGCCATGGCACCTGCTGAGCTCAGATTCCCTACTGCTAGAGTGACTTTCTTTGATCAAGAGCAGAATGACACCAACAGATTGATCGACCTTGATTTAATCGACGAGAAGCGAGACACGGCCTACCTTCGAATGGTTAACTACAAGCAGCGAACTAAAAGTTACCACGACAAGAAGTTCAAGTCGAGATCATTCCAAGTAGGAGATCATGTATTGAGAAAGATCGAAGCAACGGGAAGAAGAACTCAGCAGAACAAGCTATCTCCTAATTGGGAAGGTCCTTACATAGTTACTCGAATTGTCAAAGAGGGGACCTACATGATTGCTCATCCTGATGGTGAAGAGTTGAAACATCCTTGGCACGCCACTCACCTCATCAAGTATTACTTCTAGTTTTCAACTTCCAAGTTCAAGCTTGTCCTAGCTCTAGTTTTCAGATTGATGTAAACGTTTCCCTACTTCAATAAAAATTGCACCTTTGTTCAACCCAACACTGTGTAACACTAACTTCAACAAGCTCGACTCTTAGTCAGCTTCGCTTTAACAAGCTCGATTCTTAATCAGCTTCGTTCATCTAAACAAGTCCGACTCTTAGTCGACTTCGTTCTAACAAACTCGACTCTTAGTCAGTCTGTTCTAGTTTAGCTCGATTCTCAATCAGCTTCACTCCTTAAAACAAGTCCAACCTAGGGTCGACTTTGTTCAAATAAGCTCGACCCTTGGTCAGCTTTGATGAGATGAACAGGATCGACTCTTAGTCAATCTTGTTACCAAAAACCATGCAAATTAAAGGTCGACTGAACCTTTACAGGATAAGTCGACCTTAGTCTTAGGGTGGCTCGTTTGCCCTACTATATCTAGCTCGACACTTACATCAAAAGCATACAACATGCAAAAAAGAGAAGTCAGCTAAGATTAAACATAATTAAGTCTCCCAAAGTGGGCCAAGACTTAGACAAATAAAGTTACAAAAAGTATTATGCCTCCCAAAAAATAGGGCCAAGGCATTCAAGTTTAAAGAACAAAAAAGCAAATTGTTTTGAGGCTTGTTCCATTACACAAAAGTTCATCAAAAATCAAACATCTTGATCTGAGGCATTGGGGTCGTCATCAGCAGCTCGAAGTTCATTAACTGGATCATGTTGCTGAGGGTCTAAAGGTTTACCTGCCTCTGAATATACCCGCTCATTTTCTTCTTCCATAGTGTCGGCATCTTCAAGCTCTTGCAAGACGACATCGAAGTTCCTTTCAACAATCTCGGGGACCACCCACGGTTCACAACCATCCTCTTTGTCTTCTTGAGCAATGAAGGCTAGGTCGTTCTCAAGATAAGGAATGAGCGAGTGACCCCTACGAGCTGCCATGTCATACTGGGATTCAGAGAACCAACGAGCTAATTGCTCGATGGTAACTGTAGCTGTTGAATCCACCAGTGCTCGACGCGCCATATGTCTTTTGCCTACCTCCAGAAAATCCTGCGCCTTGGCCACGATGGTATTATAGTATTCATCGCCCTCTTTGAATTGATCAATGGCAGCTTCAGCAGCATCCTTAGCAGCAGCAGTAACAGCGACCTGAAGGTCTTCTTGCCATTTTCCCCGTTCAAGTCGACGCTCTTCCTGCAGCTCGACCAGGAAGGTATCCTTATCCTTCAGCAGTTTGGAAACTGTTGCCAGCTCCGTCTTGGTTTTCTCCAACTCCTTCTTCTCAGCATCTCTCTCTACCTCCGCCTCCTTGAGCTTGGACTCAGCAGCTTCAAGATCTACCAGGGCTTTCTTCTTGACCATCTCCATGGCGTCATATGAGTTGTCCAAGTCATTGGATTTCTCTCTTAGCTCGCTGACTCTTGTGACTTCTTGGATAAGTCCTTAAGAGCCTGCCTCTCCCTCTCAATGGAGGCCCTCCAAGAGCATTTAACTTGCTCGACCATAGTAAGATTCTGCATCAAAGGAAATCAGAGAAGAGTTAGCTCGAAAGTCAAGTTGGTCGAGTAAAAGAACAAGCGACTAGACTGAAAAAGAAAGTGAAAAATTACCTCACAATGAGCCATCCCAGAGCGAGCTGAGAATTCCTCGGGGGTGATCCCCTTATCAGCAAAATGAGCTAGGAGGTCGACATCTATTGCCCTCCTAACAATAACTTGGCCCGAGCTCATATCGGGGTAACGGCGGCTCAAGGCTTGACCCCTGCTAGTGGAGGAACGTCACTCAACCTCCTCATCTTTTCATCAAGAGACTCTTTGCTAGGGGAGAGGAGGTTGGTGGAGGCAATTGGCTCGAAGACACGACTTTCCCTTCTCGAGATCGAGACCTCTTCTTCGAGCTCGAGGACGATCGTCATCATCTTCCTCCATGTCATCATCATCAACATTGACAACCCGTAAAGGGCTAACCCCGCCATCCTAGCTCAGAGGTCTCCACATTGGCATCTTGAATTGGGTCGGAGCTCGAGACTTGCCCTAAGCGACCTTTGGGACTCGTCACCTCCTTCATTAGCGTCATTTGATTGGGTACCACTCTGCAAAGGGTCTTCGGCTCGACCTCTTCCATTGGGATCATCCCTGAACATCCTTTGGGAGCGCATTGTTCCTCGCAGCGGCTTCTCTCTCTGCTCGCCTTAGCATTAGCGGCCCCATGAGCCCTCTTGGCTTTCTTCTTATCGTAAACTCCAACGATGCGCACCATATTCGCTTCTTGTTCGGGAGTCAAAACTACACGACATCAAAGTAATCAAGTGTTAGCTCGGCAATTCAAAAACAGCTTCTATGTACGAGCTAAACATTTCTACGTACGAAACAAACAATTGGCGAGGTAATTGATACAATTCAAAGCAGTTCTATGTACGAATTAACTAATTCTACATACGAGCGAGCAATTTGATAAGTACGAGTTGCAATTCGAAATAGTTCTATGTACGAGCTAACTAGTTTTACATACGAAAGGCAATAGACGAGCTAAGAGTTGTGTATGCGGCTCAAAATAATTCTATGTGCCAATAAAAAGTTACTTATGCAAGTTAACAGTGGACGAGCTAATGAATACAGGTCAAGTAAACCCTTACCACCAATATGCTCTCCGTTGTCTTTGCAATAATTTTCGTTCTTCTGACAAAATTGACAGTTCTCCTTCAACCTACCCAAAGAATGAGTAACCCAGTCTGGATATACCTGGCCTCTCAACACAGGAACAAGGGGCTCCACCACTCCATCCCCAGGCATCATTCCAGCCTGGATATAGTTGTACTTGGTCGTCCCTAGCAACTCCCAGCTAATGGGCCCTTTCGCGACCAATGCGCATAGTTTCCTATACAAAGTTTGGTGCCGTGGAGGCTCCGGTAATTCTCCTCGTCAATAACGTCAGACTCGCTATTTGGCAAAGGGAACTCCCATCCCAGCCTACTCTCTACAACTACCACATGGGAATTCCAACCGCTATGTTTGTTGGGAAGATTGGCAAACAGCTTTGGGGAGTTGGGTTTAGAAGGAGTGCTAATCCCCCAATCAGCCTTGTCGAGCTTAGGAGCAAAAAACTCTTTGAAAACTCTCATGCAGGGCTCATGGCCTAGGAATCTACATACCATGGCAAAACATATCAGGACCCTACAGGTGTTGGCCCCAAGCTGGAGAGGAAGAGCATCCATACACTCAAGGAATTCATTGATGAAAGGATCCAATGGCAACCTCAACCCCGCCTCAAACTGTCCATAAAAGAAGGCCACCCTAGTGGCATCAGTGGTGAAGGTGGTACGGAACTTAGCCATAAAATCCGCCTTACTAAGGATGGTTACCCTATAATCCACTCTACTCACTCCACAAAAATCATAAACCATGTCATATCGGGACTCCATATTTTTCTTTCCTCGAAGAGGCCTATTGGGTATGTATCCTCTCTCATTCTTCCCCGGTACAACGGAGGAGCCAAACGCATCCACTATTCGAGGACTTGAAGAAGTTGAAGCTGTAACTCCACCTTGAGTCGTCATATCTGTACAAACAAAAGAGGAAGCAGGGGAGTCAGTCCTACGATCACATTCAGTCGACCTACCTAAGGGCGACCTAGACTCCCCCAGAAAACCTATTCTATTTCTAAGGAAGGAAGGTTTATGAACGTCCCTAACATAAAACAAAGTGATATGGTCGAGCAGTTCGTGAAACAGATGGAAAGTGACGATATTTGAATCATCGACTACTAGATTTTCAACATCCCCTACAATGGGCAAACATATCTCACTGAAATTCAACTCCCACCTAGTCAAGATAGAGGCGCATTCATCCAAGGACATCACTCTCCACTCACCGTTCACGTTCTTATATACCCTACGGTCAACAGTGCAGTACCCATACCAAGCGCCAGGTTCACTACGGAAGGTTCTAGCCATGGCGAAAACGAAAACAGAGCATGAATTAAAACCCTAAAGCAAAGGTACAAGATAAATACCTCAATTGATTGCAGAAGGGAGAGTCGTAGACAAAGACGCAAGCCTGGGTTAAATCCTGCTGCAATTTCGCAATTATCGCCGAGGAAGAAGAGTTTGAAGACGGTAAGAATTCGAATCAGAAAGAGTTTTTGAGTATTTATATTTTCCCAAATTTGGAAAGGGAAAAGAAATTCAAAATTAATTTTCCAAAATTAAACGCTGAAGCGGTTTTCGAGAAAGACTATCAAGCGTCAAAACAGTAATGATGACAAAAAAATGGCGCTCGTTCTGATCTGACCGTTCGTCATCGACGTCCAAGATTGTGCCACGTCATCATAGCCGACTAAACTTCATTGCGAGTATCGACCTGCGAGTAACAACAAATTTTCATCGAGATTTCCTTAACTTCCTAGTCGACAAAGTCAACTCGAAAGTTGGGGGCCACTGAACATACCAAAAGTGTCGAGTTGGGCCAAATGAGTAAAGCCCAATCACAGACAGCCTTGACTCCCACATTCTCAATGAAGCTGGCCCAATCAGAGCAAGGCCCCAAGCCCATCTCAAGTATCCGTCGACTAAGTCCATGGTCCGACCTACCAGGTCCCGACCTAACTTAGTCCGACCTCATGATTCATACTACAATTCGGGTACGAACCATGCTCTACCCGCCAGTCAGGTCGACCATTCCACAAATGGCGACCTCGACCTAACCACCAAATGTCGACCTAACAGATGTGGACGCACATGGGTCAAATCTTTCCATAACAGCATCCCTATAAATCAGGGACGGTTACAGGCACGTTCTCATGACCATAACCGCCGCTATAATTTCGGAGCTCATGTAGCGCCACCAAATATACAAAGGCCACCTCCTATAAATACTTCATCACTATCAAACGGTGAGGGGTAACTGTCATTTTGTTATCTGAATTCATTATTCAATACATTTTGTGCTATATACAACCGTTATCTTACTCTCACGCCCGAGCGTCTTCGCCGGAGACACATCCGGCTAGTCGTGGGTTCTGATTTCAGGTCAAGGAGCCAGATGATTAGTCCTGCCACGTGAAGGATTACTGATAAGCACAATTCCTGCAGCATCAGGGCTATATTTTAGGAGTGGAGGAAAATATGACACCCCATGAAGGGCCCTATGCAATTGGACTCGTTACACACTCTCAAAATCGGACATTTCAAAAAGAAGTTGCGTGCCAGGGTAGATGGATTGAATTGGGGAATGGGTGTGAGTGGCGAAGGGTGGAGGAAATGATAATGCTTTGATGGGGGGGGGGGAAGGGGGTGAGAAAGTTGGGTGGTGGTTGGGTTTGGGGGGGGGAGGGGGAAGGGGGAGGGGAGGGGGAAGAATTTATGTAGGAATGTATGGAGGGTGGGGAGGGGCAGGGAAAATTAGGAAGGGGTGTCATAGACTTGGTGCCTTTTTTAATGTACAACATGAATTATAGTTAGACTCGTTAGTCATTTAATGAGTTTTAGTCATGTTTTTATCGGACTTATCCAACTTCGTTCCTTATGTTAATTAAATTTAATGTCATTCATCAAATTCTTTGAACGTTGGATTAATTGAAGATAATAGTTGTTGATGCTGCAGGAATTGTGCTTATCAATCTTCCTCCACGTGGCGGGGCGATCACTGGCTCCTTGACACAGCAGAACCACGACTAGCCGGATGTGTCTCCGGCGAAGACGCTCGGGCGTGAGAGTAAGATCACCGTTGTATAAAGCTCAAAATGTATAGAATTATGAATTCTGATAACAAAATGGCAGTTACCTTTGCACCGTTGGTAGTGACCAAGTATTTATAGGTAAGAGTAATGTATTTTTGGTGAGGAGACATGTCCTCCGAGATTATAGCAGCGGTTATTCAGTCATGTGAACGTGTTAGTAACTGCCCCTGATTTGTAGGGATGTGGTTACGAGAATAGTTCAACCGAATATGCCTGCGAGTATCAAGTCGTCACTTGTTAATTTAGGTCGAGGTCGCCACTCGTGGAATGGTCGACCATTGTCGGAGTAGAGCATGGTTCGTACCCGAATTGTAGCATGGATCGTGAGGTCGGACTAAGTTAGGTCGGGACTGTAGGTCGGACCATGGGCTTAGTCGGCGTCGCTTGAGATGGGCTTTGGGCCTTGCTACGGCCCGGGCCAGCCCTATTTAGAATGTGATAGTCAAAGCTGGATGTAATTGGGCTTTACTTGCTTGGCCCAACTCGGCACTTTTGGTATGTTCAGTGGCCCCCAACTTTCGAGTTGACTTTGTCGACTAGGAAGTTAAGGAAATTTTTGATAGCAATTGTTGTTACTCGAAGGTCTCTACTCGTTCTGAGGTTTAGTCGACCCAAGATGACGTGGCTCGATCCTGGACGTCGGCGATGGACGGTCAAAGATGAAGGAGCGCCGTTTTTGCCATAATGATTACAATTTTGACGTTTGAGAGTCCGCCTAGGAAATAGTTTCCGTAATTAATTAGGAAAATTAATTTTGAATTTCCCTTTGCCCTTTCCAATTCAAGGAACTATAAAATCAAGAATCCTTCTCCATTTACAACTTTCGCCATCCCTGAACTCTGTACGTAATTCCGGCGGTGATAAAGGAAATTGACTTCTGCTATAACTCGGTGTTTCACTCTCCATTGTTCCGTTTTTCCTTCACTGCTAAAGGTATTCTCCTCATTCTTTTAAAATTAGGGCTTTAATTTCTGCTATTCCTTTGATTCCGCCATGGCTAGGACCTTTAGTACAGAACCCGGAGCTTGGTATGGGTACTGTAAACTCAACCGTAGGGTTTATAAACATTTAAACGGAGAGTGGAGGGAGATGACCATGGAGGAATGTACTTCAATTTTAACCCGATGGGGTTTGCAATTTACTGAGTTGGCTTTGCCTGTGGGAGAGAACTTAGGTACTTTAGGAACGAATGACCCAAGAATTGAGTCCTTCCATCTTTTCACGAGCTTCTCGATCATATTGCTACATTTTATATTCATGGTCCCGACAAACCTTCTTTCCTTAGGAATAGAATTGGATTTAGGGAATCTAGGTCGCCCCTTAGCTTATCGATTAGGTCTCCACGAGACTTCATGTAGAAGCTGATTCCCCTGTTTCCCCTTCTTCTTGTACGAGATATGGAGACACAAGAGTGGAGCTCATGCCTCGACCTCATCAAGCCCGCGCATTGTTGATGCCTTTGATAACACTTTGTAGTGCGGGCGGGAATGAAAAAGGCTACGTTCCTCCAAGGCCAGCTAGAGGGAAGCAGAATTATCCCTCTCGCTTAAGCATGATATATGATTTTTGTGATGTTGATAGGAAGGAGTTTAGTGTTGCTCTGTATAGTAGGGGGGACTTCTTTAACAAATTTGGGGACACCTACGAGGAGGAAACCACCAAGGTAGCTTTCTACTACGGCCAATTTGAAGCTGGCTTGAGATTACCTCTTGACCCCTTCATAAACGAGTTCTTGGAGTGCACCGATGCCTTGCCACTTCAGCTAGGGGCCAACACCTGTAGGGTATTGGTTTGCTTTATTATGGTTTGTAGGTTCTTAGGATATGAGCCATGCATGAGGGTGTTTAAGGAGTTCTTTAGCATTAAGTTTGATAAGGATAATGGCATAAGTACTCCTTCCAAGCCAAAGTCTCCCAAATTATTTGCCAATCTTCCTGGCAAGGCTAGTGGATGGAACTCTTGCGTGGTGGTGGTGGAGAGTAGAAGAGGATGGGAGTTTCCTTTGCCCAGTGCTGATACAACTGGGGTAGATGAGAACAACTACTGGGCCCCTCATTGGCATAATGATTTACGTAAGAAGTTGATGGAGTTTACCAAGAAAGGGGCTATCAGTTGGGATGCTCTAGGAACCAACAAAAATAACTTCATCCGAAATTTGGATTGATGGTTGGTGAAGGAGAGGTAGTGCCCATGGTGCCGGTAGTTAGATGTCGAGATATCCAGATTGGGTCACCCATGAGGGAGCTCGATTGATTTGAGAAAGAGTGCCACCATTGTAAGAAGGCGCCAACTATTGTAAGGAGCGGGTAGAACACTTTGGGGGTAAGAACTCGACCATTCCTTGTAACTTGATCCCTCTTACCTTTGCTTAACTGTTTATTTATGACTTTGATTCGTACATAGAACTTTTTTGCTCGTGTGTAGAATAATCAGTCCACACATATTTAATTCGTACATAGAACTTTTTACTCGTATGCAGAAATTTTATGTGTCGACCTAACCCTTGATCATTTCAATTTTTGTGTAGTCTTAACTCTGAGCAAGAAGCGAGTATGGGCCGAACCATTGACATTAGGAAGAGCAAGTGGAGGCGTGGAGCGGCTAATGCCCGGAAGAACATAGGGAGAGAGAGGGTGCTCTCGCGTCATGATACTTTGCGGACGATAGATGTGGACCCCGTTAACTCTATACCAATGGAGGAGAACCCAGAGGAACCGGAGGGAACCAAGTTGTAGACGTCGCCCGGGAAATGGAAGAGGTTGGGCGTTTGAAGAAAACAATGTATCCGACCAAATTGTTGAGCCGGCTAAGGAGGCTAGAAAGACCGAGCTCGTGATCAACCCAAAACCAAATCCAAAACCAAAAGAATTCCCAAGGCAAAGTCGCCTGTGATCGAGTTAGATGATGAGGTGGATGATGATGATACGGCCCCTCTAAGCAAGAAAATCAAGATTGGGAAAACCAAGGTGAGCTCGACAGTTGATCAGGTCGATGCTAACGAGCCGACGGAGAATGAAGTTAGGAGTCCCCAGCCTTCCCCTGTCCAGGTTTCTTATGCCGAGCTGATCCGGTCTCGTGTTGACGAGCTAAGTCTTGTGGCTCCTTTAACCAGGATCAAGCTGCTTAGCCGAGGAGTATCCGGGTGGAGTATGGACGGGCCGTGGTCGAAGGGGTGCCGACCGGGATTTGATTATGGAGTTCACTAAAAAACCTCTAACTCCGAAGCACTGCAGAGCTAGGGTCGGGCTAGCTTCCTCCGAGGTAACTCTTTGGCAATTTCTTGTCTTTGTTAACTTTATTTTGCTCGCTTGTTCCATGTCTCCCTTTGTGTACATCGAGATCTAACCTCTTCCTCCCACTCTTCTTTTCAGTCTCTTGCCATGATTGACCTGGCTACTACTTATTGGAAGGCTGCTGAGGAGCAGGAGAAGCTAGCCAAGTCCATGTTGGCAAAGAAAAATGTGGAGTTGAAGAAGCTGGAGGAGGAGAATGCCGAGGTGGGGAAACTCGAAAGAAGCCAACGCTACGTTGAAGGAGGAGCTCAAAAACTTGAAGGAAGAGCACTCGAGACTTAGACGGCTCGTATGAAGCTTTGAAGCTTGTTAAAGACAACGAAATAAAGGCCAAAGAAGAAGCACGGGGCAAGTTTGGAGAAGCTACCAAGGAACTCGCCGCCCTCAAGGAGGAAAAGAATAGGCTAGGCTGGCGATCCGGCATTGGCGACTCAACGGTTGGAGGAGGTGCCGGTCACTTTGGCCAAGAAACAAGAAGAGTTGGATGCCGCTCGAACTCGATGGGGGAGGACCTAGCTAGCTGCTGCTGTGAGGGCTGCAAAGGAGGATGCTGTCAAGGCATATAAAGATAGTGATGATCTGCACGCCCATATTACCGAAGAAGCTAGGGGGTTCTTCCATGTAGGTCGGGCTCATATGGCTCGACGTATAATAGTAGATCCCTCTGTCAATATATCGATCGAACAGCTAGCTCAATGGGCTTCTGAAGATCCTTATAACACGACCGGCTCGCCAAGGTCACCCTTTGGTGCCATCTGATGAAAATGACTTGGAACTTATAAAGAAAGATGATGAAGCTGCAGAGGCATCACCTTGGGACCCCCCAGCTGTTGAAAAGGTTAATTTTAACACCATTTTGGCTGAGCTCGATGACTATGAGGATTCGGCTTTTGACGAGGAGACCCCAAAGTTTACAATCAGTGACTCACGGAAGGTGGTTTATCAGACTGAAAATGTTATTGGTGAGCCATCTACTGTGGGTGATCAGACTGAGGTCGACCCAACGTCCGTCGCCGGTCCAATAGAAGGCGTTTCTTCTGAATAGACTTTGATTTTAATGGTTTATTGTAATCGAACAAGCTCCAAACATTTTTGCTTTTTTGTTTTTAATACTTGTATGCCTTGGCCCTATTTTTGGGAGGCATGATACTTTGTAAGTTGTCTTTGCCTAAGTCTTAGCCCACTTTGGGAGACTTAATTGTGTTTAATCGTAACTGACTTCTCTTTTCTGCATGTTATATGCTTTAGAGGTAAGTGTCGAGTTAGATTTAGTAGGGCAATGACTTATTTGTTCAAACTTTTAAGGCGACCAAGGGTCGAGTTACTCGGAGCGAAGTCGATTAGGAATCGGACTTGTTAAAATAGTAGAGCGATTAAGAATCGAGCTAATTATAACAAACCGACTAAGAGTCGAGTTTGTTGGAACGAAGTCGACTAAGAGTCGGACTTGTTAAACTAAATAAGGCGATTGAGAATCGAGCTTATCATAACAAACCGACTAAGAGTCGAGTTTGTTGGAACGAAATCGACTAAGAGTCGGACTTGTTAAATTAAATAAGGCGATTAAGAATCGAGCTTATTATAACAAGCGACTAAGAGTCGAGTTTGTTGGAACGAAGTCGACTAAGAGTCGGACTTGTTAAATGAACAAGGGCGATCAAGAATCGAGCTTGTTAAATTTAAGGCGACTAAGAGTCGAGCTCATTGGGATTGGGGTAACACTATGTTTGATGGAATGAACCGCACTTTTTATTGAAGTAGGAATCATGCTTACATCGATTCGAAACTAGCTTTAACACAAACTTGAACTTTGAAATTGAAAACTAGAAGTAGTATTTGATGAGGTGAGTAGCATGCCAAGGGTGCTTCAACTCGTCACCTCCAGATGAGCTATCATGTAGGTTCCTTCTTTGACGACTCGAGTGACTACATAGGGACCTTCCCAATTAGGAGATAGCTTGTTCCGCCGGGTCCTTCTACCCGTTGCCTCAATCTTTCTCAATACATAATCTCCCACTTGGAAAGACCTTGCCTTGACCTTCTTTGTCGTGATAACTTTTAGTCATTGCTTGTAATTGACCATTCGGAGGTAGGTTTGTTTCTCGCTTCTCGTCGATCGAGGTCCAAGTCGATCAACCTTTGTTGGTGTCATTCTCGCTCTTGATCGAAGAAGGTCACTCTAGCCGTAGGGAATGAGCTCGGCGGGTGCCATGGCCTCGACCCATATGTGAGAGCAAAGGGGTTTCCGTAGGCCCCAGTGGTTGTACGAGCGCCCCGAAGAGCAAGGGGAGTTCGTCCAACCAATTGTTTCGTCGACCTACGAGCCCGGTCTTGAGCGAAGATAGAACAAGTTTATTTCTTTGCTTGACTTGCCCATTTCCTTGAGGATAGGCGACGAGAGGATTTCCAATGTTTGATTCCCACTCGCTTCATCTCTGTTTCGAAAGTCAGGAGAAGCGCGTAACCCATTGTCGAGACACTATAGCTCGAGGAAAACCAAACCGACACCAAATGAAGTCGTGTATGAAGTTAATAGCATTCTCCTGCGTGATGCGAGCTAGTGGTTTGGCCTCAACCCATTTGGTGAAGTAATCTATGGCGTATCACGTATTTGCGGTTTCCTCGGGCGGGAGGGAAGGGTCCAATCGGGTCGACGCCCCACATATCAAATGGCCAAGGCTGCGATCACGTGAGTGCGCTCTTGTTGTAGGCACTGGGGAAGGTTGGCAAACCTTTGGCATTGATCACATTCTTTGAACAAAGTTGTGAGTGTCGGCTCTCATGTGTGGCGATAGTATCCCAACGTGATTAATTTGTCGCCAAGAGTCTCGGCCCGGGTGTCCACCACAAATTCCACTATGCACTTCGTGTATCAATAGGGCGACCTCTTGGGGATGGATGCACTTTAGCAATGGCCGAGTATAAGATCTCCTGAACAGGTCGCCTCCTTGAATGACATATCTCGGAGCTTTCTTTTTGATAGCTCGAGCCTTCTTCTCGTCCTCTGGCAGCTCGCCACTTTCTAAGTATGCTTTCATTTCCTCAATCCAACACTTCTCCTGAGTCCAATTTCTTGAGGGATCATCTATGCACTGAATTTTTACCCTCTCATAAGCTGGATTTTCGAGGAAGGAGATAGGCTCGCCATGTGGCTCATCTGAAGTAGCCAGTTTCGAAAGGAGATCAGCTAGCTCGTTATCTTCTCTTCCAATCCTTTGAATCTCCCAGAATTCTAAGTCCTTTATCAGTTCTTTCACCAGGTCGCAGTATTTGATCAATGTGGCACTGAGCACCTCATACTCGCCTCTGACCTGGTTGACTATCAACTGCGAATCACAGTAAGCCATGATCTTAGTCGCTCCAAAACACTTGGCATACTCGATAGCTGCAATCAAGGCTTCATATTCAGCTTGGTTGTTGGAAGCGTCAAATTTGAACCTTAGCGATTCCTCGTAAACAGTCCCAGACTCTGGCTCGACCAAGACAATTCCAGCCCCACTGACATTTTTGGTTGCTGACCCGTCTGAATAGACCTTCCAACAATCGACGGGTAGAGTGATGGCGACTTGTGACTCTGGCTCTTTCCCTTTGCCCTTTTCTTTTGGAGCTCGCTGCTCGTCATCTTCCTTGGTGAACGTAAGCTCGACCAAGAAGTCAGCTAGAGCTTGAGCCTTCAACGCCTTTCGAGGTCGATACTCAATGTCAAATTCAGTGAGGGCAATTGACCAATTGAGTAGTCGACCTGAACTCTCCGGCTTGTGCAGTATTTTTCTTAAAGGAGCATTGGTAAGAACCACGATTGGATGAGCCAGAAAATAAGCCCGTAACTTTCTTGAAGCTACGACTAGAGCATAAGCGACTTTCTCAGCGTTGTAATACCTGCTTTCCACATCTGATAAAGCTTTGCTGATATAGTACACAGGCTTCTGAAGCCCTTCATCCTCTCTAATCAATACTGCAGCAACTGACTTGTCTCCTACAGATAGATACACAAATAAAGTCTCACCAGTCGTCGGGCTACTGAGCAGAGGTGGAGTAGCAAGATAATCCTTCAATTGTTGGAACGACGAATGACATTCGGTCGTCCATTCAAAGCTTTTCGTCCCCCTCAACGCTTTGAAGAAGGGGAGAGATCTCTCTGCTGATTTAGATATGAAGCGACCAAGAGCTGCTACCCTTCCGTTAAGTCGCTGCATCTCTTTGACACAGGTAGGAGCCTTCATGTCGACTAAAGCCTTTATCTTCTCGGGATTAGCTTCTATGCCCCTTTGAGATACCATGAATCCCAAGAACTTGCCAGCTGCCACTCCAAACACACATTTACTGGGGTTGAGCTTCATGTCGTTTGCTCGTAAATTGGCGAATGTCTCCTTTAGGTCGACCACGTGACTCCCGGCCTTAGTTTTAATGACCATGTCGTCAACGTAGGCCTCCATATTTCGACCAATCTGTGAGGCAAAGACTTTGTTCACCATCCTCTGATATGTAGCTCCTGCATTCTTCAATCCAAAAGGCATCATATTGTAGCAGTAGATGCCTCCAGCTGCCTGAAATGCCGTCTTCACTATGTCATCCTCGTGCATCTTTATCTGGTGGTATCCCGAGTAAGCATCCAGGAAACTGAGAGTGGAATGACCAGCAATGGAATCAACAAGCTTGTCAATTCTAGGAAGAGGATAGCTATCCTTTGGGCAAGCTAGATTGAGAGTAGTGAAGTCGACACACATCCGCCACTTGCCATTCGATTTCTTCACCATGACCACGTTGGCCAACCACGTTGTATGAGTGGCCTCTTTGATTATACCTGCACTCAAAAGTTTTTGTACCTCTGCTTTGATAGCCTCTTCCTTGTCGCGAGCAAAACTTCTCAACTTTTGGGGTCTCGGCTTTATGGTCGGGTTGACTTCCAGTCTGTGAACAGCGACCTCCTCCTTGATTCCCCTCATGTCTTCTACCCTCCATGCAAAGACATCATTACTTTCTTTGAGTAGCTCGATGATTTCTGCTCGCTCCTCAACTGATAGCTGCTTCCCAATCTGAATTTTTTGATCGGGGTAAGAAGGGTTGGTGATTACTGACTCTAGCTCATCCACAGCTTCTAGCTCTGGTCCATCTCTGAATTGTAGAGTCTCCACTATGATTTCCCTGACCTTTTGTCTTTCCTCAGCTCCCAAGTGTGGAGCCTCCTCAGCTATCATATCATCAAGCTTGTCTGCAACCTTGTTGGTAGGGGCCCCCGAGTTATTGTCTATCTGGAGGCATAGGTCACCTATGACGACTTGATCGACCATAACTACATCTGAATCGACCTCAGTGGTGTTAGAGTGACGTGTCGACTCAAGCATGACCTCGTCATTTGAGCGATAGGTCGACTCTACCACGTCGGTGATTGTTGACAGTCGGGTAGTTTTGGTGACTGACTGAGACAGCTTCAAGTAACCATCAGCAGTCTCAATCTCCAGCTCCCTTTTCTTTCTTTCTCTCAGAACATGATCCAGATAAGCACGAGCTGTGCCTTGTACGCAACCCACTCCAGCAGGTGTGGGGAACTTTACTCGCTGGTGAGGAATTGATGCTACCATTCCAAGAGCGACCTGTCCAGGAATTCCAAGTATGGCGGCATAGTCACTATTTACATCAATTACGATAAATTGTACCTTCGAGACAATCCTGAGGGGGTGCTGGCCTAGGTCGACGTCGAGCACTATCTGGCCTTTAGCATCAACTCGGTGGTTGGTGAAGCCCTCCAACCTGCCATCATATCTCTCCAGCTGTTCATCATTAAGACCCATCTCCTTGAAAGTTTTATAAAACAAAATATCCTTGCAGGCCCCCGTGTCGACTAAGAGTCTGCTCGTCGTACATCCATCAATGAGACCTGGGATGACGAGAACTTGCTCCCTAGCCGCCATATTGGTTGCCAATTCATGGGGGTAGAAGCTGATTGCTTCATCTCTTACTTCTCTCCTTGGAGGCACATGTGGGGCCTTATTGAGCTGGAATATCTTGTGCTTGATGGCCGTGTTGCTTGCTTGTTCAGTGATGACCCCCAGGTTCAGTCTAGGCTGCCTAGGTCCTTGTTGCCCACCTGCTGGCTGCTCACCTCCCCCAGCTTGAGGTCTCTTCACATAAGCTTCGAGTCTCCCCTGGTCGACCATTCTCTGGATGATACGCTTTAATCCCAAGCAATCCTCTGTGAGATGACCAGTGTCTTTGTGGTAGTCGCAGTACTTGCTGTTGTCCCGCCTAAACTTGTTGCCTGGATTCATTGGGACTGGAGGAGCCAGCTCGACAGCATTTAAAATCTCAGTTCGACTCACCGTGAGGGGAGTGAAAGCTTCGGGCACCTTCTCTGTCGCCCTAGTTCTGTTCTTTCCATTTTTATTGTTCCCCCCATTCTTGTTGGAGTCCTTTTTATCGTCAGCGACTTCAACCTTGGGGCTCTTACCATTCTTCTTTTCTTTCCTTTCCTCAGCCAGAGCGACGTTGTATACCTTCTCAAACAACTCCTGTCGAGTTGTGACCGTTCGGACTGTGAGCTCGTAGTCCATGTCTTCTGAGGAAATACCACTTCGGAAGCAATTTATTACCTCTCTGTCTGTGAGGTCTTCCTCTATCTTATCAACCATCTCTTTGAACTTGGTGAAATAGCTCATCGAGCTTTCATTCTTACCCTGCACCAAGTTATTCAGATCAGTGACGGTTATCTTTCGAGCTCCTGCAGTCGAGAAGCGATCTAAGAATTTTGTTCTGAAGCATGCCCAAGCGGTGATACTACCAGCAGCCAAACCATTGAACCAAGTTAAGGCTGCCCCAGTAAGTGTGCTTAGGAGAGCTTTGCACATGTTGTCATCCTCATTGGCGACAAAACACATAGTGGCTTCCAGATGGGATATGTGGCTCTTGGCATTTGTCGACCCGCAGTACTTATCCGTAAGAGGCAACCTGAAAGTAGGAGGAGGTCGACTATCTCTGATTTCTTTGGAAAAAGGTCGAAGAGCAAAGTCAATTCGTTCAACCTTTCCCGTCTCCTTTTTCTTCTCCTCCTCCCATTGCTCAAATTTCTTTTTCATCATCAACCATTCTCTGGCATCGGGTCTCTCATCTCCTGGAGGGGGAGCAGCATTGGACCTCTGGCCTTCACTTCTGGGGGGAGTCACCTGCCTACTCCTTCCGTCCTGCGAGAATTGGTCCTTTCGATCTTATTGGAGATCTATGTCTGTTACTTCTTTGAGGCGACCTGCGCCTCTGCAACAGACGGCGACTGCGCTGTGATCTCCATGTGGCGACTGCGCCTTTCCCCTCTCACAGGCGACCTATGCCCATTTCTCGTCTCTTTGAGACCACGATCTCGTGTTCTGGCTGGGGAAACATGTCTGTTTCTATTGGCTGTTAACCGAGTCCTCAAATCGGTTGAGCCTCCTGCTCTCTGTTTTACATTGAGGCTAGCTCTTAAATCATTACTCGGCACATGAACTATAGTGGGAGCTCGACGTACCATTCTGTCCTCGCCGTTCTGTCCCACACCTTCATTTGGCCTAGCACTCCTGGCCTGTTGCCCATTAGAAACCTGAGCGGGTGCCACTCTCTCAGAGCGTATGTCGGCCTGTTCTGCCTCCTCCATGGCTATTAAGTCAGCCAGAATCTGGGCTCGCTCCAGCATCATTTCTTTCTTGCTCATGGGATTAGTGGAGGGACCTGCCCTGCTTCCCACATTAGCCTGCCCAGTTATACGTTTTGGGTGAGGTGGAGCTCCTTGTCCTTCCATAGGACGCTTTTCTCTCCTTGCATCTGGCAATCCCCTTCCATCAGCCACGCTGTTAGAGCGTGTCGCCCTAGCATGATGTCGTTGAGGAGGGGGAGGAGGAGGCAAATCTGCATTTCCAACGTTGGTATTGTTGTTGTTGTTCACTTCATCGTGTCCAAGTGAAGCCTCGGACACATGTCCTTCTGAAGTCACCATTGTTGCAGGTTGATGAAGTTTTCGAAGTCAAGTCTAAAGCACGTTTCCCGGCAATGGAACCAAACTGATGCTGCAGGAATTGTGCTTATCAATCTTCCTCCACGTGGCAGGACTGATCACCTGGCTCCTTGACCTGAAAACAGAACCCACGACTAGCCGGATGTGTCTCCGGCGAAGACGCTCGGGCGTGAGAGTAAGATCACCGTTGTATAAAGCTCAAAATGTATAGAATTATGAATTCTGATAACAAAATGGCAGTTACCTTTGCACCGTTGGTAGTGACCAAGTATTTATAGGTAAGAGTAATGTATTTTTGGTGAGGAGACATGTCCTCCGAGATTATAGCAGCGGTTATTCAGTCATGTGAACGTGTTAATGCTTGCCCGATTTGTAGGGATGTGGTTACGAGAATAGTTCGGCCAGAATATGCTGCTTGAGTATCAGTCGTCAACTTGTTAATTTAGGTCGAGGTCGCCACTCGTGGAATGGTCGACCCGACATTTGTCGGGTAGAGCATGGTTCGTACCCGAATTGTAGCATGGATCATGAGGTCGGACTAAGTTAGGTCGGGACCTGTAGGTCGGACCATGGGCTTAGTCGACTGTCGCTTGAGATGGGCTTTGGGCCTTGCTCTGACTGGGCCAGCCCTATTTAGAATGTGATAGTCAAAGCTGGATGTAATTGAGCTTTACTTGCTTGGCCCAACTCGGCACTTTTGGTATGTTCAGTTGTAATGATTATTTTTCTTAAAATATATAAAAAGTTTAAAAGTGACAGTTATTTTAAACGAAACGAGATAAAATGCATTGATAGGAAAAAATGGTTGGATCCTCACCACATAACTTTAATGCGGTTTAATTCTGATCACATAATTCAACATAACAAGGATACAAGAAACTACCATCGTTGACTTGACTTGTCCCTATCTTTGTTTTAATAGTCTCTCCTCCATTGCAAGGGTTGAAGCAAATTTGGAGTTATCTGTATCAACCATTCAAATTAAATAATCTTTTGACAGATTATTATAAAACGAATTAAAATACTCCCTCCGTCCCTAAATGTTTGTCCCATTTCCCCTTTTCCTTTGTCCCAAAAAGTTAGTCTCATTTTCAAAATTAAAGCTTCAAAATCACTAAATTTTCAAAACTTGTAACATTTAGGGACGGAGTATTACATAACGGCGGTGTATATTATCAATAATTTTCAAAGCGTTCGTAAAAATAATCAAAATTAAAGCTTCAAAATCACTAAATTAAAATGTTTGAAAAGTCAAATGGGACAAACATTTAGGGACGGAGGGAGTACAATTCTATAATAAATTAATTTAAGAAGGTGTATGGATATAAGAAGGTGTGTATCCTAGGTTACTTACAGGGCATTATTATTAAATTTTATTATTCTCTAAATCTATTTTCCAACCCCCCTTTTTTTTTAAAAAAAAAAAAAAAAAAAAACCTTTGTATATAAAGTCAAGATTCAAAGAACCTGGACGGTATAATTAGCATTGAAAGGCAAAGCTAAGGTCCAGAATTGTAGCTCCTCCTCTCTCCTGCATCATACAATCATCAAACATCTAACCTTTTGCGGGCAAACTCTCAAGGTACACTTCTACTACTATTTCTCTGCTTTATTAATTACTACTTTCTATTGAGGTGAGGCCTTTCTTAATATATATTTTATACAGTAATTATTTATTTTGTTTTGAAATATGTTTAGGTTTTATTTTGATTGGGGGAGTGGATGGAATAATGGCAATTAGCAACTTTTGAAAGCTTTGCCTTTAAATGAACCCACAATCAAAAGGTATTGCTCATTACTTCACTTTTCATTTTTCTAAACACTCAAAAGTTAAAAATTGCAACTTTTTCCTTTTCTCCTTCCTTCCGTCCCATAATAAATTATCAAACAAATTGAGATTTGCTCGGAATAAATTTGGTCATTCATTTTGGGAAAGTGGTAGTATTTTTTTTTATTTTTTTTGAATTATGTAAGAATCCAATATTACAAACAAATCTTGACTTCTTCCTCCTAATGGCCTAATGAAATTTCAAGATAGAATCTTTGTAAG
This sequence comes from Adenophora triphylla var. japonica, assembly GCA_022495995.1. NCBI lineage: Eukaryota > Viridiplantae > Streptophyta > Magnoliopsida > Asterales > Campanulaceae > Adenophora > Adenophora triphylla. The sequence goes on along the minus strand of JAFEMH010000149.1, from coordinate 649,867 downwards.
GCTTGATTGAGTTGTATTTTAAACACTTTGTTGGGGGGCTTTTTCCTAATTTTGGTGAAGGTATGGAAGAGGTAACTTTTTTAATTTTTCTTGAATTATGCTATCATTGGTATTTGATGGAATTTGCTCCTCAACCTTTCTGGGTATTTACTTTTCTTCTATTACTGCACTGGCCCCCTTGTTGGATTTTATTTTTAAATTAACACCTTAATCCACCAACAACTTGTCATGCCCATGCGTAGCAATTTTGCAACCGTTCCGGATTCAGAATTATTTGTTAGTGTGGGCCAAAATATTTTAATGTTATAATCAACTATATTCGACCCTAGAATTACAAAATTAAATTTTAAAGTATATCAAAATTAAAAAGTAAAAATTAATTGTAATAATTTGAAAATGAAACCATGAAATTTTCAGCCCCAAATTACTTTGAAAACGATGTAATCGAAGTAATTCACAATCAAAATGAGGAATTCAAGTCAAAATTTGTGTTAGTTTGACGTTTGTAAAGACACTATAAACAACAAGAATTTTTGTTATATCGTTAAAGAACTTACAAAAAAGGTCAAGAGAGGGTGAAATTGTGAGGAGAGGGGGGGGGGGGACCGAGGATGTCAAGAGTAGACTTTCTCAAATCTAATCTCCATTATTGTTTTCACAAATCGTAAACTGCGTGAGTAAACAAATTTTGTGAGTGTGTGTGTTTTATTTGCTTTACTTTGGATTCATTACTACTTTCCGCCCTAATTAAATGTTAATTTTCAAGGTTTTTTTTTTTTCAAAACGAATGTCATGTTCTTAAAAAACTTTATCCCTATATATTTCTTTATCAACTTTTTTCACTAATCTATTTTTACTTGCAAAAGTTAACGTTTAGAAAATTGATAAAATATGTGTGCAATTTTACCTTTTAAATGTATAAAAATAAACATTTTCTAAAATATTTTCTAAATGAAATTTGGATACTCAAAAGAATTAGATATTCATTTAAGGACGGAAGAATAATTTGTTTCACTTACAAGAGACTTAAAACTATTAAAAAATTGAGTGTGAGCGGTGGCCCACCCTCGCCTTAAGGTGGCACCGCCCCTGCCTCCTCCGTGTATTAAATAAGTGCTTCCCTCTTCCAAACTCCTCTTTGCACCCGATTAGCACTGGCCAATTATTACCTGGCCAATTGTCATGTTGGCCGGGATATTGCTAGATCCAAAATATTTACCATTAGATTCTTCTGATTTTTCTACCTTTAAGGTTCTGAACTGCAGCGTCTATTCATTGATTCAATCGAATGGTTAGAATTAGACCGTGTTAAAGCGATGCAATATGGGCCCACCAAAGGCATGGTGGTCAATAGTAGAAAAACCAAATCACTATTTTCAACCTTTAATTTCACTAACTAGAAAATAACATTGTAGCTGTTACTGAAGTTGAATGCATATACCCATAGTCAAAGAATTGGCACTTCCCCTCTTTCTATGGCTCATATTTCTTCCTACTTATTCTTTACACACAATGCTTTCCTCATTTCCACTTTTTACATTGGACTTTACTTTGTGAATGATATTGATAAGACCCTTGGACTGGAATATACTCTATTCTTCTCTGTGTACCAGTAATTAACCTATAGGTACCACCAAGGTTATAAAAAGCGCTAGGCGGATGCTAGGCGGCGGAGCCGGGCCTAGCGCCTAGGCGGGGACTAGTCGGGGACTAATCGGGATTAGTCGGGATTAGTCAGGACCTAGGCGGGGCTTAGAACTAGGCGTTGGAGAGGGGCCTAGCGCCTAGGCGGGGCCTAGGCGCCCTTAGGCGGGGTCTTTTAGAACAGAGGGTACCACCCAACACTACATTATTGTCTTCCAGAATTTCAGGATGTGCTTCATTATGCACTGATGAACCAGCTAGATTTTTACGTACTTGACTAGTCGAATTAGATTTTTCCAGGGAAATATGATCAGTATTGCATAATAATCAGTAAGGGAAATTATGATGTGAATGCTTGTATGTTTGACCGTATCTATTTCTGATTCTAAGAAAATTGATAAGTCTCGTGTTACTACCGTCTGATTTTGACTTCTCTGCCTACAAATGAAGTTGTTAGTATCTTATGGACTTTTCATGCTTATAGATGTGAACTCCCTTTGCCTTTTGTATTATATCACTTTTTCAAGTCTTTACTACTCCATCAAGAATGAACATTTATTAAACATAATTTTAAAAAAAATGGAATTTCACGCTTTTTGTTATATTTTTGTATCCTTCAACCAGTCACTCTTTGTTAAGCAGAGTCGTCCATGGTGCCAGAACAATTATAGGATGAAGGGTTATCGCACTTACTGCGGTTGTATTACATACTAATAAACTCCTCTCTATAAGCATGCACTTTCAATGGCTGAGACGTGGAGACCAGAAAATGCACCTTAAATATTTCTCCTAATATTCAGTAAAGTTCCGTAATCATCATAATTAATAGCACTAAAGACTGCTTTTTAAGTTCAAAAAAGTCGTGCATAAAGAAAAAAAAAAAAGTCTAAAGTTGTATACTTGCCCCTAGTTTACAGCCTGGGGATGCCTCACCTCACCCATTAAAGTCAACTCTGTCCCTTTGAGTCCTTAACATTGTTTATGTCCTAATTAAACCCAATTTTGCCCTGTATTAACATGTAGCTCAACTATTTCCAAAAATATATACATATATATATATATAAATATTAGTCAAGATCCATTTGTTTAACAAAACCATTTTTCAAAGCTATCCTTTTCAGTTCTGTATTTGGTATGTATAGGATCTAGATTCATTCCTTAGGGTTTGATGCGCGATATTACTTTTCCTCGTTTTCATAAGTTGACTTAATTGATGTCATTGCTTATATAAGCATTATGTTACTCATTCCCTCTGAAAAGAATTGAGAGAACTGTAAATTGTATTCATTTTTCATAATCTTTAGTTCATACAGAGTACAAAGATCATATTTATATAAAGCTAACTTTCTCTCTCATTCTAACTAACTAATGGCAGTTACACCAACTTGAGTAGCACCAGCTCGAGTAGCAAGGTTTGTTGTGGTTGTTGTAACTGATTCTGTAGTAGGCTCCTCCATAATACCCTCCCATATCTGCACGTACTCTTTCCCATAACCATTCTTCATACAGTGTTCTCGGCTGGCAATTAACCCTTTCCCAAGCTTCATATTCTACTACAAATAACTATTCGTGGTTTTTTTCTTTCTTTCTTTCTTTCTTTCTTTCCATTTTTGTTTTTCAATCTGCTAATATACGCTCTCCTCTATATTCCGTTCTTTTTAGAAATTAAAAAAGAAAGTTTTTGGTTTAGTATTCAAGTAAGACAAATTCTTGAACACTTCATAAATAGATATACATATCACTTGTGTTATGAGTTGTATTTGTCTATATCGAGCATTTTTTAATCTGTTTATTTATTCACTAACTATAGCTTAATTATTTCGAAAAGAAAATATTAGCCAAGACCTATTTGTCTGACAAAACCATTTTTCAAAATTTACGTTTTCATTCTTTAAGATACGACTTTCCTTTGTTTTTAATAAAGGTAGACTTAATTGATGTCATTGCTTATATAAGCATTATGTTACTTATTCCCTCCCATAACTGCACGTACTCTTTCCAGAACCATTCTTCATGTAGTTCTTGGCTGGTAATTAACTCTTTCTACTTCCCAAGCTTCATATTCTAGTAAACTAACTCTGCATTATTTTATTTCTTTCTTTCGTTCTTTATCATTTTTGTTTTTCACTCGGCTGATATATGCCCTCCTCTATATTCTGTTCTTGCTAAAAAAATGGAAAGTTTTTGGTCCGGTAATCAACTAGGACAGATTCTTGAACATTTCATAAATAGATATACATATCACTAGTTTTATAAATTGTATTTGTCTATATCAGTCATTTGTTAATCTATTTGTCACTTAATTGTATTCTTAAAGGCGATATTTTCAATTCTTCCACGATGAGTGGCCGTGTTAGTGCTGACTTCGGAGAAAGGGAAATTGACAATGCGAGTTTGTCGAAATCTGGCCAGTTAGAGAGCAGGCCATATGTTCACAAGGTGGCAAAGCCTCCTAAGCAGAACTTGTTCAAGGAATTCACTGCTACCCTAAAGGAAACTTTCCTTCCTGATGATCCTTTGCGGCCTTTCAAAGACAAGCCCACTGGGAAAAAAGTTGTCCTTGGTCTTCAAACTATCTTTCCCATACTTGATTGGGGACGAGATTACAGTCTTAGTAAGTTCAAAGGAGATTTCATTGCTGGACTTACTATTGCCAGTCTCTGTATTCCTCAGGTGAACAAATATTGCTTACACTAAATTAACTTAATTGGAATTTAATTTATTTATTTTTATGAACTTGAGAAGTTTATGACATTTTTTTCTTTCATATTCAGGATATTGGTTATGCCAAACTCGCAAACCTGGCACCCCAATATGGATTATGTAAGTTTACTGTATATCTTATCTATAAAAAAAATTGTCGTATGTGTTCTAACTGCATTTTTATTTTTGATGATATGTAGATAGTAGTTTTGTTCCACCTCTCATATATGCTTTCATGGGTAGCTCAAGGGATATTGCCATAGGACCAGTGGCTGTTGTTTCCTTGTTGCTGGGAACTCTTCTACAGGATGAGTTTGATCCCGTTAAGCAAAAACATGAGTATCAGCGCCTTGCTTTCACAGCTACGTTCTTTGCGGGTGTCACTCAATTTACACTAGGTTTTTTTAGGTATTTTTTTCTTTTAATTTCTGCAAATCAAGTAGATATATTTACAACATCTTTTCTGGATTATTAAAGTATTATTAAATTGTTGGCTTTCCTTTTTAGATTGGGTTTCTTGATTGACTTCTTGTCGCATGCTGCCATTGTTGGGTTCATGGGTGGTGCTGCCATTACAATCGCTCTTCAACAGCTAAAGGGTCTTCTTGGTATTAATAAGTTTACAAAGAAGACTGATCTTGTTTCCGTCATGCGTTCAGTTTTTCATTCAGCACATCATGGGGTACTGAGACCTACTTCTATGTCCATGCTGATTACTTAAACTCCAAAAAAATAAAACACCCTCCAAATTTCATACAATATTTGTATCTTCGTAAGTTTGGTCAAAACATTAAGATGTATCCTTTCTTCTTGTGTTTTACAGTGGAACTGGCAGACTATACTTATAGGAGTATCATTCTTGATATTCCTTTTGCTGGCAAAGTACATAGTAAGCTTTCTTCCTTTTGTTCATAATAAGCTTATGTGGGCCCCACACTTTCATGGTTTCCAGGACCCCATTCATAGTGGGAGCTCATGTAGCACCAGGTTACCCTTTTTTATTGACTACCGGTAGGTAAATTTTTCTTCCTTTCTTTTTTAGTGCTCATCTTTTGAACTGTTTTATTACCAGGGCAAACGGAACAAGAAACTCTTTTGGGTGCCTGCCATTGCTCCTTTGATTTCTGTCATCATCTCCACTTTCTGTGTTTACATAACTCATGCTGAGAAACAAGGTGTCAAAATTGTAAGTACTACTCCCTCCGTCCCAAAATGAATGTCTAATTTTTTTAAAAAAAATTCTCTTGATCACGAGTAAATTTGGATTTTTTTTGGACATTCATTTTGGAGAAAGGGAGTAAGCTTTTCTTTCATAATACCCATAATACTTCCTTATGTAATACTTCTAGCTAATGAATTCCGTTACTTTGGCAGGTAAGCCACATCGAAAAAGGAATCAATCCATCATCCCTGAATGAAATTTATTTCACCGGAGACTACCTTGCCAGAGGCTTTAGGATTGGTGTTGTGGCGGGAATGATTGCATTGACGGTATGTTTTGTATCTCACCCATTACCTTAACATTTCCAAAAAAAAAAAAATGTGAAATCTATTTTGGTAGAGCAATTAATGACAATTTTATTTGTCATTTTAGGAAGCGGTAGCTATAGGAAGAACATTTGCTGGAATGAAAGACTATCAGCTTGATGGAAACAAAGAAATGGTAGCACTGGGATCAATGAATATTGTTGGTTCAATGACCTCTTGTTATGTTGCCACAGGTTAGACTCACTTTCTTTCTCTCTTTTTTTTTGGGTAAATTTACATTATTTTTAAAAACATTTTTCGGATGATTTCTTGCAGGATCTTTTTCTCGTTCTGCTGTTAACTTCATGGCTGGTTGTAATACAGCAGTATCTAATATCGTGATGTCTATGGTTGTTTTACTAACTCTATACGTAATTACCCCATTATTTAAGTATACGCCAAATGCCATACTCGCTTCCATCATCATATCAGCCGTGGTGGGGCTCATCGACTTTGATGCAGCCATTCTCATCTGGAAGATCGATAAACTTGATTTTATAGCTTGTATGGGAGCCTTTTTTGGTGTGGTTTTTGTTTCTGTTGAAATTGGCCTCTTAATAGCGGTAAGAATTGCAGCTCAGTTTGATTTATATGTGTGTTTATATGTATCATTTTTTGTTATTTTTTTAATGAATATTTGATCTGATAAAACCAGGTCTCTATATCTTTTGCGAAAATTCTCTTACAAGTAACAAGGCCTCGGACTGCAGTACTTGGGAAGATCCCAAGGACCAGTGTATACAGAAACACACTGCAATACCCTGATGCAACTAAGGTTCCCGGAGTTCTGATTGTCAGAGTTGACTCTGCTATCTATTTCTCCAATTCCAACTATATCAAGGAGAGGTATAATAATTCGCTCTTTTTTCTTCTTCACAGTCATTGGAAATACACTCCGTAGAGTATTTCAAATATAGTGTACGGAGTAGTATATATACTCCCTCCATCCCATTACAAAAAGCACAAATTGGTTTTTGCACAAAAATTAAGTGTATAGTGGAGCAAGTGTTGTATGAAAAGTGAGGTAGGAAGGAGAAAATGGGGTAGGGAATAATAAGTGTATAGATAATTATGACAAGTGGGTCCCATGAATAAACAAGTATTAAAAAATTTCCTTTTTGAGCTTCCCTTTTGTAATAGTACATCAAAATGGGGCTTTAGTGTCTTTTGTAATGGGACGGAGGAGTATATCTTACCCTTCATTGTATTTCATCGTTTTTGCAGGATTTTGAGATGGCTAACTGAGGAGGAAGAAGCATTGAAAGAACATAAACAACCTAGCATCCAATATTTGATAGTCGAAATGTCACGTAAGCCGCATTTTCAACTACTCCCTCCATTTCCTCTGTACTTAAAATGAATGTCCAATTTTTATTTTCAAATTTGCGCTTGAAACAAAAGCAAAGTTGAAATTTTTTGGACATCATTTTGGGAGGGAGGAGGGCGCATATCTTATACTTCCTCCGTCCCTTTTATATTGGTCACATTTTCTTTCTTGTCTGCCCCATTTTTTTGTGACCACTTACAAAACCCAACGCACATTAATGGCTCCCTTTTCCATTACATCCCTACCTGATAAAGAAAATTACAATCTTTCACCTTCACAATAGTAAGTAAAGCAAGGGTATATATGTAAAATGATAAGTTAAAGAAATCATCTAAATACTTTCTTAATCCTAGAGCTTTTGTCTAGTGGCCAAAAAAGTGGGACGGAGGGAGTATTTTCTTTCATTATATATATTTCCATGATTTTTCAGTTAGAAAGATTCAATCTTGATTCAACCGCTTGTTTATTTAACCGATATTTGCAGCTGTTACTGATATAGACACGAGTGGCATTCATGCTTTGGAAGAATTATATAGGAATCTCCAAAAGAGAGATATACAGCTAGTTCTAGCAAATCCAGGGCAAGCTGTGATTGATAAGCTTCATGCTTCGGACTTTGCAAACTTGATCGGAGAAGATAAAATCTTCTTAACGGTAGCAGATGCTGTTCTAACGTGTGCTCCGAAGATGGAGCAAGCGTAACTTTTATCGTTTTCATCGGTTTTCAATTACGAGTACGTGTTTTTGAAGAGCTGCAATCAGAGAGTATAACTGCATTAGTGTGTAAAACAAGTGTGTGAAAAAAGAGAAATTTCAGTTGAAGAAGCTGTTCAAATTGTTGAGTGGCTCAATGGATACATTCTCTATATTGTGAAGTTACTATGGAGGGCAGGGCCTTGCAATTTTCTGTTGTAGTTGTAGGTTTGTTTTCTTGTTTCCTTTCTTTTTTTCTATCTACTTTCTTTAGTAATTTTCTATTGATATACATATTCACACATCCGGCAAACAGTTTACTCCCTCCGTCCCAAAATAAATAACTAAACAAATTTTAAATTTGTTCTTAATTAATCAATAGCAAATTAATTTTTTTTTAGTCATTTGTTTTGAGACAAAGTGGTACTGCCTTCGGCCCCACGATTTTTTTTAGAAGGGGTCAAAATTGTTTTGGGAAAAAAATTACAGTTTCATAAAGAATTTCAGAATAAAAGTGGTCAATATGATAGGATAGTACAAATTTTATCAAACATAAAAGGGAATAATTCCGTGAGTGTCCATCACCCCAAATCTATAGTATAAATTAGATCCCCACTCCACTATGAACAGTTGTATAGTTGTATGAATAGTTTCAATTGTCGAAATTTTCATTTTGCTCTCACTATTTTGTCTCTTTTCCATTTCTTGGCTTAAAAAATATTCTTTAAATTAAAAAAAAAAAAAAAAAAAAAACGTGTCATCGAGGCAGAAAAAAAAAAAAAAAAAAAAATTGCGTGTCCTCGAACACGGGCTTATTCTAGTCATTCTATATAAAAGCTCAAACACAACAATAAGGACCCAAATTTAAATTCCATAGAACCCAAAACCATGCGCCATTCTATTCTAGCGATGATGACGGCATTCTGGTCCCCTCCTCTATCGAGTTACCCATTCCTTCTTCTATGTGGCAATGACTCCGTACATCCCTAATTGAATATACAAATTTTATTTTAAGGAATACAATAAAAATGTATACTTCATTTTCATAAATATATATAAATATTTTTGTTAACCACTTTATAAATATTTAATTTTATTATAATAAAATGAAAAAAAAATGATTAAAAAACGTTTAAAAACCTAATTTGACTCGTGCAAATGTTTTACATATCGACTCTGCTAGTTCCATGGATATTAATTCACTGGATGTACAAATAATCTGTATATGCAATTTATTGTTGGTGATTTCTACAGCATATTTCAATAGATCACCAGGTGACTGGGAGGCTCTACATTGTGAAGTAACAAATGAACCAAGTCTGCTCTACCCATTTCATCACCCCAAACAAAGAAAAAGAAAGGAAAATTACATGCATTCACTGCTGCTCTTAAATCAAAGGCCGAGATTAATTAGGTTTTTGAAGGACGGTCAGGATCGCGGTTTGATGGTTCGGCTCATGGCTCGGTTTGACGGTTCGGCTTGACGGTTCCAAACCGCGGTTAGGGGTGTTAAATCTCAAGCTGAGCTGAACCACATGGTTTGTCAATTTTTCAAACCGAGCTAAACCGCTTATGTCTAAAAACCGAGCCAACCCGCACGATTTGGCTTGGTTCGACTTCAAACCGCGGTTTGAGCCGAACCGCTTCCACCCCTAGACAAAGGGCGTATAAGTGATGAGCTATTAGAAAAAAAAAAAAAAGGCTTGCTACTTGAATTTGAACATTTAGGGTGACTTTGCTGATTTTCTGAAAATGATTTTTCAAAAGTAATTTTAGAAAAATCGATTATTTGTAATAAATATTAAAATTTATAAGTATATTTGGATAATATATCTTCAAAACTAATTATGAAAGATAAATAACAAAAATAACTTTATAATATTTATCTTGATATAATAAATGTATAAAAGAGATAAAGGTTATTATTGTAAAAATAACACAAATGACAACTTCTAAAAATCACTTTTAAGATAAGCTGGGTAATAGCTGCTTCTACCAAAACACAGTGTTTTGCGTTTTAACAGCTTAAAATCATAATCACTATTGTTATTCAAACGCTATTAAAATTAATTTTGAGCTTTTCAAAAGTGATTATAAGCCAAAAAAAAAAAAAAACACTCGCAAACTCACCGACAATGGGAGTATAAGTGATGAGTAATTAGAAAAAAAAAAAAAAAAGGCTTGCTACTAAAAAATTCACATACTTTTTTTTTTTAGTTCAACAAGCAAATGTTATATAAACACACTATCAAGTTTAAAAAGCAAACGTAAAACGTTATATAAACACAAGTGAACCAAAAACAAGGACATATGATGTCTGCGACAGGAACTCAGAAGTCAGAAACAGGAAAAGAAAATACTGTATAAATTAGCAATCTCCATCAAAAAACTAAACTTATTAGATATTGCAAACAGACCACTTTACAACCTTCTTCCACCCTTTCTACGAGTGCTGTCAGTTGGAATTGGAGTCACATCCTCTATACGGCCAATCTTCATCCCTGAACGGGCAAAGGCTCTGAGGGCAGACTGAGCTCCTGGGCCAGGAGTCTTGGTCATGTTGCCTCCGGTAGCACGAAGCTTAATATGGAGAGCATTGTGTTGGATATTATGGTGTTTGAAGTAGGAAAGTATATCGGGAGGAAGGAGATGATTTCACACTTTTTATTGAATTGCCTCAGCATTACATGGATATTTATACTTGAGATAGGATAGTTCTAGAAATATGGTTCATGAGACTTATCCTATACTAGATGATTCAGCTTCTAACATTATTCATTAACTACCACATTCATGTATGGACTTTTGATCTCCTTGTTCGTTGCACATTATCTAACACATTGATGCCCAGTTCCTTGCAACGGGTGGAAACATCTTGGGCAGCAAGCATAGCAGCATAGGGTGACGACTCATCCCTATCGGCTTTCACTTTCATTCCACCTGTGCTGCGGACCATTGTTTCCCTCCCAGACAAATCAGTAACATGGATAAAGGTATCATTGATTGAAGCAAATATGTGGGCAACGCCAAAAACATGCTCGCCTTCACGAGTAGCTGGTCCCAGGGTGACATTCTCCTCCTTGGGCTCTCTAACCTTCCTCTTCGACATGGTTACGGGGCGGCGACGGCTGATGCGGCGGAGAGAAGATGAAACTCTAGAGCTGTGACGGCTGATGCGGCTGAGGGAAGATGAAACTCTAGAGAATACTAAAAAAAAAAAATGACTGTCACATGCTCCTTACTAATACTCTGTCACAAAATGAACTAAAAAATTCACATACAGAACCTAGCCATAATTTTAGATTTGTGACCATTCATTTTTCTGCCAAGAATAATCGGACTATGAATGATAAGATCAATAGTAAATGCAATTTATTATTAAAAATAAATAAATAAATAAAAATGACTGTCACATGCTCCTTAAAATGCATATATACAGTCTAAGATGGCCTAGAAACTATCAACTAATAATGAGAAAATAAAACGAATCTAAAACGCTAACATATTGCCCTGCATCACTGCTTCACCTATGAAATTTAAACAACCTCTAATCCAGACAATTTAAAACGATACCGATCCATTTGAATCCCCCTCAAACATGTATCCTTCAATTTAATGAATGTTTGCATAGTGAGCAAACTGTCAGAACCGGCCTGGTGATGCTGTCCAACCACTCGATCAACGTAAAGTGTCGTCGCAATCTTTTCTAAACCACCATACAGTTTACAGTCCTTAGCTATATGCTCCATATCATACAAAGACTCCCCAAAATACAATTTAACTAGCTCCATAAAGGCGAATATATCATCAGGCAAATCCCTTTGAATTAATACCTTAATTAGGTGGCCGAAATCATAAGGACTATGGAAAGTGATCCAAGTCAGCTTCTTATTAAGATGAATATGTCCCTGAAATGTCCAATAACAATCACCCGTAAGTCTGGACACTTTAAATAAGTGCGCAAACCGGCTCATACTAATGCCCTTTTCTTTGTTTTTTTCAAGATCAAGCCCTTGATCTTTCAACAACCGAATTGAGCTTTCATTATGAGCATCCGTGCTAATGTCAAAATCCCGGAAATTGAACTGCCATATGCAGCAGGAGTTATTGACTTGGGGCAGCTTTCCACTAGCATCGAACAAAGTAAGTCCGAGTTGGATAAGTTTTGTTTGGTTAACGTTAATCTTCATGTAATGGTAGGTATATAGGGCGGCGGATAGACGAGAAAGAGGAGGATAGGGGTGGAGGCGGGGTTGTGGGAGAAGGATACCGGGGAATGCCGTGTCCATTGAAGCATATGGGAATTGATCAACAAATGAGTCGATCAAAAGGAATTGTTCGTCGACATTGTCTTCCCAAACCTCAATTATAGTCACTTTCTTCTGTGAAGCCATGAAAAATAGTGTGATAAGAAACAATGAAAAGTAAGGTTTGGAAGCAGTGATGGAAAACAAGGAGCAGATAACGTTTGATTGATGGTGGCGTTGGCATTGTATTTATGGTAAGACTTTTCAATTAATCCTTTTATGATTAAGATTTGGAATTCAAATTCCTTGAGGATCTCTGGCTCTCTGCTAATCCAACATCATTAAAAAAAAAAAAAAAAAAAGTTAGAAATCCTTACCGCTCAATCATTCGTATGACACTATTGCAACATAGATCCATGATTAGATAAATTCCTTAAAAAAAAAAAAAAAAATCAAGAGCATGAATCAAAATAATATACCGAAACAACTTCTACAAGTAGATGAAACAATATATAGAACATTAGAAAAATAATTAAATTAAATCAAACAATCAATCCAATATGCATAATCCATGAATCCCAAAACTTCACCCCATATCCCCATCCCTGCTATTTTTATACCGTACCCGACTTCCCCAAGATCCCTCCTTTTCTCCTGCGCGAACAATCGACCTCTTCCTAAGCTCAACAATCTGACCTTCCCACTCACCTCTCCCATCATTAAAACGAGCTTTAAAAGCTTTCCCAGAATCACACAAACCAAGTTCATAATCATATTCAGCACGCGTTAAAGGATCTGACAGCGTCTCATAAGCTTGTTTCAGTCGAACAAACTTTTTCGCGCTTTCTATCTTCATGGACGGATCTTGAAAAACGTCGGGGTGAAACTTGAGAGCCATAGTTCTATAAGCTCGTTTTATCTCATCGGACCCCACCTGAGTTGAGCTTAAAGAAAGTATGTTGTAGTAGTTTGTTGCTTCATTTTCATGATCCGTACTAGCCAACTTTGAAGCTCTGCATGAAATTGCAGAAAATTTCGGAGACTTTTTCCAACCGTCGGGGAAGACTTGGAAGGTCGAAGAAGATAAAGAAACGCAGATAACCATATCAAATGCATAAGATGAGTGTGAGGGTGTAGATAGTATCACTTTCAACTTTATATATAGTGGATGAAGGCAGGCATATTGAAATTATGTGTAGAATTGAATAATTTCATTAATTGTGAATGAAACAATAATAAAAATTTAAAATAATATGGTAGGAAAATACAATGTGGATTGAGTATGTGACAGGTCGTTTAAATCGACCATCGCGGGCGGGGTAAACAAGGATGATGTTTATACTAGTGAAAATGGTATTTCGTGCCTGCATGCTTGTCTAGGATTCACGCAAAGAAGTAATTTATGCTATTGAAAGTGGCTTAGTAAAAGCATGGGCGGACCTAGCAAGGGGTGCCACTTACCCTTGGCTTACTTTTTTTTTTTTTTTTTTTTTTTTTTAACTCGACTGCGTTTTACTTTATAAATACAACTATATTATTTTCCTCCCACAAAAAAATATACTTTATTTTAGATATGGAAATTAAATTTTTATTTTGGACATGAGGTGAAGTGTAAATGAATAATTGTTTTGAGTATTTTAAGTGTTTCCCGTTGAATAAAAATAAGTTTAAAATATTTTCATTTTAAAAAAGTATAATTTTTAATGAGATGCCCAAATAGATAAAGAGTACTATAACTTTTAGTGCAAAAGAAGGAAGTGTATGTTTAAATAAAATATTTATATTTATAATATTTTATTTGTGGTTGATTTTAGATGTTGAACAATTATATATGTTGAATCTTTTAATAAGTATAATTATATTATACACGTGTTGAGATCAACTGATATATTATTGTCATTATTAAATCAGATACTTAACTATATTTATGTTTAAAGTTGTACTATTATATATGAAAAAACAACTAAAAAAAATTGGGGCCGCTGCCCCTGAACCCCATTCATCATTTCTTTACTTCAGTTTTTTTCTTGCCCCCTTTTTTTAATTTCTTCGTTAGCCATTGCCTAAAAGAAGAGTATTATTATTATCTTGATCAATGTTACTCTGTTGGGCGTATTCTTTCTTAATTTTATAATTGTCCTATAATTTAAAAAGCATATAAATTCTTATTTTAATCTTGTATTGAAATTGATTGACTTTAGTAATTGAGTTTTTGTGAGAAATACTGGCGATAATCAATAAATAAGGATACTATTGATATTTTGATCATCAAATTATTGTAATAATTGTATATCTGGAAAAAAGATCATAAACAATAACTAATTTTGACCGAAAATAGTACTTCCTATAAACGATAAATAATTTTGACCGAAAATAGTACTTCCTCCGTTTCTAATACAACGTCATTTGCTCATTACATACTCCCTCCGTCCCACCCAACTGTGAACCAAGATTTTGGGCACAATAATTAAGAAATACTTAAGATAATGAAAATGTGTGGTAGGAAATGAAGAGAGAGAATGAGTGGAGTTAATGAGTGGTTGGTTGAATAAATTGTATGATGGAGAATGAGTGAAGTTAATGAGTAGGTGAAGTAGGAAGAATATAAAATATTAAAATCTTTGCCAAAAGGGGTAGTTCACACTCGGCTGGGACGGACCAAAAAGAAAATAAGTATACACTGGGCTGAGACGGAGGGAGTATATATTAACAAATATGTTAAAAAATACTATATTATCCTTAATTACTCGAATATTTAATGTTTATTGAAGTTCATAGCCAAAAAATACTAGAAGTCAAAGTGTGAAATAAAGGGGCAAATCTGGACTATGGTCAGCCGGCTTTAAGCAAACTTCGCATTTCCTGGCGTTGAATACGGTGAAATGACAATCTGTGTGAAACAATTTTTTTCTTTTTTAGCAGTATCTATGATTTAGAAATAGAGGGATTGCCTTTTTTTTTTTTTTTTTTTTAAGTTATACTCCAAAAGAGCAAATTCCTTTTTTTTAAGGATAAAAACAAAATCCTTTCGCAAAAGGATGCCAACAGTTATGAATAAATAATGATGTCAGCCATAATCACTAATAACCATTGAATCACAAATAATACACGACAAAAATGATACAAGTAATTTAGGGTTTAATACTATTATTATGGGCAAATTGGAATCAATCCCATTATTATTGCCGCTAAAATGGAGGGGAACCCGTAATTCCTCAATTAAGCCGTTACTATATTCACATGATTAAAACATGGCATTTATTTTGACAGTCACTGATTCGGTTATATGGTTTTATAGTGCAATGTTTCTTCTTTTATGAATGACAATCACATTAATATCCCGTTTTGAATTGTTAGTGCAATATTATAAATTTGTTCAAATTCTTGACCCCGTGTGTCTAGGCCCCAGACCCCACTTAGGCGCTAGGCCAGCTAGCGAACGCCTAAGCAATTTTTGATACCTTTTTACACAGAATCTCCTAAATCATACTTCTACTAGGACATGAATTGAGTCAATTTTAACTGACTGTAAATCCGGTTTTGCGTTTGTACCAAAAAAAAGGGGCACGAAACATTTAATGAATTCTAAAGAATCATACTCCTACTAAAAAAGAGATGGGGAATCATGTAGAACACTAGTACAATTACTGAGTAATGCATAAAACAAAACTCAGACACGAAATATGAATCGCATCATGACACAGTACTAACTCAACACAAACATAAAATCACACAACTTTAGCACATAAACACGACAAGCTACAGCCTATCACAAAGACGTTTACCACACAAAACTTACTAGTGCAACTACGATGTGGCATTAAAACGCACGCATTCTACTAACCGACAAAGGCAACGCATATAAACCATGCATCACCAAAGCATCGTCCAAAGACTTGAGTCAATTAGATGCAATGAACACAATTTAGCCAAGTACTAAGACATGTGCGTAAAATTAATAATGATAATGATGATAATAACTACTAGTAATAAAATAAAATGGCAATTCTTTCCAGTTCCAAACCAAATTTGGAAGAAGAAAGGGCCCATTAAACAAGGTCATATCTACCAGTCTTGTGTACCACACCAAAAATATATCGGCAATAACAAATCTAGATACTCGATATCCTCAAATATAAAACATAATTAAATACCATACTAAACTACTGGTCCCTCGGCTGGTCAGAAATCTATCACCTCCCAAAAACATGGTCCTCCGGCAACTCTTTCAAAATAAAGAGGTGGTGGATGCAGTAACAAGCAGACCAAAAACAAGTGTAAGAGCAGAGGCAACAAGCATTGATGAACCTGAGGTTCCATGAACCGGTCCCGGAGCTATGCCTGTAGTAGGTGCCAGCACAAATGATCCAGGAGACATTGCTGAGGGGGTGATGGCTGCAACAAAACAAATCATTAGAATGGCAAACTAAATCACCACGGTAATAGATCTTAACAATGTCAGTGTAAAAATGTTTAACAACGCCGGTGTAATAATGTCAGCACGTGAAAAACAATAATCAAGGAAACGGGTTCCTTTCCAAAAAAAGATTTCACCTCCTATGTAACAATCATGAATGTGGTTACAGATTTGCAACCGCATTCATGAATATAACTCCATATACGGCGGAAGAAGAGATCGTAACTCCAAACCTTGCGTCAAGATATAACGCTCCCGAAGATGCGCCAAATCTGCCCGCAAGGTGTTCTTTCGCTATCCCCTACCTCAGACCCGGTTTTGGGCATGTTCAACCAGCCCAATAGTACAAGGCCCAAAATATTTAGGGGCCCCAATTTTTTTAGTTTATTTATATAAAATATTAAACCCAAGATAATTGCAAAAAAGAACTAAGTGCTCCAATGGGTAAGCAACTTGTGTATTATTATTTTTAATATTAAGGCGCTAATATTCACATTAACCACAGGGCCTCAATAAATATTGAGACCAGCTGCCCTATTTCCCCAAATCTAGCACGAGAAATGGAATAATGGAATATTCCTTTCTGATGCAAGTTTCGAAGCATGGTTGGAGATGGTTAGGGAAATTTGGTGTAGAAATTTCACCATTTTAGAGGGGTACTGGAATTTCTACACCAAATCATTGGAGATAGTGTTGGTGGCAGATCTAGAACTTGTCTTGAGTAGGTATGTCTGGGGACTCAATTCCAAGTCTTGTATCTTAAATTGGAATCCTAGGACTGAGTCACACAAATACAAAATGTAAACCGGTATGATAGCATGATATCTTACTAGAAAAAGACTTGAAAATTAACTCTTAAATGACCAATGGGGTATGTTTGAGAACTCAATTCCAAGTGTTGGATCTCAAATTGGGAGAACTTCATGGAACCCAAATTGCTCTTGCATTTCCAATTCCAACCCTTGAAGCTGAGTTGCCATGCATACCCTTTATGTCAAATGACATTCTGAATTTAATACTCCAATAAAAAAGTCCATTCTTTAAACAAAGTACTCCAGGGAATTCAAATGAATATCACCATATGACATGTATCATCCTAGTTTAAACTAATTCCAAAAGGGAGGGGATTAAAAAAAAAAGGGATCTGCACATAAATGAAAGCATTTAAGAAGAAAGAATCTGGGCCAAAGATGAGGGATCTACACATACCAGGAGCAGGAGCGCCACCAAGACTCACTGTTCAAAACAAACAGAGTAAAATCAAATCAATCTTTACCATTTATAACATAATCAAACTCAAATATGGTTATAAAAATAGAAAATCACAAACAATTTATTGAAAAAAAAAAATTCTTTTGGCAAACAAATAAGAAACAGAGGGAGAAAATGAGAGTGAAAGGGGGCTTACGTCCGCAATTGCTGACAGAAGGAGCATGAAGATGGCAAGCGGTGGGAAGAGCCAAAGCCTTTGTGATATTCAAAGAAACACCCAATTGAGCACTGTTCTTGAATGCCTCACACAGACACTCTGCGTTGGTTTTCAACACCGTCTTGAGTGTGGAGCAGCACTGCCCTTCCGGCTGTTTCACCACGCTACCGGCGGTCACGTACGATAAACAGTCTACCATGCTTACGATTACGGTCGAGCAGTCCACCGCCGGTGCCGGCGCCGCGGCACCACCGTGGTGAGCCGATTCAACAACGTTGGTACTAAAAATAATCATCGACAGAACAAGGGTAATCGCTATGGTTGGTGCCGGAGACGACATTTTCAATCGCTAGATTGCGTTGGCGTCCGGTGAGTGTGTGGTGTGTGTGTGAGAGAGAGGGAGAGGTTTTCTTGGGGAGAGACGAGAGCGGAAACCTCTGGGTGTGAGTGTGTGTTTTGAAATGTGAGTTGTACTGGGAGAGTGTGTATTTGAGGAAGAGTGTGGGGTCCGCTTCAAGGGGGTGGAGTGCGCCTAGAGCGCAACGTAGAGCGTCCTGGTGTAAGAATACGTGGTGTACTGACGGATAAGGAAGGTTTCGAGTGTCAGTTTTGCTTTTCTTGTCTCGAGACGGATATTTGAAAAGTTTTTTTTTTGACGGTAAAACTTTTTTTTTTTTTTTACCATTTCGCCGTTGTATTGTACTCTTCCGTCCCATATCAAAAAGTTCATGAAAATATTTCACGAATTTTAAGATATTTTTTAAAAAATGAATAAAAAAATTGAAAGGGATAGAAAATCTACTATACTCCCTCCGTCCCACGTGAATAGACATCAAAAATCTTGGCACAATAACTAAGGAAAATGAATATAATAATGAAAATATGTGGTAGGAAATGAAGAGAGAGAATGAGTGGAGTTGGTTGAATAAATTGTGTGATAGGAAATGAAGAGAGAGAATGAGTGGGTGGGGTAGGATGAATATAAAATAATAAATTCTTTTCCATTTTGGGCAGTGTCTATTCACGTGGGACGTCCCAAAAAGGAAATAAGTGTCTATTCACGTGGGACGGAGGGAGTATATAATAGCAAAAGTTTTTCAAATTCCTAGAAAACAACAAGTGGCACAATATCATTGGTCAATCTTTCTAACATCCACCAATTACAATCATTCATTTGAAATTCAATTAGTAACTTTTAAAATTTAAAGGGGTTGATAAATGCATTTATCAACTATAAATACGAAATTTTTGTCCATTAAAAAAAAAATAAAAACTAATTTTGTTAAAATCATAACTTATTTGTTTTATTTTTTGTAAATTGCATCTTTTTGAGGTAATTTTTTTATAAAAACTCCAAATAATAATAATAATCTACTATATATAATAGCAAAAGTTTTTCAAGCTCCTAGAAAACTCCAAGTGGCACAATATCATTGGCCAATCTTTCTATCATCCCCCAATCACAATCATCCACTTGAAATTCAATTAGTAACTTTTAAAATTTAAAGGGGTTGATAAATGCATTTATCAACTATAAATAAGAAATTTTTTTCCATTCAAAAAAAATAAAAAATTTACAAGATAGTTTTTGTAAAATCATAACTTATTTGTTTTTTTTTTTGTTTTTTTTTTGTAAATTGCATCTTTTTGAGGTAATTTTTGTTAAAAACTCCAAATAATAATATAATAAAAATTGTAATAAAAACAACAAAAATAATAATAGTAATAGTTACTCCCTCCGTCCCGTCCGACTTAGGACATTCACTCCCGACACGAAAATTAAGAAATACTATTATAATATTAAGAGAGAGAATGAGTGGAGGATGTGTTGTGAATGTGAAAAATTAAATAGAAGAGAGAATGAGTGGGATAAATAGTGATGGAATTATTGTTGTGAGTATGACAAGTGGGTCCCATTTAATATAAAAGTAATATAAACTTTCCATTTTAGGCCGTCCTAAGTCGGGTGGGACGCCCAAAATGGCAAAACGTCCTAAGTCGGACGGGACGGAGGGAGTATAGTAGTAGTAATAATAATAACAATAATCTACTATACTCCCTCCGCCCCACGTCAATGTGAACCATTTTTTCGGGCACAATAATTAAGAAATATTATTAAGATAATGAAAATGTGTGGTAGGAAATGAAGAGAGAGAATGAGTGGAGTTAATAGTAGGTTGGTTGAATAAATTGTATGGTGAAAAATGAAGAGAGAGAATGAGTGGGTGGGGTAGGGTGAATATAAAATAATAAATTTATTTTCATTTTGGGCAGTTTGCATTCACGTGGGACGGACCAAAATGGAAATAAGTTTGCATTCACGTGGGACGGAGGGAGTATATAATAGCAAAAGTTTTTCAAGCTCCTAGAAAATAACAAGTGGCACAATATCATTGGTCAATCTTTCTAACATCCACCAATTACAATCATCCATTTGAAATTCAATTAGTAACTTTAAAAATTTAAAGGGGTTGATAAATGCATTTATCAACTATAAATACGAAATTTTTGTCCATTAAAAAAAAATTTAAAACTAATTTTGTTAAAATCATAACTTATTTGTTTTATTTTTTGTAAATTGCATCTTTTTGAGGTAATTTTTTTATAAAAACTCCAAATAATAATAATAATCTACTATATATAATAGCAAAAGTTTTTCAAGCTCCTAGAAAACTCCAAATGGCACAATATCATTGGCCAATCTTTCCATCATCCACCAATCACAATCATCAATTTGAAATTCAATTAGTAACTTTTAAAATTTAAAGGGGTTGATAAATGCATTTATCAACTATAAATACGAAATGTTTGACCATTCAAAAAAATAAAACAATAAAGAAAATGGTTTTGGTAAAATCATAACTTATTTGTTTTTTTTTTTTGTAAATTGCATCTTTTTGAGGTTATTTTTGATAAAAACTCCAAATAATAATAATAAGAATAATAATAAGAATAATAATAATAATAATAATAATAATAATAATAATAATAATAATAATAATAACAAAAATAATAATAGTAATAGTTATAGTAGTAGTAATAATAATAATAATAATAATAATAATAATAATAATAATAATAATAATTATTATTATTATTATTATTATTATAATTATTATTATTATTATTATTATTATTATTATTATAATAATAATAATAGTAATAATAAATACAATAATAACAATAATAACAATAATAGAAAAGTATTATTCTATTCATTCTAAGTGTCATTTGACTTTATGACGTGAAAGTTCACATGACATTATTTAATTGGCTCACTTAAGAAGTGCGCAAAAGTAATTTTAAAACACAAATAGAAACCTTATGCGTATAAAATTCTCAAGAATTTTAAAACAAAATGTCCCCAGCGGAGTCGCCAACTGAAATTACCCGGATCCGAGAGGCAGCGCTGTCGCGCCCCGGCATCTGGCATCTTTCGCGTTGGAGCGGTTTTGTCTCGCCGTTTTGTTTTCGCATTTGTAGAGTCGCCACGCCGTTTTTATTAAGCCCAAAACATTGAAAAAGGGCATCAATTTAAAGATAATTTTAAACTGTTTTTGTGTGATGAGATTTTGAGTTCGGAGGTCAGATGACTCCTCGGGAAGAGAATATTAGAATATTAGAGCTCACCCGAGTCGCCTCGTAAAACGAGTCTTTCGGATACCCCTAATATCCTTTAAATGTTGTGTGTGTGTGTGTGTGCTTTTTAAAAATGCATGCTGTATCGGATGTCTACATTGTATGCTATGTATTGAAATGTATTGAAATAGTAATGGAAGGAAGCCTTACCAATGTTGGTTCGTGTCTGTCTTCCGCTGGGGAATAGTGTTTGAGGTCGGAGTAGCGTTCCGGTACGGATCGGGATTGCTTCGGGAGGGGCCGGTTGTACGCGGACGAGAGTTTCGGCGTGAGTTGATGTTGCGAGGCTGCGTTCGGGCCGGCAGAGGTTCGGCGTGCGTGGGGATCGTCGGGATCACTCGGGCGAGAGGTTCGGCGTGCGTTGGGGTGGCAGGAGTCACTCGGGCAGAGTTTCGGCGTGGTTTGGGATCGCGGTTTGACTCGAAAGAGCCGGACACCGTGGAAAGACCAGTGCAAGGCCTCGGAGTACCACGAGGGGCCTCAGAGTACCTCGAGAGTGCCTCGGGCGGCGCGGGAGCATCTCGGGAGCGCTCGGAGGCTTCGAGCACCACGAGGGGCTCGGAAGGCCTCGGAAGGATCCGAAAGGGGCCGGGAATGCCTCGGAAGGACTTAGAGGGGAAGCCAGAAGGCCTAGGGAGGAAGAGAGAAGTGGGAGGTGTGTGAAAATGAGGAGGGGGAGCCCTCTATTTATAGTGCCAGATTTGGTGCAAAGAGGTCCGTACGGACCTCCCTGGTAATCCAGACTTTTGGTTTTCCTCGATTTAAGGGAATCTGTGATGATGGGGGAATATTTGCAATTATGATGTTCCCTGTGCAATAAGGTCCGTACGGACCAAGTTGACATGCAAAGAGGTCCGTACGGACCAACTCTGCAGGGGGGTAATCATTTTCCCCGGGATTTGAGGGAATATTGTGGACTTTAAGAGGATTCAGTAATTATTAAAGCAAAGAGGTCCGTACGGACCATTATTGCTTTTCCAATTTTCTGAAAATTCCCAAAAGGTCCTTTTGTCCCTTTTTATCCCAGAAAGGCTCCTCCCTTGGTTTGGCTGGGGGTTTTGAGTGCCAGGGGTCATCGAGACTGCGTTGATGAGTCTGCGGTGTTTCCCGTGTGTTTGAAAGGGGGTGATCCAGATTGGGGTACTTACAGTACGCACTAGTTATTTCCTCAAGAAAACTACGTGCCTACTTTTCTGCGCATCCTATCACTGTATACACCAATGAACCCTTGAAGAAGATCCTGCACAAGTTGGACGGCTTCGGACGTCTCCTGAATTGGTCTATCGCTCTTACTGAGTTTGATATCACTTACCAACCAAGGAAGACCCTCCTGGCACAGCCTTTGGTTGACTTCATGGTTGAGACCGCCTTCATGGGTGAACACGTCCCCCCTTCCCATAAGCAAAACGCAACGGAAGAAGAAGAGTCTTCCATCGAACTCCCATCCAACTGTTGGATCTTGTACACGGATGGATCAGCTTCAAAGGAAAGAAGCGGAGCTGGAGTTGTACAAGAAAGTCCGAAAGGAGAATATACCATGCAAGATATCATTCGATTCAAGTTCCCTGCCTCCAACAATCAAGCTGAATATGAAGCTCTAATATTTGGTATCGAGTTGGCTTCCTTCTACGGAGCAACTAAGGTGGTGGCATTCTGTGACTCCCAAATTGTGGTCAAACAAGTGAACGGAGAGTATAACACCCAAGATCCCACCCTTAACAAATATAGAGACCTTGTCCTAGACATGACAAAGAAGATGGAATTTTTTGAAATCAAACAAATAGGCAGGTGTAGACACCCCATTCTGAACCCATCGGATCATATTTATACCACTCTAAGTCTCGCTTTGAGTCAAGAAGTGGAAATCCACCATTTCGTCATGTTTCGTTAAGTTTTGACTAACCACCGTTAGTTTGAGACTAAACTGCATACGAGATAGCGAGGGAAGGACAGAATTGTCCACAGGAGCAATATCTCGCGCGCAATGGCGTGTCTCGCGTGAGATATTGTCCTTCTGCAGCATGCAGATGACAGTTTCCTCGTCGATTTCAATCTCTTTTCGGGATAAAACTTCATCCATCCGGCCAATCAATAGAGTTTGGAGTCTGGAACCTTCTTGAAGTGTTTGATCTCATCTTCAACACCTCTCCAACACCTATAAATACTTGGTGACTTCCAAGGTTCAAAAGGTCCACAATTCCACAATTCACACACATTTTACTGGTTTCTCTCCTTGAAAGATTCCTGTAAAATCACCCTATAATCACCTCAAAGTTTGTTTGTCAATCTTGTTGATAAACAAACATCAAGACCCGATTTAAGGACTGGGGCGAAGCTCTGTCCGTATCAAGATTCGATTCTAAACTTGAGTCGAAACTCTGCCCAAATCACCTCACGCAAGGTAACCCCTAAATCCCTTTCTAATTGATTGTTAGAGTGGTATAAATCCATAGAATCTAGGGTCGGCCTAGAGCCTCTCCAAATCATGGGGACGGTCTCGAAGCAATCGATCCTACATTCCGTTTAACCCCGTTAAATGGATCTTTATTTACTTTTATTTGAAATCTTCTTCTCTTTTGAAAACCTTTCTTTTATTTAGTAAGACCGATCCCCGAATTGGGTGAAATAGGTGCTCCTTGACCTTCCCATTCCATAACCTAAGCCCCGAACCCAAATCTCTTTCAAAAAAATGATTTTTCTATGTTTTCCTAACGAATAATATAGGTGGCGACTCAAAAATTCTTCACAACGCTCACAGTGGCGACACTGCTGGGGACTTAAAATTAAGAGGCTTAAACTTGCGTCAAAATTAAAAGAGAGATTTTCAAAAAAAAATCGTTTCTTCTGTTCCCAGATCAGGCATATCTCGCACGAGATATCCCATCTCGCGCGAGATATCGCCTCGGCAATCTGGTTGTTTTCTGGTTTTTCTCTGTTCGTCACAAGGTCCGAGGCCAAAGTCGAACACGCAAGGGGGATCCCAGAATTCATTATCTGCAGAGTTCCCGCATCTTAAGGCCTCCCTTAATATGTAGAACTCGAATCCGTATTTTGATTAAATAATTGATTGTTATTTATAAATTGCGTGTGATTGGGTTTTATTTTATTAAAGTCCGGTCCATTGGGGATTCGGGAGTTGTAACTTAATTTATTCATCTCTCTCTCTCTCTCATTATGTGGAACTACGACGGCCTGAATCTCCCTAAATTGGGAGAAACGTAGGCAACCACTTGGTGCGGCCACTATTTGTTTTCTTTTTATTTTTAAAAAAATCTCTTTTTTATCTATCACCTAGATTGACTATCACACACGCGTACTCATGATATATCTGTCATTGCACTGCATACCCTCTATAAATCCGGGACCCACACTAAGGACGGATGACGGTAACCACCTAGTCGCCGGTTTTTCTGAAGTTGAATCATCCCACTCCGCGTATTCAATCCACCTAGATTGTCATATCGCGGGGAGCCTAGCCTTCCAGCCCTGCATCGCCACATTTTCATGTAGATTGTCTTTTTAGGATCACTCCGTGACCGGTCGGTTTTGACTCGGTGATCTTTTCTTGTTTTTGACCAAAACAAAGCCATGTAAAATTGACAATAAAGAAGGACTCGGAAAAGTCCCCTCGGAAAAAGTCCCTTCGGAATGACCCTTTCGGATGTCCCTTTGAAAAAATAATAATCCTTCAAAAAAAAAATGATCTTACATGGCTTTCTTTTACAAAAATCGGATTGATTGCTTAGTCGTTAGGTTCTAATAAAGGCCTTAGAAACCCCTCAAAACGGATTTTCCGTTCCGACCAAAAATTAGGTCTAATAAAAATCGACTTTTCGTGTGATTATCTCGCGCGTGACTACATATCTCGCGCGGGATAATGTCTCTGTTTGCTGAAACTGAGCCTGAGCCGTTTAAGCCTGCTTCCGACTTGTTGGGGCTAGATTTGATCCTGATATCGTCTCTGCATCTCTTCTGCCAGTTTTCCGAAGCTACTCAACTTCAAGACTCCCAACACAATGTCTACTGAAAAGCATGTCATCACCAAGAAGGACCTTGAGCAACACACTCTGCAAGATTTGACCAAGGCCCTTGTCGCTGAGATGGAACATGTGGGAGGTTGGAGAGAAGCCTTTGATTTGCCTACCACTCGCATTGCTAGGGATTTCCGCAAAATGGAAAGTGACTCCGACCGCGGGTGATCATCTGTGCAAGAAGAGCTAAGTGACATCAAGGCTCAACTTGCCAAAGCCCCTGAAGCAGGTGAGGACAACGATGCATGGCACAACTTGGAAGAATCCATCCAAGCCGACAAGACCAAGCTGCTGATTGAAGAACTTGAAGAGGTCAAAAGCGAACTTGAGGCTATGACCCAAAAGTGTACCACTCTCGAAGCCCACATTGAAGATGACATTGATGAAAGAGTCAAGTATTGCCTCAATACTCTCTACAGTGACCTCAAGGAGCAAATGGAAGCAGAATATCAGTCTCGTCACAACGTCTTTGTGCAACACTATGAGAACCATATTCGAGACCTCCACAATCAAATGGCCAAGCGGAGGAAGGGGAGGATTTTATCCGACATCGGAAATATCACTCTCGGTCATCTCTTCAGAAGTCTTCACAAGGATGGAAAGTTGAAACCAATGGAAGGATACATACCTAAGAGGGAAGGTCGAGCTCCACACCTCTACTGCTATTACCATCAGTGCCATGACCACCATACCGACGACTGTTTCAACCTGAAGAATGCAGTCCAAGACTTAATTGACAACGACGCCATCAGAATTTTCCCAAGTGGTGGAATAGTTTGGATGAATTCAAGCAAATGAGGAATCTCTTTTCTTTTTTCAGTTATTTACTTGTTGCAAAAAGAAACAGTTAGTAGTCTAGTTTAGTTTGGATACTACTTGCCTAAAATTCTCATTTGTGGGCAAGAGTATCAAGTTTGATTTTCAATAATAGTTAGTCAATATTTCCCTTTTCAATTCTGATTACTTATTTGAGATCGAGAAAGAAAGCGCCGTGAATGTCATAGAAACTTGCCACGAAAACGATTACTCCAAGGCACTTTGGTTTTCTGGAAATCTTCATGTTTGGAGAATGATGCAAGCAAAAGGATACTTCCCTGGCTTGGGGCTTGGAAAATACTTGCAAGGGATAACAAAACCACCACCGGTTCCCCCACCTCACACAAAGCATGGCCTAGGATACATCATTTCCATCCACGATGGGGATGACGAAGAATAGTGGGACTTCACTCAAATCAAGTGGGAAGGAACCGCATACAAAGGCTACAATGACCCAAATGCCAAGAATTACAACCTCGAGCCATATCGAAAGACACTCAATGGCTACTTCGTCCGGGAAGGGGAAAGCATTCCCTACTTTATCTTTTCAGAACCATGGACTGATGATAAAGGAAAGCGCCAACTGGGCTTTGAAATCTTCAGCGACTGCAATGCTTCACCAGATGAAACTGAACCCGTCCCGCTAATCCCTAAATATTTGTGGGGCACGAAGGCAGAATTGACAAGCAAATGGGACTTTGTGTTGGGAGAAGACATGCTGCGACAGTTTGAAGACCTGTGCCGGTTAGAAGACAGCCAGATCCATGCAATCTCCAAGGGGGACGCTCCAACCATTGATTATACAAGGCTAATACAGAAATGTGATGAGCCAATTTTAAACTGGCACGTCACCGGAGGACCAGTTGTTGATAAAGACTTCATGATCAAAGAGCTTGGATGTACTCCCCACCCCCGCAGGAAGATAGGCCTAGACGTGGCCGGTTGGGCCAACCGCCGGTTAGCCGGTTTATAACCGCCGGTTTTCAACCCCCAAATCACCAACCGGAACCGAACCGCCTAACCGGCTAAACCGGTTACGGTTTAGGCGGTTTACGGTTTTCACGGTTATCCGGTTAACCTCCGATTTGACGGTTTGGATATGCTCGGTCGAGTCCTTGTTGTTGCTTCTACTGAGCAACCCTTTTAGGGTTTAGGGTTTTGAGGGTTGCTTCTACGAGTCTTTGGTGTCGCTACGAGCAACCCTTTTAGGGTTAGGGGTTGAGGGTTGCTCGGCCGAAGTCTTTGGTGTTGCTCTACGAGAGCATATCATTTTTCGCTAATTTTTTAACGGTTTTTGAAAAAGTTAACTTTTAATTTTTTTCAATTTTTTTTTGGATAAATAAGACTATTTTAGACTTAAGTTTACTACATACATTTTTTCAAAAAGGTTTATAAAAAGAGTTATGAATTTTTAAAGAAATAAAATTTAACGGTTTTTTGAAAAAAAGTTAACTTTTAATTTTTTTCAATTTTTTTGGATAAATAAGACTGCTTTAGACTTAAGTTTACTACATACATTTTTTGAAAAAAGGTTTATAAAAAAGTTATGAATTTTGAAAGAAATAAAACTTAACTTTTTTAAAAGAAACGAAAGTATATAAAAGAAAAAGCGACGGTACCCTTTAAATTTTATTAATTAAAATACAATTACAACGAGGGTATTGGTAGGAGTGGTGGTGGTAGCCGGTAGTAGTGGACCTAGTGGTGATAGGAGTGGTGAGTAGGTGGCCGTAGGAGTGGTAGTAGTAGTGGTAGTAGCGGTAGTGGTAGTGGTGGTAGCAGTAGTAGTGGTAGTAGCGGTAGTGGTAGTGGTGGTAGTAGTAGTAGTGGTAATAGTAGTTGTGGTTGTGGTGAATGGTGATGGTGGTGATGTAGACCGGTAGTAGTGGTAGTGGTAGGTAGCGGTAGTAGTGGTGGTGGTAGTAGCAAAGCAGTGGTAGTAGTAGTGGTGTTGGTGGTGATGGTGGTGGTGTAGACTAGTAGTAGTGGTATTGGTAGGAGTGGTAGAGGTAGGAGTGGTAGTGGTAGCGATAGTAGTGGTGGTGGTAGTAGTAGTAGTGGTAGTAGTAGTGGTGGTGGACTGGTGGTGGTGATGGTGATGGTGGTGGTGAGGTAGTAGTGGTATTGGTAGTGGTATTGGAGAGGGTGGTAGTAGCGATAGTAGTAGTGGTGATAGTAGTAGTAGTGGTAGTAGTAGTGGTGGTGGTGGTGGTAGTAGTGATGGTGGTAGTAGTGGTGGTGGTAGTGGTGGTGGTGGTGATGGTGGTGGTGTAGACTAGTAGGAGTGGTAGTACTAGTAGTAGTGGTAGTAGTGGTGGTGGTGGTGGTGGGGGTGGTGGTGCACGGTAGTAGTGGTGGTGGTGGTGGTGGTGGTGAACATAATGGCTACAAAATGGCTAGTTTGGAATGAGTTACGCGTGCTCGCTTCTACTGAGCAACTCATATGACTCGACCGAGCATGACCGTTATTGGAAGTTAACACTACTGGAAGGTTATGCTCGGCCGAGCAACTCATATGACTCGGCCGAGCAAGCCAAAAACCGGCGGTTAACCGGCGGTTGGCCGGTTTTTCAAAATTACAAACCTTAACCGAACCGGCCAATTACCGATTTCGGTTAGCCGGTTCCGGTTAACCGCCGTTGACCGGTTTTGACCGGTTTTGGCCGGTTTTCAACCTCCCGGTTGGCCGGTTCGGTTTATAAAATGGACACGTCTAGATAGGCCCTGTAACTTTCACATTAGAATCAGGCTCCACCTCTGATGAACTCACTCAAGAGGAAATCGAGGCGGTGGCCGAACATGTATTCCCTTACTTCCTTAATGAAAACTTTGATCTTTTCGAGTACCCTGAGATTGCTAACATCGTGAATGATGAATTAACTAATAATAATCAATATAACAAACACGTTAATAATGAATCATACGATGAGATAGATCAAGAAAACGAACAAAACTTAAAAGAATTAGCTAAGCAAGTAGGTCGTTGTGGAAAGAATGGCCCTGTTGACGATGAGAAAATGCAAACGGT
This sequence comes from Adenophora triphylla var. japonica, assembly GCA_022495995.1. Lineage (NCBI taxonomy): Eukaryota > Viridiplantae > Streptophyta > Magnoliopsida > Asterales > Campanulaceae > Adenophora > Adenophora triphylla. The sequence goes on along the minus strand of JAFEMH010000149.1, from coordinate 620,366 downwards.
TAATCTTGGGACAACAGAAGACCCCAGAGAAACAAAGATTGGCAGCTTCTTCAAGGGGAAGACAGAGAGACCTTGACGTAGCTCCTCAGAGAATATGTCGACGTCTTTGTTTGGTCCTACAAAGATATGCCTGGGTTGAATCAGTCAATTGTAGAGCACAAGATACCGCTGCTACCCAACGCCAAGCCAGTCAAACAGAAACTACGCAGAATCAAGCCGGAATGGTCAATGCAAGTAAAATAGGAAATCATGAAACTCTTGAACGTAGGGTTTATCAAAGTGATCGAATATCCGGAATGGCTAGCAAACACGGTGCAAGTAGCCAAGTCGAATGGGAAGATACGATACGTGTCCGATTTCGAGAGACTTGAACAAGGCATCCCCTAAAGATGACTTCCCGCTACCAAACATAGATATGTTGGTCGACGCCACAGCCGCATACGAAGTTAGCTCATTCGTCGACGGCTTCACAGGGTATAACCAAATCCTCATGGCAGAGGAGGATCATCACAAAACAGCATTCACCACACCTTGGGGGACGTTCTGTTACACGGTTATGCTGTTTGGTCTCAAGAACGCTGGGGCTACTTACCAAAGGGCAGTCACTATACTATTCCATGACATGATCCACAAAGAAATAGAGGTATACGTGGATGACATGATTGTACACTCAAAGGGGACAGATGGCCAGTACTTCAGAGATCTCAGAAAATTCTTCAATCGACTGAGACAGCACAAGATGAGACTCAATCCCGCCAAATGCTCATTCGAAGTGGTCAAAGGGAAGGTCTTAGGGTACATGGTCACCTAGCGTGGCATAGAAGCAGACCCCGCCAAAATAAAAGCCATCATAGACATGCCTCCACCCAGAACACAGAAAGAAGTAAAGGAATTCATGGGCAGACTCCAATATATCAGTCGATTCATCAATCAACTGACTACAATGTGTGATCCTATCTTCAAGCTACTTAAGAAAAACGCACCTAAAGAGTGGACCGAAGAATGTCAAGAAGCATTCGAGGAAGTTAAGCATTACTTAACTTCCCCACCCATCCTAGTTCCACCACACAAGGAAAAGCCCTTAAAGCTATACCTCACGACATCGACAATGCGCTGTGGGCTATGCTCGCTCAAGAACAGCCTGCCTCACACACAGAGAATGCCATCTACTTTGTCAGCCGCAGATTCCAAGGTAGCGAAATCAACTACTCTCCACTCGACAAGTCCTGCACTGCTCTTGTTTGGGTTTCACAAAGGCTAAAGCACTATATGGAAGTCTTCCTGGTTCGTCTCATTGCAAGAATGGATCCGTTGAAATACATCCTAGACAAATCAAATTTGTCTTCGAGATTGGCCAAATGGTACTTCATGCATATCACTTACGTCACTCAGAAATCCGTCAGGGGGAGTGTATTCGCAGATCAGTTGGCCGAATTTCCTTGTGACGAAGTGAAGGGGGAAGACCCGCGATTCCCTGATGAGGACATCATGAGTATAGAAGAAGAAAATAAGTGGCAATTATTTTTCAATGGCGCGGCCAACAAGAGAGGGTTCGACATCGGAATGTTGTTAGTAGACCCTGACGACATCTATACTCCACTGGCAATACGTCTTACCTTTGACGCCACCAACAACACCGCAGAATATGAAGCTTGCATAGCAGGGCTTGAGGCATCCCTAGAACGCAATGTGACTGAACTCGAGGTATTTGGGGACTCTCAGTTAATCATCAATCAGACACTGAAGAAGTGGAGGATCCAAGATCCAACCCTTCAAAGATACACTGCCCACCTCCAGGAGCTGGCGCAACAATTTTAGGATGTCTCATTCCACTATCTTCTTAGAGATAAAAATCGGTTTGCAGACGCATTAGCTACACTCGCCTCCTTAGTTGAAATTCCTAAAGGAAAGGCAGCCAAACCCTTCAAAATAACACGACGTTCAACTCCTGCATACTGTGCCGTTATAGATCTCCATGACTGCAAAGACAAATGGTTATCTGAATGTGCCATTGTTGAGAACTCCGAAGAGAAACCATGGTACCATGATATTTGGCATTTCATCCTAGATGGAACCATCCCACCTGAGGCAGATCAGAAGACTCAGATCGCCCTTAAGAGGCTAGCAGCTAGTTATGTCATCGTCGCTGGCCGTCTATTCAAGAAGCATTCCCAAGGAAACCTCCTTTGTGCCACCGAGGAAGAGGCCCGAGAAATAATGGACCATGTTCATCAAGGCATATGTGGAACCCACATGAGCGGAAACATGCTCGCCAAAAAGATCATCAGACAAGGGTACTTTTGGCTAACCATGGAAGCTGACTGCACCAAAATGGTCAAGAAATGCCATAAGTGTCAGATACACGCCAACCTTCAGCACGCACCGCCTTCCCTGCTGTACCCTATGACTTCTCCTTGGCCGTTCTCGACATGGGGGATAAACGTGATTGGAAAGGTCACACCCGTAGGAGCCAATGGGCACTGCTTCATCCTAGTAGCCATCGACTATTTCACTAAATGGGTCGAGGCCGCCTCCTACAAAGTTTTGAATGCCAGAAAGGTTGCAGAATTCATCAAGCACAACATCATCTGCCGATATGGGGTCCCGCAAGAGATGATATCCGATAATGGGTCGCACTTCGAGAAGGAAACCGATCGCCTCCTAACCGAGTACAAAATCACAAGGCACAAGTTATCTCCTTACAGGCCTCAAACGAATGGAGCAGTTGAAGCCGCAAACAAGACAATCGAAACCATCATCAGAAAAATGGCAGTCAATGGGAAAGACTGGCCCGACAAGTTACCTTTCGTACTGTGGGAATACCGCACTTCAGTCCGAACAGCTACAGGAGAGACTCCCTACGCCCTCACATTCGGAATGGAGGTTGTCTTGTCAATAGAATTGGAAATACCATCACTTAGGGTTCTCCTAGAAAACCAAGTGAACGAGGTCAACTGGTTAGAAAGCAGATACGAAGAGTTGGCCCTGCCAGACGAAAGGAGACTGAAAGCAGCCGAGCACACCCAAGCTTACCAAAGAAGAATGGCAAGAGCTTTCAACAAAAAAGGTCAAGACAAGGAACATCAGAGTAGGCGACCTGGTTCTCCGTGAGCATCGTCCTGGACCTTTCAATCCGCTAGGCAAGTGGGGAACAAGATGGATAGGACCCTACATTGTGAAGAAAATATTCTCTGGGGGAGCCCTTCAGCTGGTGGACTTAGACGGAGATCAATTACCGAAGCCGGTCAACATGGACAAGCTCAAGAAATACTTCGCGTGACTTGGCCTCTTAAAAGAAAAAAAAAATCGCTCGCTAGGTTGAAAATCTCGAAGGGGACGGCCTAGGCAAAAATTAGAGCTTGCACGAGAAAAGAAGCCCGCTAGGTTGAAAACTCGAAAGGGCAGTCCAGGCAAAAGAAAGGGTGTGCATAAAAAAAAAAAAAAAAAAAAAAAAAAAAGGGCCTTGTCTCGCGGGAGATTACCCTTCGGCCTGAAATCGTATTTTGTCCTTTTTCTCTCAAAAATGAACTACGTTAGACCTGAGCTTCTTATTTAATTGCTTTGAAAGAGGAACGTAGGCAGCCTCCGGGTTCGGTCTAATCAAATAAATAAATCTACTTTTGTCCTTTATTAATCGAATGTATTTTATTAATGACAAAAGGGAAATCCTAACCACAACGACTAATTTACTAAGCTAACAACCTTGAAAAAAATACTAATAAAATAAAAACTATTGATCTATCAAAACAATCTCTTGGTACTCCTTAAGATCTAGCCTTTCATTAACTTGGTAGGCCGGCGGACATGATCTCCACCGTCTTCACAATCCTTCTTGCGCTTCGGACCCTTCGGAGCAGAGCATCCCTCGAGACGATTAAAGACAGACTCCGAAAGCCTCTTGAAGATATTGGGCCTATCCAAAGCTTGCGTCTTTCCAGGCATCCCTTTGCCTCGCCTCTCATACCAATCCCCGTCAAGAAAATCCTGGGTTGGATCGGTCCGTACATTAGCAGGATCAGACTGAGCATCGTTCCTTCGCAAAATACTGCTAGCTACAAAAGAATCCCCTAACAGTGGAAGGCGCAGATCATCAATCTTCTCCACACTAGGGTGGCCAATATGAAGAAACCAATTCAAATACCTATCGGATAAGAAGATGCTTGCATTAAAAGTCCGGAGGTTCGACCAGCGGTCCCGACTAGTTCCTTCGCCCCATGCTTGAGCTAGCACATGCGCAAACTCTACACCAATATAAGATACATCACGAGAGGCCCCTTCAAAAAGATAAGTGTCCTGCGGCTGACCAAACTGACGGAGCACCCGTTTGGGAAAATAAAAGGAGGAATCTCGCAAATTCGGAAGAACAACCCTGTCAAAACCCTTGGTATTGGCAACATACTTGTTCAGTCTCCAATAAGGTGGGCACCAAAGAATATCAGCAGTTACCATCTTCGCAATCAACTCAGCCCATTCATCCGTCGAGAGATCCTTGATCAACGACTTTCGCGTATGATATGTGAAAGGGGAATATTTCAACGGGGGACCTACCAACTTGAGATGCTCCCTAAGCCAAATAGTCAACAAAAGAGGACTCCCTTGAGTCATAGCACCGGTCTTATGCAGCTCATCAAGACCATGCAGGGTTTCACCCAAGATTAGCGGAATAATGTTCCTAGAACGTTTTCTAGCCTGCAGAACAATTTCCACCAATTGGGAGTCAACCAAGCCATCCCTACATGTGAACAAAACATCTCTGAAAAGAGAAAGGGCCAAAAAGTTCCGTTTGTAGACATGAAGGGGGATCCCAACCAAGCCAAGAAGAACAATCCACCCACCTACGGTGAACCAACTCATAGCAAGTATCAAGGGGGATCCCTAGCAATTCATTCAAGGCCTCCGAATGATTCCTATTGTATTTAGGAACAACAATCTCACCAGTCAAAGACATATCCAAGATAATGGCAAATTCCTCCACAGTAGGCACCATCTCATTCAAAGAAAAATTGAAAAGATGGACAGAGGGATCCCAAAATCTAGCAGCACCCTGCAACAGATTCCAATTCGGTTGGAGGTTCTTCAAGGTAAAAAGGATTCTGAATCCGAATTCTGCTATAAACCTATTGCGAGATCGGTTGCGGAACGACCTCACAAAACCTCTTGATGCTTGCTTGAAAGATTCAACTACATCAGACGATAAAGAAAAATCATCAACAATCATGGATATTGGGGGAATCTCCTTGGAAGCCATGGATCACAGGGTTGAAAAAGAAGACAAGAGTTTCACCCTAACAGAATATTTCTAGAGTTTGAAAGGCTAGGGTGAGTTATCTGGCCGGACTACAGGGGGTTTATATAGGGAAAACTGACAAAATCCCGTTCGAAGAAGGAAAAGGATTCTGCCTGGGTAGCGTGTCTCGTGCGAGACACCTTGTCCCGTGCGAGATATCACCTCAGCAAAACAGCAACAGCTCTGCACAAACAGAAATCTAGCCCCGACTTGACGAAGCAAGTCTCGAAAAACCTGCGCGTACAGTTCATAACATGCAGTGCAACACCAAAATCAAGCTAAAAATTGTGGCCTAGACGGCCATTCCATTTCCAAACCACGGAAAGTCGAGAAAGTTAAAAAATTAACTAGTTAAACCTAGGATTAGGACTTAAAAAAACATGTTTTTGTGCTACCTACTTGTTTCTAACAGGTACCAAAGAAAAGGAAAAAATTGTCTGGGCTCACACGACCAATATTTACAAGATTATCAGAATAGAGAGAAAAGGAGGGGGTCAAGCCATCAGATCACCCGAGCCGCCGGCATCTCCGCCATCACCACCATGGTGGCTACCATCCCTCCTCGACCTCTTGGCTCCACAAGTCGGAGTCACCGCAGAGGCCACCGTCGAAGCCGCCAAAGAAGCCTTCTAGAACAGCCTCTCAGACAAATCCGACACCAGGGCCATCAGTCCCGCCATCTTGGTCGCTCCACGGTTGTAATCGGCTGCGGACATAGTGACCTGACAACAAAGGAAAAGAAATGCTCAGATGAAGTCGGACATATACACTTATATGGACGAATACGGGAAATAATATAAACAGAAACATATCGAGGAGACATCCGGCGGGAGGCGGTAACCCTCGAATATGGTCCAGTGTCGGGATATGGCCCATCATCGCATACTCCCCATCATATGTACGTGTAGCTCGAGGACCGAAATCTGGCGCACGAAGGCAGAGAACCAAGACTGGGAAGAAGTACTAGGGCCGATGAACTGAGGCGAAGCGAGAGGCGGAGCCACGAGCAAGCAATCGCCTAGCACCCACCAGAAGGGGACCTATCAGCCGAGGCAAGAACTCCTCATAGGAGGCTCCTTGGATAACACGAGTCGTAGCCGCACAACCCGCCATGAGACCGGCATAATCATCATCTGGAATGAAGTGGGAGGGGTACATCGCCCTCGACGGATCCGCTGGCACCCTATATGATAGTCTACCCCGGCCATGCTGTGGGAAGACTCGCTTGCCCAGATACATAGTATCCCCCTCCAGAGATACCAGCATCCTGTGCATAGCGGTGGCATCCCAAGCACGGTGGACCTCCCGCTCCAACAGGGTCCATGGATAAAGGCCCAGCCGCTCATACTCAAAAGTGTCCAGCATGGCCCGCGCCTCTGCCACCATCAGGGTCCACTCCTGATCCTCATCCTCATCAACACTCCGATTGGGGTGGCTCCACCTCCTGATATCCGGGAACAAAGGGGTCCGGCTCTCCAACTCAAACTTGTACAATCCAAGGACAGTATAGCCCCATATCTGCACAAGAAAACAAGAGCAAATTCAGCATGGAATACAGACAAAGGCTACAGATAAAGGACCGAAACAAAATCAAGAGCATACCTCCCAAGCATAAGAATACCCCGACAGGGTATCCTTGGTATGCCTACACGCCTCGTCCATGGCGTGATAGCAGAAGGCCAGCCCCGCTGAGCCCCAATCATATGTACTCATCTCATCCAAATTCACCAACAAGCCCAAAAGAGAAAGACGAGTCGTAGAAGAGTGTTTCGCAAAGATGGTCTCAGAAAGAATATACCAAAGGGCACCCCGCACCAACCGATCAGTATTCACATTCGGCTTAAGAGCATAATCCTCAATCTGACGTCGAATGGGTGTTAGCTTAGCAGCAAACCCCTTAACCTTATTAGGGGAGAAACCGATCAACTGCCTCCACACGGTGGGGCTCGCAGGCTTATAACCCGCAGTCTTCGGAAGGGGCTCGCCGGTAAACTCTAGCCCCGTGATAGCAAGGAAGTCCGTCGGAGTCATGGTTGCTTCCCCAAACGCAGATGAACGGTGTGGGTAGTATCCCACCACCTCTCCCTGATCGCCTGAAGGACTTGGGGAGTCCGTCTCATCCCCTGAAGGTTATCAACAAAAGTCAGAAGCCCCGTTTGGGCCACCCTATCTCAAACACCATCAAGATCCTTGATCTTGTCCCACACAGCTCTAGCCAGTTTTGGGCTCCCACGGCAATTCTTCGTCGGCCTATACGACTGCAAAACAGAGGAAAAGCAAAAAGGGCAATATTAGAAATCATTCCATGGCAAAAACTCAATGAAATAAAAGAAAATTTTCATTGAGGCATTTCATCGAACACTTGGCGTGCGTACAAGAAAAGCTTGTCCAAGGATGCCATTGATGACCCGAATCAACCCCTCCTACAATCCATGATATGTAGGAGACTCATATGCACTCAACGCAACAACAATCATTCAACAAATCCAACAAAAACAGAGCATGCAAGAAAGAACCTAGTTCTAGACAAAAACAAGAAAAAAAAATGGCCATTGATGGAATTTGAATTCAAGAAAAAGTGGGTTCAAACTCAATGCAATATGAGAAACAAGAATTGAGAGAGAAGCTCTTACCAAACCTTCCCGAACGGCGGTGGAGATATGCGCATCCCTATCGAATGTAAGGTCGTCGCGGGGATAATCCTTCCCAAGCAAGTAACTCCCCAAAATCGGATTCTTCCGCTCTTGAGCCATCGATTGTGGAGAGAGGAAGGATTGAGAGATGTTTAGAGGGAGGAATCAACGAGCAATCCACGAAAATTTGCAGAGAAAATGACCTTGGCTCGAGCTAGGGAGGGAATTTGAAAAGAGATATTTCAAATTAAAACAACAGCTGCTGTTTTATATTGCCTCGACAGTGGATATCCCGCGCGGTATATCTTATCTCGCGCGAGATATGCCTTCTGGAAATTGACAAAATTGTCCTCGACAATAAGCGTCTACGCAACATCAAAATTCAAAATTTTGACACATTTACCCTTGGAAATGATAACACTAGCAAGAAAACGTGGAAAAATCGGCACCGCAAGTCACGGAACGAGCCGAACGTGACACCCGCACAATCGCCCGATACGGCACCAGTCGCTCGAAAAATGATTGATCCAGGGATCAACTCATTTCACATGATTCAGAGCCCAGAAAGGTGAATCATCAAATTAAAAGCCCGGTCCAACGCCCAGACAGGTGGATCGTCAACAGAAAAGCCCGATCCAACGCCCAGACAGGTGGATCGTCATCATTAAAAGCTCGGTCCAACGCCCAGACAGGTGGATCGTCATCATAAAAGCTCGGTCCAACGCCCAGATAGGTGGATCGTCAAATCAAAAGCCCGATTCAATGCCCAAACAGGTGAATCGTCATCCTCAACAACAAAAAGCCCGATTCGGAGCCCAGAAAGGCGAATCGTCACAAAACCGACAGGACTCAAAGGACCGGACATGTAAGCCTTTATTTGCTAACATATTTTCCGCAGGTTCGGAGCCCAGACAGGCGAATCTTCAGACAGACAGGTATATTCAGAATTGAGTCTTGATTTGATTCCTCAGTATGAATTTATCTTTCAAAACAAAATCTCCTCGATTTTCAAAATACCTAAAGTAGCCTTTTCGTGTTTTGGAGTCGAACTACGTTATGGTCTGATTCTTCGATAGAGATACGTAAGAAGCCGTGCGGCCCGACCATCCCGATATTCAGAATGATGTCTTTTCTATCGTCGACATGACTTCTTTCATAAGACTTGTCGACGAGGGGCTCTGTAGACACCCCATTCTGAACCCATCGGATCATATTTATACCACTCTAAGTCTCGCTTTGAGTCAAGAAGTGGAAATCCACCATTTCGTCATGTTTCGTTAAGTTTTGACTAACCACCGTTAGTTTGGGACTAAATTGCATACGAGATAGCGAGGGAAGGACAAAATTGTCCACAGGAGCAATATCTCGCGCGGAATGGCGTGTCTCGCCCGAGATATTGTCCTTCTGCAGCATGCAGATGACAGTTTCCTCATCGATTTCAACCTCTTTTCGGGATAAAACTTCATCCATCTGGCCAACCAATAGAGTTTGAAGTCTGGAACCTTCTTGAAGTGTTTGATCTCATCTTCAACACCACTCCAAAACCTATAAATACTTGGTGACTTCCAAGGTTCAAAAGGTCCACAATTTCACAATTCACACACATTTTACTGGTTTCTCTCCTTGAAAGATTCCTGTAAAATCACCCTATAATCACCTCAAAGTTTGTTTGTCAACCTTGTTGATAAACAAACATCAAGACCTGAGTCAAGGACTGAGGCGAAGCTCTGTCCGTATCAAGATTCGATTCTAAACTTGAGTCGAAACTCTGCCCAAATCACCTCACGCAAGGTAACCCCTAAATCCCTTTCTAATTGATTGTTAGAGTGGTATAAATCCATAGAATCTAGGGTCGGCCTAGAGCCTCTCCAAATCATGGGGACGGTCTCGAAGCAATCGATCCTACATTCCGTTTAACCCCGTTAAATGGATCTTTATTTACTTTTATTTGAAATCTTCTTCTCTTTTGAAAACCTCTCTTTTCTTTAGCAAGACCGATCCCCGAATTGGGTGGAATGGGTGCTCCTTGACCTTCCCATTCTATAACCTAAGCCCCGAACCCAAATCTCTTTCAAAAAAATGGTTTTTCTGTGTTTTCCAAATGAATAATATAAGTGGCGACTCAAAAATCCTTCACAACGCTCACAGCAGGGAAGACAATCAAATCACAGACGTTCTATCTAAACTAGCGACTATGGATGTGTCTAAGTCTAAGACCAATTCATACGTATTTTTTGCTGAGGAACGTGCGTATGAAAGATTACAAATCATGCTCCTAGATGGAGAGGAGAGATGTTGGATCGATGACTACATTGACTACATCGAGAAGAGCCAACTCCCGGAAGATGAAGCACAAGCTAAACTTATCAAGAAGAGATCCCCAAGGTTCGTTTTGATGAATGGGGTCCTCTACTGAAGATCTTTCACTAAGCCCCTGCTGAGGTTTGTCTATCTCAAGGAAATTGAGAACCTCTTGGCCGAAGTACATGAAGGTGTTTGCGGAGGACACCCGGGGTCCAAAACCTTAGCTGACAATATCATCTCGCTAGGTTATTACTGGCCAAACCTGAGAGAGGACCCGCACGCCTATGTTAGAAAATGTGACAAATTTCATAGATTCTCCGACATTCCTAGACTACCGGCAGTTGAGCAGACACTTGTAATACCTACGTGGCCATTTGATATGTGGGGGATCGACATCATCGGACCCTTCCCCCCCCCCCCCGCCCGAGGTAATTGCAAGTACGTGATAGTAGCTATTGATTACTTTTCCAAGTGGATAGAAGCGAAAGCATTGGACAAGATAACGGAAGAGAAAGCAATCAACTTTGTCCATGACTACATCTGGTGTCGATTTGGCCTCCCTCACACAATTGTTTCTGATCATGGACTCCAATTTTCTACGGCATTCACAACAGAGTTGGGAAGAGTCAAAGCCCTCCACACAAAGTCATCTATAAGCAGACCCCAAGGCAACGGTCAAACAGAGGCGGCCAACAAATTAGTCCTAACAGCCCTTACTAAGAACCTTGAAGGACGCAAGGGAAGATGGTTGGATGAACTTCCCCTAGCCTTATGGGCTGTTCGCACAACCACCCGGGGGCCAACCGGGGAAACCCCATTCGCACTAACCTTCGGTTCTAAGGCTATGGCACCAGCTGAGATGGCCATCCCTACTGTGAAAAATTCCCATTATGATGAGCAAGTCAACAAGGTTAATAGGCTCCTAGACCTAGACCTGATAGATGAAAATCGACTAGCTGTACAAATGAGGATGGTAAACTACAAGCAAAGGACCAAGGCATACCATGACAAGAGGGTCATCAGAAGAGTATTCCAAGTAGGCGATTGGGTACTTAGAAAAATCGAAGCAACTGGTCGGAAGGCAGAACAAAACAAGCTCTCCCCAAATTGGGAAGGCCCCTATATTATAACTCAAGTCATTTGAGAAGGGACCTACAGATTGAAGACTAAGGAGGGGAAGGAGCTCAAGCACCCATGACATTCCGATAACCTTCGAAAATACTATCATTAATGTTAGTCTATTTTTTGTAATAGATTAGTTTCCAACTTTCAGTTTTTTACCTTTTAATATGGTAGGATTGCAGTTCGATGTAATCAAGTTCAGTTTATGAAATTTACTTCTTCAAACATGCAAAGCAACTGCCACTACTAACACATGGGAAGACGATGATCTTATCCCCGACTCTTCTGCACACGAAACAACGAGGACCTTGTCCTCGGCTTACAAACAGGTCAAAGGCAAAACGACTACCTGACCAACATTTAATATTCAGACGACCAAGACCGAGGAACCTCCCTCGGCCTACTGGTTCATCACACGTCTTGACGAGGGCCCACCTTGACTCAATGACTAACAAGCTCTAACTGCCAAGACCGAGGACCCTTCCTCGACCTACTGGCTCACCTTACGTCTTGACAAGGGCCCACCTCGACTCAATGACTACAGGTTCTAACAGTCAAGATCGAGGACCTCTCCTCGGCCTATTGACTTGTTTTACGTCAAGACAAGGAAACACCTTGTCACAAACGACTACAGGCATCACACGTCTAAAACCTGTGCACGAGTCATCTTCTTCGACATAAGGAGACTAAAAAGAAGAAATTAGCTCAACAGTCAAGACCGAGGAGTCTTCCTCGGCCTAATGACTTAAGGGTCAGTCAAGACCGAGGAGCAGCCACCTCGGCCTGATGACTCGTTATAAGCAAGGAACGAGGAACCTTCCTCGACTTCCTTCCAAAAACAAGACTTGTACTTGTGCATAGCCCACAAACAAGCATTCATACAAATTCAATATCAATACGACATGAATTGAAACAAAAGGATTTTTCATTGAGATTCAAAAGGAAATTACAAAGTCCTAATACTATTATAACAAGCAAAAGGAAAGAAAAATCCTAAGTCTGCACATCCTCAAAAGGTTTCTCCAAAAACTCCTCCATGGCGGCATCAGCGGCAGGAGGGGTGGTCTGCTCAGGTTGGGCGTTTGTATGAGCCTCCTCAGCAGCACCACCCTCGGCTTCGGCCTCCATCTCTTCATCCTCAATCATCTCAATTAAAACCTTGAGATTGCCAGGATCAATGGACGAGGGAACCCAAGCTTCTCGGCTGGCTCGAGCATCCTCCCTAGCCATGATGCCCAAGTTATATTCTGAGAAGGGGACAAGATGATGAAGGGCCCTGGCCTCCTCATAAAACTGGCCCTTGCAGATCAGCTTGGCAATGGCATTCAAGTCCAGGCCAGTAGAGGAATCAGCCAGGAGACGAAGGGGCAGGTGCAAGTAGCCATCCTCGAACATGGTGGCCGTCTTCTCATCCACGGCCTCTTTAAATGTCGGACTGGCCTTGAAACGGGCAACGGCTTCCTCTTCCCTTGAAGGAAGGGTGGCTTCCAAACCCCGGCACTTGGCCTCATCCTCCTCGGCCCTCACCTGGACCTCGGCTTTAAGTTTCTCCATCTCAGCCAACTCGGCATTCTTTAGCCGGAGAGCTTCCTCGGCTTTCAGATGATCTTCCTCGGCTCTCTTCACCTTGGCCTCCACCTTGGCCTTGGCAGCCTCCAACTCAGTCTCTTTGACCTTCAGCAGCTCGGCCAAAGCTTCCTTCTCGGTCACTACTAGAATCAGGCTTCTTACCGACGGAAATTTCCGTCGGTAATTCTCCATATCCGTCGGTAAATGGACATTACCGACGGAAATAGTCCGTCGGATTCCGTCGAAAATAATTCGTTGGTAATACCGACGGACCATTTTCGTCGGTGATACCGGCGGATAGTCCGTCGGAAAATAGAAAATTCCGCCGGAAATTGTCCGTCGAAAAGCAGGTACGCCGGCCGGTTTGCCGGAGCCATTGCCGGAGGTTATCAACGGACATTTCCGTCGGTAAATATTAAAATAATAAAATATTAAAAACACTTACCGACGGTTAAATTCGTCGGAAAAATTAATATTTACCGGCGGATATGTCCGACGGCAATTTGAAACATTTCCGGCGGATATGTCCGTCGGTAAGCTGGAACTTTGCCGGCGGAAATTTCCGTCGGTAATTAGGCTCCGTTTGTTTCGCGTAAAACATTTTCCGGAAAACATTTTCCGGAAAATGTTTTACGCGAAAACATTTTACATGTAAAATGTTTTCATGTAAAAAGGTTTCCTTGTAAAATGTTTTCTTGTAAAATATCATGATCTTGTTTTCAGTTGTTTGGTAAATTTGACGAAAATGTTTTCCGGAAAACATTAGAGGGGAAATTTTGTAATGTCATAACCTCATTTCTTCTTGCTTCCCTGTCTGTCTCCCTTCACCGATTCCCCTGCCTTACGCCATTGGGAGCTTTTCAAAGGAGATTCAACTTTATAAAGATCTCCCCATCGCACCACCACCAAGCATCATCAATTCCGGACGATTTAAACTTCAAATCTACTTACAATCAAAGAAATCAAAAGTCAAAACCCATCTTGACCAAGAAATCTCGCCGGAAAAAATGGTGTTTTGGTGAAGAAAGGAGATCTGGAGAGGACGGGGCGGAAGAAGAGGAAGAAGGCCGGAGATGGAGTATGTCGCCGAGCTGTAGGCGACGGCGGCAGGCGTCGGGGTCGAGGAAGAAGAAGAAGAGTCGGGCGGCGGCTGTGTAGGAGGTGGCCGGAGATGGCGTCGGGCAAGGAGGGAGTCACCGGCGTTGGGTCGACGACAATGGAGGAAGAAGGGAAGAGAGTTGTAAAATGATTTACGGATTATAAATCGGTAAATCGTTTTACAAAGAAAACCCCCTTTTTTTACATTGATCGAAAATGTTTTACATTTGACTTTCTTTTACAAGTGGTTACCAAACACTCGAAAATAGGTAAAATATTTTTCGAAATACATTTTACTTGAAACAAACACCCGAAAACAAGGAAAACATTTTCCGAAAAATGTTTTACGCAAAACAAACGGAGCCTTAATTTTATTTTTTGTTTTTTAATTATTTACCGACGGAAATATCCGTCGGTAATTTGACCAGATTTTTTAAAAAAAATTCTATTTTATTATTAAACCACCTGTAAACCTGTCAAACCTGTTTTAAACAAATCCCAACATAAAAGAAACATAAACAACCTACAAACAAAGGGAAAAGGGGTAATGGAAAAGGGAAAATGTTTTGTTTGAACATCAAATAAAATGAAACTGTATCAAACAACCTAAAGCGAAAGAGGAAAGGGGAAAGGGGAAAAGGGGAAAAGGGGAAAGGGAAAGGGGAAAAGGGGAAAAGGAAATTGTTTCGCTTGGGGAAAAGGGAAGGAAAAGGGAAAGGGAAACAAAATATATTTGTTTACATTACATGTCAAATAAAATGAATGTTTAACTACCAGGACCCCGACCACGAGCGCTGCCGCTACCGCTACCGCTACCACCGCCACTTCGCCTAAGGTATTGACCGACTGACTCATCAGAAGCATTACCGCTATTACGTGGCTGTGGCTGTGGTTGCAAATTCATGGTATCCAAGTATTGTTGCATGCGCTGCTCAAGCTGTTGCTCCAATATACTTGCACCTGGGCCTCCACTTTGGAGTGCGCATGCGGAGTGCACACAGGCCTCCACACAGGCTGCGCACTGCTCTGGATCTGCTCCACTCGCCTCTCAACCTCTCTGTTGACCCGATCATCAAACGCTTCTTGATCCACATGATGACTGCCGCCGGAGGAAGAAGATGAAAAATATTGCGTAGTAGGGCTGCGGAATGGCATGTTAAAATATCCCGCACCATGTCCTCCGAATTCAGGCAAGCGGTCTCCCTTTGGTTGCTTGTCTCGGAGGACAATGTCCGCCCAAAGCTTTTCACGAAAGGCGGGCCGCTCGGTGCTCTCAGGAGCCAAACTTCCTTCTTCAATAGCCTCCTCACGAGCCCGCCTATCATACTCTTCCTGAAAAAAAAAATACATTATACACTATGGTAGAAAATAATATTTCTTTAACTAAATAATTTATAATTTACTAATAGAAAATATATAATTTACTAATAGAAAATACTATTGACACTCAAGTTTCTAAAAAGCGCTAGGCGGATGCTAGGCGGCGGAGCCAGGCCTAGCGCCTAGGCGGGGACTAGTCGGGATTAGTCGGGATTAATCGGGACCTAGGCGGGGCTTAGAACTAGGCGTTGGAGAGGGGCTGGCGCCTGGCGGGGCCTAGCGCCCTTAGGCGGGTCTTTTAGAACACCGTTGACACTTACATAAAGATGCAGTAATAGGGTTGACCCATTGTGGCCCTGAGCCATCAGCAGCCTCCGCAGTATGTGTAGCCAGAAACACAGCAGCAGCATCAGCCTCATCATCTCCGTGTTTCTTACGCTTAACATATAAAAAAATTAAAACTTTTAAAAGCCTATCAAATAATAACAATATATGAATCAAATAGAGTATTGCTTAATTTACAAACGGATAATAAATGAAGTAAGTTTACCATTCTGGATCAAGTCTCGCTGAAGTTAATTGATCCTCCAGTGTGCACACTCCCCCGCCCCTCTTGTGAGTTCCTATTCTTCTTTGCAATTTCTGATTTTTTTTTGAAATTTCTCACTGTTCCAATAGGCTTCCCACTGCTCCCACGCACTAGTGGAGAAATTAGCTGGAGGCAAACCATCATTTAGCCACTTTCTTTTCATGTCGTACACTTTCCCAGCGTACCGCTTAGCAACCAATTTCTTGAAAGCCGCCTCGATTTGAACGTCGGTAAACCCAGGGCATGAATATATGTGCTACAAAAATAGTAAAAGTAGTTAAATAAGCAAGGGAATAGTCTACAAACTTTACAAATGAAAGAGAATTAAGTAATTTTACCCGAAACTGGCAATATCAGATAACATACACATCTTTTGATATTGACTTTGGGGTGGGATAAAATTCCTCAAAATTATACCCACTGAATAAATCTCCAAACCATCTAGCAGGATCTTGACAACCACCATGTATAAACCTATAAGATATTAATTGAAAAACAATATATAATAATATATACAAATAAAAAGACAATAATAAAATGTAAACATTATATATATGACATTAACAATTAAATAATACTTACTGGCCACTAGGAAAGATAGATATTTCCATTTTTCCTTCCTCATTAATAATTGCGTCCAAATTAACCCGTCCGGATGGTTCACTAACTGGAACACTAGAGCTTACATTACCTTGACTGCTCAAATCATCATCACTACGTCCTGAACCAGACGTAGAGCCCCTCCCTCCAGTCCTTGGTGAAACAAGACGATGGACAAAACCCGCAACCTTCCCTCTCTTTGAACGATTGCCACCTCGACCCGACATATCTAAACTAGTATATTATATATACAAATAAAAACAATATATCAATATATATACAAATAAAAAGACACTTCATTTAGGTTTATTGATATCAAACCCTAACCCTAATTCACACCGGCTTCTGGAACATCAGAATTTTCAACACAAATTGGTCTCGATAGTCGGTTTAGGTGGATGTGAATAATTTTAAATATTAATATTTAATTCTTTGTTGTTAAGTATATCATTCTCTAGGGTGAAAGGACAATTCATGTCCATTAGGTTTAGAATTGGGGTCGGCTTCTATCCCATCCCGAAATACACGTATGAATTGCAAATATCACTTTGTCTACTTGCTTTATAATCGAAAATCAAGCAATTTTAATAGACAATAATGATATTTACAAATCATATAATCGTGCATAATTTTTATTTTTATTCATTACCATAACATGTATAATTTTGATCAATAAACAAGATGAGAGTCATTATCATCCACAACTATCAAAACCCTATCTCAGCTTAGACCAAGAAAGACAGAGCAAACAAGTTCTCGACTGTTTGAGCAAAGGATTTTCTGTTTAATATAGGTTTTTTCAGTTTCACTGTCCTCTCTAAGGATCTCAAACATCACAGCCATGTTCTTGACAGTGCCTGTTTTACTCTTCACTGGTGGTATACGGTCACAAGTAAAAACAAGGTAACAGTATAACACCAGTGAAGAGAAAACAGAGCTTTCCTCCAATTTTTTCAATCTCCACCTTCCATTTACCCAAGATCCTGATTGCAGAATCTTCCTCATGAGCTTGAAAGCTGGCGGTGTTGCCCTCAATCTCACGGTTGCTTTGCATGATTTGCGAAGCAACCAAGAGATTGAGAGCAACACCGCCAGCTTTCATGCTCATGAGGAAGATTCTGCAATCAGGATCTTGGGTAAATGGAAGGTGGAGATTGAAAAAATTGGAGGAAAGTTCTGTTTTCTCTTCACTGGTGTTATACTGTTACCTTGTTTTTACTTGTGACCGTATACCACCAGTAAGAGAAAACAGACACTGACAAGAACATGGCTGTGATGTTTAAGATCCTTAGAGAGAAGAGGACAGTGAAACTGGAAAAACTCTTATTAAACAGAAAATCCTTTGCTCAAACAGTGGAGAACTTATTTGCTCTATCTTTTTTGATCAAAGATGGACGGATTTTGATAATTTGTGGAGTGAGAAAGGCTCTCATCTTATTTATATATATACATATATGTATATTTTTATTTTTATTTTTATTTTTATTTTTATTTTATTTTATTTTTTATTATCATATTTTTTTATTATTATTATTTATTATTATTATTATTATTATTTTATTATTATTTATTTTATTTATTTATTTATTTATTATTTTTTTTTTAGTATTTTTTGTTTTTATTATTATATTTTTAATTATTATTATTATTATTATTATTTATTATTATTATTATTATTATTATTATTATTATTATTTTATTATTATTTATTTATTTTATTTATTTATTTTGTTTTTTTTTTATTTCATTTTTTTTACTTATTTTTTTTTAATTTTATTTTTTTAATTTTTATTTTTTATTTATTAATTTTAGACATTCACCCCCTCACTCCCCCTTTGACTTTACACAAGCCATCTAATACAAATTAAGAACAAAGATGGACATGAAGCATATAAACATTTATAAAAACAATCACAAATCCTTGTCCGAATAAACAATGGTTACAGTTTGCACAGAGGAGACAAACAGACCAAATAGCTCATAACAATAAGCACATATTCTATTATCTATATTACAATCAAACATAAAACTGAGCCTAAATTAATATGCTATCTGAAGTCCTTTGAGAAATCTTGTGATGGTGTTTGAGAAATAGAAAGGAGAAATCCTTACCAGAAATTAGGAAAGAATCGACGGCAACGACGGCAACGGCGGCGAATGGCTGTGACAAATGAGAGAGAGAGAAAGTGAGAGAGATAAATCGAGTGTTGGAATCCCGAAAATATTGCTATTATACTTAAGTAAATAAAAAATGTTTAAAAAAAGGGTAAAAGCATGTTATGTATAGAACTTTAATCCAAAAGGAAATGAAATGAGTGGAATGCCAAAATAATATAAACTTGTCACTTTGAAAAGTCGAGTGAAATGCCAAAAATAACGAATTATAATAAGTAGCAAGATGTGAAGGGTTGAGTTAGCTTAATTACATTGTTGGCCCCTCAGCAGCTAATGATAATCATAACAATACTAATAAAAATAATAGTTGTAGGAGAAATATGATAATGATATATTAATAACTATAACCATAAAATTAAATAATAATAATTAATTTTATAGACCCCAAAAATTTATGTCTTCAGATAGGTATTTCTTAAAAACAGAGAACCCTAAGACTAAGAGTGCCAATCATACACAATTTCGACATAAATGATGCTTTACTCTCAATGTTTTCTAGACCCAATTACACAGTACACTTTAATCACAATTTATGACCAAAGCAACTACATATATCAGCCAATATTTCATTAGTGAGAACTGCCTTCTACTCTAAAGTTCTAAGACTGTAAATCAGGCTTCGAAAAAGGCATTATAGGCAAAATACATAAAGTCTAACAAACCTCATGAACTGTGGATCCTGGAAATGCATGTAAAGCAAATAAGAGTAATAGAAACTAAAGAGTAGAACCAAGCGTTCAAATAATTTCAATTATAAGTACCCAACATTGCTAGCATTTTAATTCCAAATGGGATTGTCAAATACTCACTTCAAGTAGCAAACAAAAAAAAATTCAGTTGCCCAATTGAATTTACCGTGAGTGATTTTAAACGGCGGAAGTTGAACGGAGGGAGGGCGGACGGCGATGGCAACGGAGCTAGAAGGGCAACGGCAACGGCGACGGCGAATCAACGGCGCTGGAAGTGATTTTTAAGGATTTAATGAGAGAGAGAGAGATAGAGAAAACGAGGGAGAGAGAGAATTACTAACCTCACCGGTGAGAGACGACGACGGAATGACCGGAGAACGGGGGCAACGGCGCTGCTTGGTGATGTGTTCTTGATTTTAATTTAGACCTAAATGATCGGAGAAGGCGTAGGGATTGTATTTATACGTATTATTACCGACGGACGGAGTCCGTCGGTATTGCCGACTGCAGTTTTTACCGACGGAAATAATAGCGTTACCGACGGACCAAAATGAAAATTTAAAAAAAAAACCCGGCAAATGAAAATTATTTTTCCGTCTGTAACCCTTTTATGTCCGTCGGTAAAATTCCGTCGGTAATAGGGCTGTTTCTAGTAGTGGGTCTCACCCTTCTTCTAGGCAACCTTCAGCTCGAACAACTGCTTATCTGCAGCCTTGGACATGACGTTCTCATAGGCCGTCACTGTAGCAAGCTGCAAGATAGATCAACGTTATAAAAGATACCAAGTGCAAAGTTACGAGATAAAAAGTACGAGAAAGTTACCTCGGCGATCAGCAGTCCCTTGTGCCCTAGAAAGTTCTCCTTGCTCGGCTGATCACGAACAAGCTTCTCAAAAGCCCCCTGATCCAATGCCCTCTGCATGGGAGCCCGGCCTAGCCTCACATATGCACCTTCCATGGAAAGTAAAGGGAAGTCCCTCA